>JAOTON010001025.1:0-370198 GCA_034440635.1 Lepas anatifera
CTGATGAAGCCATCCCTCCTGTCGTATCCGAACACAGCCTCGGAGTCGGCCGTTACCTCCTTCACAGTTCCACGCCCTGACCATGAACGAGTAAGTCGACAACTTGCATGGAAGTAGTCTGGAACATCTTCATCTCCTCGGCAGGAAGGCTCAGAGTGAGCACAGGATAGCATACCTACAGCCTCCAGTCTGATCATTTGATTATTACATTACTACACTGTCTTGCTCCAAGGTCTTACATACAAACCACGCTCGTAGCCAGACTCAAATCTCAGTAGGTGCTCAACTAGAGAAAAAGCTCAAGCAGCTGACCAGCCAAAGTTATTAAGTGTGGAGGGGAGGGGGTGCTGTGTTGCAGTAGGCAGCACATTTGTATCCTGCACAATAGGTTCTGGGCTCAAATCCCCAGCAGTAACAGTGAATAAGAACAACTTGACTATCCCTCCCAACAGGATGAGAGTTGGCGACACCGTATAATCCAAGAGGTTGGTGCGTCGTTAAAGGGAATGTGGCACTTTATAACGTGATTTTGATTGAGTTAGCCAAGTTGTAAAGCATGCCGGAAAATCCGGTACTCAAATATCTCATTTGTCTTGAAACTCGAAGCTTCCGTAGATAAAAGCTAAAACCTACCTGAAATGTACCCCTCATGTACCCTGAGCAGCAGGCCACTTGCTGACGTCACGGTGAGTATCAGTCAATCGAAGCCCTTGAAGCCTATTGAATATGGTAGTGGTTACCAGAGCATGACATCATCCACAGGCAGATATTTACTTTTCCCCTAGGGGCGCATTTCAAAAATTAAAATATTGAGCTTATGGTACATTTTTCGGAGAAATCATGGAAGGTTCCATGATTTTCGCCTAAAAGTACCCCTAATTGCACTAAATTCAAGTATTTGACCAAGGTGCCACATTCTCTTTAAAGGTCAACAATTTCCAAATTTGTTTAAGGTTCAAAACTCGAGAAATCCACCAATCTGCAATACAAGGGGGTGACCAGGAACGGACCAGAGAGTGCCCTGGCCTCTCAGCAGCTGCCCGGGTATCCAGTGCATCCGCCTGGCTACGGGTCGGGTGCAAATAGATCCGATGTTTTGATGTTAGTCTAGAAGTTACCGTGCTGCAAGGATAGGGGAGAGCGGGGAGAGTTGTATCATGGACAAGTTGTATCAGAGCGATTTTTTCCAGAACTATCCAAGAGATAGCACTCCCGACACGACCAGATGATGCGGCATGAGGTCCGCCATCTTTCTTTATACTGCCGTCTGCTTGACTTGGCGCGTTTTGCGGTGAGTGTAGAAAACGTGTTTCCGGGGTGTCATTCTGTAAAATTTCGTCGTAAGGAAATGTGTGTTTTTGTCATTCAGATGATCACGAATCGGAAGGATCGCTGTAGCAGTGGTAAGGGTAGATTCTAAGGCTTCGTGCGTGAGAAGGATTTTCTCGGCTGGCCACTGGTTGTTGAGCACGAGGACGTTTTTTCCAATGTGGGAGGGTGGTACATGTTGTATCAAGGCCAGGTGGGGTATGTTGTACCAGTGATACAACTCACCCCAATGTTCATGCAGCTCATTAGGGGTGTCGCCACAGATTCGTTTTTTCCAAAAACACTATATTGTCACATGTAGCCACAACGAAAAATTAGGTAAAATATTTGTGATGCAAAAAGTGCGGGTCAGGATAAGTGCAAGACGGGCCGCGCTGATGGAATGAAAGCAAAAGCAAAATTAAAGTCTAACAAGTCCAGTGGCGAATCTAGGATTTCGTTAGGGGGCAGGCTCTGAGGGGGTGGGGCGCCGAACCTGGGGGCGCCGAATCTGAGGGACGCCAATTTACCACCCAATAGGCGGACAGTGTCGAAGAAAAAACGCGTTTAAAAAACGTTTTTGTAAATGCTTATTTTCATGAAAGCAACCTTTCAGTGAAACATGTTCACGTTTACCATTAAACATATTTCGGGCCGGCAAGGTTTCGCCCAGAAAGTAATGACTGGTACATTGGTAGAAAATGCTGGACTAACTGAAGCACCATGAGCAAAGAATACAGCTAACTTCGGTCTTGAAGAAAACTGAGGTGTCGCATCGACCACATCCACATATCATAGTTGTCTTGGCTAACGCTGGGTCCCTACAGAAACCCCGATTGACGCTACATTAAGCGCAATTAACAATTAATACAGAGAACTTTGGTGAACTTAAGTCCTGGCGAAAACTAAGGTGCCGTATCGACCACCTCCATATATCACAGTTGTCTTGACTAACGCTGGGTCCCTACTGAAATCCCCTATTGACGCTAAACTAAGCATTAGAGGCCGCACAGCCTCTGCGGGCCTGGGCCTCTGAGTTTTTGCTGGCTACTTTGAGCTGATACTGAGTCCCCTCAGTTGATCTGGGACCGCTTTAGATAACCAGGCCCTCACACTGAACTTGAATGTGTCGCCACTGGAGCCTTCTGAGTTTTTCGGGGTCCCTTAACTGGTGAAGGGCCCCCTCAACAGATCCTGGGCCCTCTGAATTAATTTTGAGCTATCTGAGAGCGAGTTTTCAGGTTGCCCCTGGGCTGTTCTGGGACCGTGAAAGAGTATTGCACAGGAGCTTACTGGCTTGGCCTTAGATCCTTTGCTGCTTTGGGCCCCCTAAGCTAAAAATAACTCTGTAGGTGAAATTATTGTGGCAGCCACGAGCTGGGTCTAGGGCCCGTGATAGGATTTACTTAAGGGGCCTCTGATTTGGTCATAGGGCCCCTCGCTTGATTAGTCTCCCTTGAGCTGGCAAGAGCCCCCTGGGCTGGTATCGTGTTCGTTTAACTGATATAGGCCCCTTCAGCTTGTTTGGGTCCCGTTGTGCGTATCTGGGCCCCATGAGTTCGTCAAGACACCCAGCTAGTCTGGCCATCTTATTTTGTATGGGCCTCCTGAGCTGCTTTGGGGCCCCCTCAGCGTGTCTAGGCCCCATGAGTTGAAGGTTGGCCCCCTGAGCTAGTTTTGGCCCCCTGCGCTTATTTAGGACCCGTTTAAATGGGTAGGCACCCCACGCTGCCTATACAGCTCATTAGGGATGTCGCCACAGATTCATTGTTGCCAAAACACTATATCATCACAGGTAGCCACAACGAAAAATTAGGTACAAATATTTATGCTGCAAAAAGTGTAGGCCAGGGTAAGTGCAAGACAGGCCGCGCTGATGGAATGAAAGCAAAAGCAAAAATTAAAGTCTAACAAGTTCCGAGAAGTTATGGCCACATCCCCACCTGCGCTTCACAAATTCGAGGCACACCCCTGCTCGCCCACCGCCTCCTCCTTCAAACGTCCATGCAATTCATCTGTATCCCTGAAACAACCCTTCCCGTAACTATTGTGAGGGGATTACTTAGAAAGTCCATAACTAATGCGTTTAGGCTTTTCAGATTGAACAGTTGCAGATTGAACAGACCTTAGCCCTGACTTAAGTCTGCTGGTGCCTAGTCTAGAATTTGCCCGTTTCGTCACATTGTGTTGGCTTCTTTGTTCCAAACGGGTCACCTTTACACCTGGACGGTTGATGTTTCGTTTGCGTTTTTTGTCGCCATGAATTTCTTACTGCATTGGCCATAGTTTGGTGCAATAAATTGCAAGTTAAGTTTATAATTAAATTTTAAATTCGTTGAAGGTTGTTCCCACGGCCATGATCGGTGGCAGGCACAGTCTTCAAAACGTGACACACTGATACAACTTAACCCACCATGTGATACAACTCACCCAACCGGTGGGGTAAGTTGTATCAAGTGAAAAAGGTCCATTCGCCGGGCAGTAGAAGACAAACCAGTAAAGATAAAGAAACATATCTATCGGCAAAAGGAAGCCAACGGATGCAGCTACGAGATGGTATTGAAATCACGAGGCCATCCCAAGTAGTTACGAAATTAATGAACCTGGAGTAAAAACTGATACAACCCACCCCACCCTCCCCTACTGACAATAATGCATTGTGAAGTCTATGGAGACTTCAACGTCGTCCTACTGAAAACATGCCTTTAGAACAGGCCGTTCCGCGCCCATTAAATGTAGATTCATCGGATTTGTTTTGCTTGCATCATGCTTGCAACATATCATGACATAATAAAATCACTACTCGTAATCCGAAATCGGAAATTATTTTCTGACGACTCGCTCTACTGTACAGCCACCTCTGATCAGTGAGCGCCAGCTCGACACCTCTGGCAGCTTCACCGCAGAACGCGGCTGGAAGCGGTCACCCGACTCTAACCGTGTGTGGTAAACTGGTCTCCGCCGCCTCGTTTTGGGAAGCGCTCAATCTCGGTTAACACGCGCATTGACGGGGAGCCCCTGACCCCCTCGGGTTTTTTATACAGCATAAAACTGCGGCGCGTAGCGCCGCCGTACTTGTCATTCCTTTTCTCTGATCATTTCTACAACTTTTATCAAACATTTAAATTTAGGTCATCCCAGGTCAGGTCACCAATAAAGGTCAAGTGATCTGCCCTAAAAATTTTAAGATAGCAAAGTCAGAACAGGGTGAACTTATCCAATTGAAACTCAGATCATGTAGTAGTTAGGTCCACAGAGTTCTCTAAAACATGTTCCGATATTTCTTGTATCGTAGGCCTAAGCTCAGGTATAAGCCATGACCTCTCCGTTGGAAATACATGGTGACGTGGTTTTAACTGAATAACTTAGTAATGGATGGTGATAGAGCGTTTATTTTAACTGCATTACATTTCTGTCGTCTTTGCGGTTCAAGTGATATGCATTTTGACCTGACTTTGACCTGACCTCAGGTCAGGTCAAAACACGTATTTGTTGTTGTTTGGGGTTTTAGGGCGCCTCGACTGCTGGGTCATTTTGCGCCCATCTTAGTGTAAAAAAGCAAAAATTAGTGGTAGTCAGCAGTAACCATTCAAAACATATCAAGAATGAAAACTAAGTGGATCAGCCAACAACTTCTATATTTGACCCAGCAAGGTCATATCATATATCCATTCAATTCGGCTTGCTGCAAGGACCCCAATGGTCTGAATTGTTTTGCTCTATCTTCACTTGTTCAGATGTAATGACCGAAAACCTTCATTTACATGTCATCTCTATGACGGCATGTCTTGACCTTTAGTGACCTTTTTTGTTATCTACCGAGATTCTCGAGATCTGGGGCGGGGGGGTGGGGTGGGTACCCGCCCTCCCCCGTCAAACCGGAGATGGCTCAGACTCCGTCAATGCGCGTGTTAATGGTGAGACGTATAGTGATGGACTGTGCTGCAATGGCGAGACAGCGGGAGATATGTTTGTGTATGGTTAGTTACCACTGGGTGGTTCAACCTCGGTACCGACTTCAAACTTCTCTAACTATTCTAACTCAATCATTTTTACCTCAAAAGTAGAGTCATCTGGATTGGTGTCCAATATTTTATCCTAAATGACCCTTTCTAGCGGATCTTGTCGCTTATTCCTTTTTCACTAGGTAATCAACAGCAAAATCTTGTACAATGTTGCTGATCAAATCTGACATGAGTTCTCAAAACCACTGGCCACTTCCAGAATTGCAAAAGGTTGTGCTTTGCTTACTATATTTATTCTTCTCAGGCCCAATAGGATATTTTAGATTCAACCTGACGCAAAATCTATTTGCATTTGTATCTGCTCCAAAAACTCATAACATACGGTGACTTTTTAAGACCCGTCGTAATGGACGTGACCCAATATAAAATATGAAATGAGAATAGCACAGAATGATACTCTATCAGGCGTCATGCAGACTGCTCAAGCACCATAAACGGATGATACTAAGAAAGCTTTTCTGACAATAGCCCAGCGAGCACAAAATAGCGGCACCTAAAGAAAGCTCGCCTGCTTTTCCTGAGAATCAAGACGATGCAAAAGCGCTACGATCGATTGACGCCTTTATACAATAGGAACTTCTGCGCTCAAGATACCAAGAACTATTTTCGGCAGTATTTTCAGCTCCAGCATAACTCCTCATGAGCTGCGCACTAAAATTGAGTTTGATACGCAGTTGCGGGGATGCAAATGCAGCTGCAAGTAGGCACAAATGCATTGGGCCACCATAGCATAAAGACGTTACAATGATTTACCACGCGGATAAATGCACGAGTGGATCACAAATTTATCCGTAACAAGCCAGGCGAAATATGAAAGTCTTTGTCGATCCTAGGTATGTACCTACTTAGGGGCGGATCAAGAGGGAGGGTAACCAGATCAAGGGGGAGGATAACAAAAGTATTTGCCTCCAACACTCCGATTTTCACCCATTAGAAAAAACGTTTACATCCATTTGGACTTGGTTACTGCTACCCCCTACCATCGGCCTCGATTCGGCAGTGTACTTACCTACTTAGATAAAAATATGAAAACGCATATATTTTTGGGCATGAACAAGTTATCACTGTAATCTCGGAACCTAATAACGCGGCAGGGAACGCGCGTGTAGCCGATATCACTTTCGGCTACACCCCGAAGAGAAAGGAAAGTGGCAAATGACAAATCTAGTCTCACACCGTCCTATTGTTTCAGGTCCAGACCATAGACGCTCGCTTTGCCCCTAGGGTTGTGATTGGGAGTGGCGATTGTGAGAGCACAGCTGAGGAGGGTTCGACCTACTTAGATACCGTTTCTTCATGCGATGCGGTGGCGTGCGCTGGGTGATTACAGATTTCCGCACTCGACCGACGCTGGTTGTCCTTGACAGTTGCGGTCCTTTTTGCGGGGATTTGGTTGACATCCTCCTACACATGTAACAAAGGTTAAGTGGTTTCTCTAGAAAATCTTTCAATTTACGTCGGGATTAATAGTAATTTTGAGGGTTTAATGACATCTCAACTGCTGAGGTCATAAGTGCCGGGGGAGGAAGGGTAATTAAAAGACTTTTGAGCTAGGACAGGGAGCCAATCCTGCCTCTGGGTGAATTGGAGCCCGCGACATTCCACACATACGAAACGCCACGGGTCAACCAGACCGCTCGCCCCAACAACCAGATTGCTCGTCCTAACAGACTGTGTCAACCAGACTACTCACGTCGGAAATGTTTGCCAGGGGTTCGATATTAATTTTGCATGCTTTTAACTACGTGCTACAGCTGTTTTTTGGCCTTTTGCTAAGAAGCAAGGCAATTCTGACATAGGCTATGAAATCAACGAACAGTTGGAAGAGCGTAGCATAGTGTACCTATAGGGAAAGCACGTTATTTATCAGGGACGTAACGCCTTTGTAGGGTGCTGAAACTTGAAAGAGGAAAAACAAGAATACAAACATAGAAAACAAGAAAACAAATAGTTAAATAAATAGTATACGAATAAGAAAACAAAATAATTAACACATACCTGAGCTGATTTCATCCTTGGATTTGTCTTAGAAAATACCTTGCAATTCGTCAGTTACTTACACCCTCGGCTCTATCCAGAAATTTTCCAGGAGGCCCCAAGTTTAGGCATAGCTCACATTCTAGCTCTGCTTCAATCTCTCTCATTCATCTGCTGCAACGGAGTCGTGCAACTTCCCCAAAGTCTGATGCGACGTTGGATTCTTCCTCTTGCTCTGAGCTGCATTCTTGGGGAACCTCAGGTCTAACAAAACACGCTATCTACATATTTTTCAGTCTGTCTTTCCCCCTCCCCATTTATTCATAGTCGATTTGACGCCGCGTGATGAAGGCGAGATTCATCACATGAAAAGCGTTATGTGAGATTCCTGAGTTTGTGTTTGACACTCCAGGTTATGTAACAACACAAACACCACGGCAAAGCACAAAAATGCCACTTGTACAGAAAACCTGACTGTTCCCAGCACTGGGGTGGCAGCGTCGGCGCTGCCAATACGTACAAAGGTACAAAAGTACCCGACCACAGGTTTAGGCGCGTACAATTCATGTAACAATAGGCACAATGAGAAGTAAATGTGATGGTGCAGCTAAGCAGTAAGCTCCTGAGTTAGTCCCTTCGGTTTGACGTCCGCAGCAGCCCAAAGCAGGAGGGCTGCAGTCTGCCAAAACTTCCCTCACAAATAGGTAGCCAAAACACCATTAGCAAGGCAAAAGGATTACACCAAAAACAGCACGAGCACTTCCACATCAATGAACACCTTCGCCAACTACGCCGTATTCCCTGAATAATGTCGTTCAAGTATTAAACACAAAATCGTTCTGCTTGCACTCACCCCGCAAAAAAACGTTTTGCATGTCGTGTCGCTGAATTAAGTGGGGCCAGCCACGCATTTTCTACGCCCACATTCAAAGATCCTGCCTAGCAATATTCTATCAGGCAGAAATCCACCTCGGGATATTCCAACCAAGGGCGCCGACAATAGACACACAGTGGAGAGTCAGAGTCAGGGGCTTTTGCTCCTTTTACGGACAAAAGCACCATAAGGAGATCGGTACTAGATGACAGGAACATGTAAGATATTCAGGCGAGTTACAACGGAGCGGCAATGTCCTATGTTACGCTACTTTTCTACAACTTCTATGAGACTGGGCCTTGGGCGCTATATCGAGACGGTTTTCGTCCAAAATTGACACGAATTTGGCTGTCAAGCCAGGATTCACATGCAAGTGCCACGGCCACGATTCCAGAAACAAGAAGGCCTGGCCCTCCCCATAAAACGGATACATAATCGGTTTCGGGATGAATTACCTTCAGATCTACCGATTAACCTTTGTATTTTTCCACAACCGGCTAACCTTGCAGCTTCCTAAGACGAAGAGGAGAACAGCAGGTACATGGCTAAGCCCCGCAAGACCATATCCTTGGTGACGACGCTGCTCATTCCAAAACCAGCATGTATGACATTGCAATCAGGGGCGTGGACATTGTCCACCTCCCAAACGGGGTATGAAACACGAATATTGAAACATGAAACTCGTGAAACCGTCACCGTCAAGAGGAAAAAATTACCCACACCACGGGACCTGAGATTGCACACGCGAGGTTGAAATTATAGAAGTAGAAATCGAGACCATTACATAATTGACCTTCAAGGACGGCACTCACCAATTCATCGGTACCTGGCCCATTTCTTCTACGCCATACGGCCACGGGCTCCACCCTGCACGGCTGCTGAGCGGGGAAGGAGGGCACGGGGACGGACCCGGACTGGTGACGGTGGGCTTAGGGGATGGAAAGCAACGCTTGAACGCCTTGGCCCTACAATACATCTCACAACAATGACATTGGCAACATTTAGGTAGATAGGTCTACGTGGATAATAGGGGAAACGCAAAAAATAAAGACGAGTCCGAAATAGCATTTGGGGGAGACGTTCTCCTAGTTTACCGATTTGATGACGACCCCCCACCCGCTGGTAGGGTGTCGGGCGCCTCCTCACCTGCTCTCAACGCACCGCTCCACCAAGATTCATCCTCGACCCTGGGACTTGAAAACCTGACATCGGACGAATGCTTTGCTAGAAAACTATTCAAAGAATGTCGATTCATCGCCTCCTAAAATCGGAAAGCAAGTTTAAAAATACCTGACCTGAACTACGGGGAGCTACCCCGATCTTCAACACTATTTTCGGGTAGGCATGAATGGTGACAGATCCACCTGACATAGAGGAAATTTGTGCTACAAAGCTGCGACGGGAAATAAACAACATAGAACAAATGCCCTCAGAGTAGACCCCCCGATACAGATAGAAATCCGGCAGGTACGTCATGCAACACCTTGGCTTGATGTATGGCAGATGATGAGAAAATACGGATGGCCCGCGGCTGACCCGCAGAGCCCCGTCGTTATCGACTGTTGCACACATTCCCCCGTGTGAGAGAATTCTGTTATACCTCCAACGACACTATTCTTCCCAGATGACTGATCTCCATCTCTGCCCCATCCAATACCTACCATCAACATCTATCCCGAATTCTAAAGAGCTGTGACCATTGTACGACTACTACGGTACTCTCGCCGCTTCCCGACCTGGCGTTCTTCCGCATCACAACTAGGAGGTAACCCCCTCCTCCAATTCCAGCCGCACATATCACGCCGTCATCGAGGTAAGTCGACACCAATCGCCATATGCCATCACACATATCTGGGCTGCAGCACTGCTCCATATCGTTTCCACTAAAGCCACAGTATCAAGCTCTAAGCGGATGATGGCGTCCAGCAAGGGGTGACGTCTCATGATACCCGAAACTAAGGTAACTTATACTCCATTATGCATTACACCGGATACAAAATATGAATAGTATTACGGTTCTTTCCATCAATTAAAGAGCCTGTCGAAAGTATCCAGTTTCCCCATTATCTAAGCAGCCATTCCCCGGCGCATCCGACGGTGCAGCGATCACCGCCTTCAACACCTGCTGCGTCCCTACATGGCCAGCAGGGTGCGGGTGATGATCTCGGCGCTCTCCTGCACCTGTTCCTCAGTGATGACCAGCGGAGGGGCCAGCCGCACGATGTCGCCGTGGGTCGGCTTGGCCAGCAGACCATTCTCCAGCCAGCTTCAGACACACGTCCCAGGCGTCCAGCCCTGACCAGCGCGGACAGGGTCAGCAAAGTCATCACACGCCCAACAATCATCACAAGCCCAACAAACAACACACGCCCAACACGCGCCGCTGGAGAATGCGGCTGTAAAATGGAGCAGCTTTCAGCTGCGTGATGGGGACAAAATAGAGCCCCTGTTGTGATGGTGACTTGCCCGTCACAGTATTTCATGACAGTCTCAGTCCCAGATACAACAAACGTACAAAACTACATCAATGACGTTTTCTGTTGATTTCATCTGTTGCTGTATGTAATGACCAGTGAAAAGCTGAACAAAGCAATTCCGTTCTTCACGACTAACTCGAGTGCGGGTACAGAACATGCGGCACGCCAGTAGCTTCACCACCCACTCGGGTTGATGACGATGGCGTTGAGCAGCCCTTTGCCGCGGACGATGGTAACCAGCTCCTTGGGCACAGTCTCCAGCTCAGCTCGCAGCAGCCGGCCTAGGGTCTCAGCCCGCTCGGCCAGATTCTCCTCCTCACACACCTGGCGGTGCAGGCTCAGCAGCTCAACAAGTCGCCAAATACGCAACTCACGTGACGCCGCAGGGCAAAACTCCAGGAGAGAATCCAATACATTTATTGGAATCGCACTGATGTTAGACTTTTGGAGCATTTCGAAAACCCCCTGATTTTATAACTTGTTTGTCCGAAAAACGGATAAGCAAGCCTTTGCTGAAGGGACTAATTTATAGATCACGCCTGCTCGGTCCCTGCCACCATCCTCGCGGCCGACCGGTGGAGGTGGACGCACACGAAGCGCGAGGCGGGCAGAAACTCCGCTCTATACAGATGCTGACTCTCCAGAAACCCTGCGTTTTCAGATAAAGGAAGTATAAAATCCAGTTTTTTTGGCATGCTCTACGGCAAAACTGCTAGCAATAGTCACAGCCTTTAATAAAGGTGTCAAATTCCATTTCAAGTAATCACAGCACAAGTCCTCGGTAGCTGTCATACGCTGGGTTGGCATTTCAGCATCTATTAATTTCATTTGAAATTCACATCTAACCTGAAAAAATCACAACACCGACATTGTAGATAGCAGTCAGAACCAAAGGTATCCAAGTTTTCCACTGACCGAGTGATTCGGACCCGGTGGCTGGGCCGACTCCGAGCGTCTCTGCACCCAGCACTGACCTGCAGGGCGGCCGTGGCCACGCGACAGGCCAGAGGATTACCGCCGTAGGTGGAGCCGTGCTCACCGGGACGCAGGCACATCATCACCTCATCGTCAGCCAGACAGGCCGATACCTGGGCCGGAGGGAACGGTCAAACAGACGGTACCTGGACCGGAGGAAAGGGTCAGACAGACAGCACCTGGGCCGGGGGATCGGTCAGACAGGCGGTACCTGGACCGGAGGGGACGGTCAGACAAACAGTACCTGGTCCGGAGGAACATCAGACAGACGGTACCTGGGCTGCAGGGAAGTGTCAGACAGTACCTGGGCCGGAGGGAACGGTGAAACAGACGGTACCTGGACCGGAGGAAGGGTCAGACAGACGACACCTGGGCCGGAGGGGACAGACGGCACCTGGACCAGAGGAAACGGTCAGACAGTACCTGGGCCGGAGGGAACGGTCAGACAGACAGCACCTGGACCGGGGGATCGGTCAGACAGGCGGTACCTGGACCGGAGGGGACGGTCAGACAAACAGTACCTGGTCGGAGGAAACATCAGACAGACGGTACCTGGGCTGAGGGAAGTGTCAGACAATACCTGGGCCGTTGATGATGATGATTAGAGTTTTAGGGCACTGCAGCTGCAAAGGCTATACGTGCCCGTCGGTATTTTATTACATTATCCTAAGATTGTCCTTATTATCTAAAGTGGGCTATATAGAATGTGTGAAATCTAAGAATCTCTACCGGGTGTGTATACTATGTCAAAATCTTGTTCTCTCAAGTAAGATAAAACTTTTCCAAAGTCTACGAGTGCGTCATCGCCTAGGATCTGTACCAGCGGAACCGGTGGAAAGAATCGGAGCTGACTTCGTTTCAGCTGGTCGCAGCTGTCAGTAGCAGATAATACATGCTGCACAGTGAGGCGGCTGCCATAGTGCGAGCATTGCTTGGGGGCGGTGTTAAGTAGATAATGGGCGTGTGTCGCTTAACAGTGGCCTATTCGAAGCCCTGGGCCGGAGGGAACGGTCAGACAGAGGGTACCTGGGCCGGAGGGAACGGTCAGACAGAGGGTACCTGGGCCGGAGGGAACGGTCAGACAGACAGCACCTGGACCGGGAAGGATCGGTCAGACAGGCGGTACCTGGACCGGAGGGAACGTTCAGACGGTACCTGGGCCGGAGGGAAGGGTCAGATAGACGGTACCTGGACCGGAGAGAAGGAGTCAGACAGACGGTACCTGGACTGGGGAGAAGGGTCAGACAGAGGGTACCTGGGCCGGAGGGAAGGGTCAGACAGATGGTACCTGGGCCAGAGCGAACGTTCAGACAGACGGTACCTGGCCGAAGGGAGCGGTCAGGCAGATGGTACCTGGGCCAGAGCGAACGGTCAGACAAACGGTACCTGGGCCGGAGGGAACGGTCAGACGGACCACCTGGGCCGGAGGAAACATCAGACAGACGGTACCTGGGCCGGAGCGAACAGTTAAACAGATGGCACCTGGGCCGGAGGGAACCATCAGACAGTACCTGGGCCGTAGGGAACGGTCAGACAGACGGTACCTGGGGTAATGGGAACGGTCAGACATGCGGCCCCTGATCCGGAGGGGACAGGCGATTCCTGAACCGGAGGGAACGGTCAGACAGACGGTACCTGGGCCGGAGGAAACATCCGACAGACGGTACCTGGGCCGGAGGGAAAGGTCAGACAGACAGTACGTGGACCGGAGGGAAGAGTCAGACAAACGGTACCTGGGCCGGAGGGAACATCAGACAGACGGTACCTGGGCCGGAGGCAACGGTCAGACAGACGGCACCTGGACCGGAGAATGGTCAGACAGACGGCACCTGGACCGGAGGGGACAGACGGCACCTGGACCGGAGGGAAAGGTTAGACAGTACCTGGGCAGGGAGGGAACGGTCAGACAGACGGTACCTGGGCCGGAGGAAACATCAGACAGATGGTACCTCGGGGTTTTAGGGCACGTCAGCTGCTAAGGCTATGTGTGACACACAGGCTGATACCTGAGCGGTAAGGAATCGTCCAGAGGGGTAGGCGAATTCAGAATACCAGAGACACGAGAAAGACGACTAATCAAACAGACATGAAACATCACATATATGACGTAACAGTCCCTTATTTACTGCTGGTATAGGGATGCGCACATTATGATACAGTGTAGGGTCAAATTACTCTTTATTCAAGCGAGATAGGGGGACAACCGACAACGCCTCATCCAAGACACCCGGACTCTATAAATAATCCCCCTCTCATATACGAAAAATGTGTTGAGTGGAAACAACACGGATGACAGATGAACGAGAACAGCGTCAACCTACATAGTAAAAAACCATCTGGTCAAGTAAACACGTCAGCAGTTAATCAATCAGTGGCATCCAGCAGCATGCTGCAGTATGGTCTTCACTGCCGCGGTCGTGCGCCCGGACCACCCACCGGTAGGACCCCGCCGGACAGCGCCTTGCCCAGGATCAGAATGTCCGGCTTGACACTCTCGTGGTCGCAGGCCAGTCTCTTGCCAGTCCTCGCCAGCCCTGTCTGTACCTGAGGAGTGGGGCGACGGCCTGTGTCCACATTCCAACAGCTCATATGAAGTCTACAGCGGGATATTTCAAAACTGAATGGTACAGTTTTCAATGCTGATTTGTCTGTCCGGACCCGGGGCGTGCATTTTTCATCGCTTTGGCGTTGCCCAGTAACGACCTATGGAATGTCGAATTATTGTTAAAATTCCTTCAAATTATCTTAGTTTCCATTATAAAGACTTAAAATTGATGTTGTGCAGTAGAAAAGCCTCAGGAACGCTTTATATCATGTTTATTCTAGTATGCCTTTTAATATGGTGACTTTTGACGTTGTTTCAAATTTGGGCAAATCCCATTCATTATCAAAAATCCACGCCCCTGGTCTAGACAAATCCGAGAAAAACTACAACGGAAAATGGCACACCCAGATTTCCACTCTGAAATGCTATACATGGTGACTGTAACAGTCTCGGATAGTTAGTAATTTGGGTTTTCGCGCGTACAAACATCCTATTCGTCGATATACAGTCATTATTCTTCCAATGGTATGTATAGTAAAGCTAGGTGGTACGCCTTTGTAAGAAAAAATAACCCAAGTGTAATGAGGACAGACGAATAAGTCTTGAACCATTGTGAACAAGGTGACAAGTGTGACATATGTACCTAACCGGCGAGCGTGAAACTGGGTGCAGGAATACGTTAGGTACTGCATGGGCCACAGTTTCACCTCGTCGGCTATGAAGAGCACGTTGTGTTTGGTGCAGATGTCCCTGACGCCTCGCAGGTAGCCCTCGTCCGGCACAACCACGCCGGCCTCGCCCTGGATCGGCTCCACCATGAACGCCGCCACGCACGGGTCCCGGCAGGCCTCCTGGTGAGCCGGCCGTGACGCCAGGCCTCCGTTAGGAAGTGTCGTGTCGGAAAACTAGGAACTGAGGCGAAATTTTCGTGCAAATGTACATAATGTACGTCGAAGGTGGTCGTCTCGGTCAAAATGATTATAAACACATCGATGTAATTCCGAATTCTGGATTGGTGGTCAGGATAGTACAAAAGACAGTAGAAGAAGAGGCGAGCTTACAACTTTACCAGGGCGAATTCATAGACCAAGCAAACAAAGCAATAAACTAGCAAGAGCGCTACACAACAACACTGCACGTAATAAATAAATAAATAAATAAATAAATATAAATATATATATATATATATATATATATATATATATATATATATTATATATATATACATATATTTGTATATTTAGGAAGTAGGTTTTCTTTAATACATGTTTTATTGAAAATAACAGCTTCCTTGGCATTGATAAGTTTTTTTGTGAGTAGTTTCGAGCTTACGTATCAGGCTTCGTTGGACTTCGTTGTATTTATGGAGAGTCGTGCAAAATGACATATATATTTAACGTTTCAACTTTCTTAAGGCATCTTCATGAAGTATAGTTGAAAGTTGAAAGTTACATTTGGTAAATACAGTTCACCTATAAAATTCAAACAGCACAGATTCAATCTTCGTCACTACACCGATACTTTTAAAATAATGTTACTCGAGACTCATCCAAATATTCAAACAGGAGAGTACGCAAAATTTTAATCAATAATGGATACAGCAACTCTGATTTTGATAACGTCACCAACAAAATGTTAAATAACTACATGAACAACCAGCTTACACAGACAACGCAGGAAACTATAACAGTCCACTACAAAAACACACTGACACCGTCATGGAATGCAGATGAAAAAGCAATCACCAGCATCGTGAAACACAACACAACACCCACTGACCCCATCAAGAAACTCCGCCTCAACATCTACTACACTAAACCTAAAACAGCAGCCCTAGTCATGAAGAACAACACTCACAAGCAAGTACCACTGAAACAAACCAACGTAATTTACCGTTACAGATGTACAGCCGGGGAATGCGCAACCCGCGAGGTATATTACGTTGGTTACACGACAACAACACTCAGTCGCAGACTCACCATGCACCTTCAAGAGGGCTCACCCACGAAGCACACGCACGAGCAGCACGACATCACTATCACCAGAGACATGCTCACAGCCAACACACAAATCATCGCACACTGCAATGATCGACGTAGACTCACCACACTCGAAACAGTCATCATCAGAAACACAGCACCTATCATCAACATTCAGACCAAACAGTCCACAGCACTTCCATTGTACGACAACACATTTTAGTCCAGGACTCGGGGAGAAGAAGGGGGGACGGGAGGGTTACTGTGTTCTATGGGAGTTATATGTGTTTTACTTAACGTGTCTTCCCAAAATAGGTGCAGTGACAATTTGTGAACGTGTCTCTGTTTGAATATTTGAATGAGCCTCGAGTAACATTATTTTAAAAGTATCTGTGTAGCGACGAAGATTGAATCTGTGCTGTTTGAATTTTATATGTGAACTGTATTTACCAAATGTAACTTTCAACTTTCAACTATACTTCAGGAAGATGCCTTAAGAAAGGTGAAACGTTAAATATATTATATATATATATATATATATATATATATATATATATATGTCATTTTGCACGACTCTCCATAAATACAACGAAGTCCAACGAAGCCTGATACGTAAGCTCGAAACTACTCACAAAAAACTTATCAATGCCAAGGAAGCTGTTATTTTTAATAAAACATGTATTAAAGAAAACCTACTTCCTAAATATACAATATATATATATATATATATATATATATATATATATATATATATATATATATATATATATATATATATATATATATACAATGTATAGAAGTGAAAAAATAGCCGCGAGCAGAAAACCGGCAGCCTCATACCTCCAGCGCCTCCAGATTGTTGTAGGGAATGATTTCATATCCAGGCATGAACGGTCCGAAGTCTTTGTAGGCGCTCGGGTCCGTACTGGATGAAACGGCGCTGAGAGTGCGACCCCAGAAGTTATTTTCACAAAATATGATCTTGGCTTTGTTCTCAGGTATCTTCTTTTTAGGTAGCCCCACTTGCGAGCTAGCTTTGTGGCAGTTTCACCGCCTTCCACGCCTGAGAAAACCGCACAAAATGATACATAGGAATGAGGGTCATGACATGGAAGTATTAGTTGCAGGTTTGTTTCTGTGAAGCAGGCTTTAAGGTTAGTCAGTCTTTATGAGTATGCCAAAAGATATGAGACGCATCGCGGGAGAAGGGTGCTATGCGCCAAATTAATTATTCGCCAGAAAACGAATTAAAAAACTGGAATGTTTCGGAAATGATCAACAGCTGTACAATTTTTCATATAAATTTTGTACAAGTTGTTGCAAGTTGGGTTTTTGGAATTGGAGTCTCAATAAAGTTAACAGTGGACTTGTCACGGGGACCCAGAACCAACCATCCAAACGAGCAACTCCCACAATGAAGTGTCAAATTAGAAGCCAAAGTTTAACGTCCCACAAAGCACAGGGACGGCCACCCCGCTCAGGTCACCCTCTCACCAGTCAGTTGTCAGCCGACCAGCTACGTTGGATAAATACTGAGCGCCGGAGCGTCTCAGGGGAACCGATCCCAAGCCAATGGACATGCACTGCCACTGCATGTTACTGAGCAGCGGGCCGGAGCCCAACACTCTACCAACTGATCTACCGGGGCGGCCAGAGAGCTAGAGTAAAGTTATATACAACAAGCGAAGGCTCTGAAACACACCTAGGTATAACATGTGCTCTGAAGTGCAGAGGGCTCTGACGTCACAGCACTAGCGCCTCCCATTGACTGGGTGAAGATAGTACCACTCTGTCTGCGCGAATCCTCCCATCGAGTCACCGAGGTGTTAAGGAAACCATGCCATTGTAAACAATGGCATTTTTGGACCTTACGGGATAGTGGAAGAAGGGTACAATCTCCACCGTAATGCATATCGAGGCAAGGAGCAGCTGATGAGACAAAAAAACGCCACTTTGCCCTCAGTAGCGTTAGTACCTTTCTGCTGCGGCGCGCCTGAGATGTGATGTATGTTGTTTGCATTTATGTCTAAGAGAATATGTGATGCAAGAGACGAATCAACAGGGAGTCAGCAGCTACCTTAATCTTCACACAACACAATACAAATACCGCGTCAGAGTAAAACAAATTAAAACAGAAAAAATTTGTACCACTTCATGTTTCCTAAAACAACAGGCAAACAACCATCACCAGATGGAAAAAGAGTAATAAATCCGAACCTAGCTTGACTTCAAAACCACGTAGCCTTTTATAGCAATACGTTAACTCTCTCACCAGTATTCATTGGCAGGAGTTTGTCGTAGCCAAACAGTTGGCTGGCGTACTTCTCGTACTCGCCCAGCGCGTCGTTGTGGAAGGCGCGTGACGTCAGCGTCAGCTGACTGGCCTGTGACGTCAGTGCGGCGATGATGCGCGGATGACAGTGGCCCTGGTTGACGGCAGAGTAGGCGGAGAGAAAGTCGTAGTAACGCCGGCCTTCCACGTCCCACATGAAAACACCTGACACAGCACAAAGCGAATTTCCGTAACGGGAAGGAATATAGTGATGCTTGGACGTCATCATCGACAATTACAAAGCTAAATAATTTCAAGTACGTTTCCAATGGTCACACTTGACATCCAATGCTTCCCACCTTTGGCTTTGCTGATGGCGACTGGAATCGGGTGATAATTGTGAGCACCATACTTCATCTCTTGTTCAATGATGGCAGCGGTGCTCGCACAGCGAATGACACCAGATGGTGCCAGAGACTTCAAAACAAGCCGACCTGTTTGGCAGCTGGCTACAGACCGCAACATGGCTGCACTGAACATCTTTCTGTGAAATTCACAACACATATGTATCAATGGATATGGTGCCAAGCTTTTTAAATCCATCCGATTTTGACTATTGGCTTTATATCTGACACTCAGGCTTTGTATTTCGCTTTTTATTTACTATTGGCTTTCTATTTGGATACACACAGAACTATGAAGGAATTGATGACGTCTTCCGACTTGTCGGCCTGTTCTTTTCCCTCCGGAGCCGGGATGTGCTTCTGTGGTTGCTGGGTGTTATCCCCTACCTCGTTTGTTGAACTCGTGGGGTGGTTGTCCGCGTCCTGGATGTGTGCTGCCTGCTACTGGCCGCGGGGAATGTGAGTTTTTACTGTGATGTCGGGTCGGGGCCACTGCTGCCTCTCGTCTTCTGGCAGTCCGTGATTTGCCCTCTATCGGCCTACGCCGGTGCAATTGATGTAAGCCTTTAAGTGGCTGTGAGACGGTTTCTATGACTGATGGACTGATGGCATGTGCGCTTGGTAGAAAGGCTTATCCGAACAGCATAATTAACAGTTTAATACATCTATTATGGTTCGCAGGAGCGAAATCGGGCTTCCCTAGCCTTCCTGTTTTTTTTTGTGGACCTCTCAACCCTCATGTTTCTTTAATTCATCACCATTAAAGCAAGATGTGCCGCTGTACTCCCCGTGTCACGCTGCCCATCTTTAGTTTACTCCATTCTCTTCCTAGCCTCTATTTTTGTCAGATCGCAAAACCTGTCTAGTCGCGGAATACAAACTGTTGATGTGGCAGTGACCCACGTTGGAGAACCGCTACCTAGAACGCCTGCACGCTTAACTGGGATGCTGCGACTGTGTGGCTTCAGATACGGGGTCTCGCTCTCCCCCGGAGCTCTCAGTGCTGGCGGAATCAGGTGCACGGTCTCATTTTGAGTGATACCCGCTCAGCACCGGCGGGTGGCGAGGATACGGGGCCGCGCTCCGTCACCGCTGGCGGCGCTGGGCGCACGGCAATCTTCGAGTGTTGGACGCCCTGCCTATCCTACCGAAGCTGGCCCGACGTGCCCGAGACCCGTGACACCGCCTGGAGCGACTTTTGCGGTTGGTCGGCGGAGTCTCGTGGGCTTCTACCGAAGGCGGCGATAGTTGTTGTGACTGCGGTACTGCTTGGACCATGGGGATGACTGCTGGCCGTCCCGGCCATGCTCTGCCGGCCCTCCCAGCCATGATCTACCGGCCTGGCCCGGCCGTGATCTACCGCAGTCCTCCCGGCCATCATCTGCCGGCTGCCCGACATTCTCGGCCAGTCCTCCCGGCCATCGTCTGACGGCTGGCCCGACATTCTCTGCCGAGCCGTCAGCCATGATCTACCGCCTTGTCCGGCCGACACCACTCTGTGCTGCTGGCTGCTGGCCCTGCGCCGCCATGACTCCTTCGCTGAAGACCCGGTCTTCGCCCTCCAGAATCGCGGACCTCCTGGTGACCGTGTGATGACCTGAACCAGGCGAAGCCGAGCCGGCGCGCTGCAACGCGGGTGCTATCTGGACTGAATTCTGACGAGGACACGAGATTTAAAGGTGCGGCCTGCGCGCCAAACTCGCGCGGATTTCTTCGAGAAGTGGATCTGCCCTGTCGGCGGTGGAGTGGAGGGCCGTCCATGATCTGTCCATCAGCCGTGAGTGCTGGGGTTCTGGTTGGTGCACTGTGGCTGGCGGAGGTCAGTGAGTGCTGAGGTTCTGGTTGGTGAACCGTGGCTGGCAGAGGTCAGTGAGTGCTGAGGTTCTGGTTGGTGAACCGTGGCTGGCAGAGGTCAGTGAGTGCTGAGGTTCTGGTTGGTGCGCCGTGGCAGGCGAAGGTCAGCGGTGAGGGTGCAGGTTCGTCGCTGTGTGGGGAAGCGGCGCTATCATTGGTGATCTGGCCGTTGCTGCCGGATGAATCGTGCATTCTGGATTTTCTCCATCAGCCTTCATCTCCTACCTCGTTGCCTGGCGCCAGTCGTTGTTGTAATGATGCTATCAAAACCATCGCCGGTCGATATCCTGATCGGACCGTTAACTGTGTAAAGCCTCCGTGTTTTTCTCCAGTGTTGCTTGCTTTTGTGGTGCAGGTTGTGGTGCAGAAGCGAATCTCGTTCATTGCGTGGATGCTGATGTTCTTGTGTCATACATTGCCACGTTCTGAATTAGCAAGCCTATGACCTCGCGCTCAACTGGATGGACACTGTGTTTTCTTTCTTGGTGCGGAAGCAGCACGCCGTTAATCATTTTATTGCGACGGCTAGACTCACGCGGGCAGGCCACCGTCCTCTCGATGCGGAACCAGTGTTAAACTTTTCCTCTGGTTTATTCAACGAGCCAAGCTCGCGTACAGGCGTCAACTTGTTGAGTGCAACCGTCGTAAGATGAATAATCACACAATCGTGATCTATCTCCGCACCGCTTAGTGCACCATACGAGAATCTAGGCTGTGGTTGCAATGCGACCAATGCTATCGAGTTCCAGCTAGCTGGCGCCTCCTGGAGGCCGCACATGAGTCGGTAGGTAGCTCGACTGGCGCCGTCGGGCCGTCGGCTGCGTGACTGGCCGCCAGGGGGGGGCTGGTGCCTGGCAACTGGTGCTGCTTTGCGGCTTGCTGGGGCAGAGTGGAGCGTCCACTGTCTGAGTTAACACGCGCCCCGCTGGGGTCCCTTGCATGACGCGCCCCGCTGGGGGAGGCGTTTTTCGCCCCCCTCCGTATCTCGTTCCCCACGAAAGCTAAAGGAAAATTACGGGCAGCGTTCGAAAACTCTTGACAAGACGAAGAGAATTTATAAGAATGATGTTTATGTCAGGTCAATATTGAGGTCAGCATAGGTCAAAGAATGCTCCATAGGCTTACAACAGAGCAGTGTACGTTTCCCTCTCTAGATCTGCGCTCAGGAGAGCTAGAGCAAATCTTTATGCATCATTTGATTCCTCTCATCGCGGCAAATCGAAAGATGTATAATATGACCTTGCTAGGTCAGATACTCAAAATGACCTGACCTCGACCTAGGTCAGGATCACAGAGTGACCTGGTATGGTCATGTTGCATATCAATCGACTCCCCGTGACAATATAAACACAATGCAAGCAAAATTTTAGCTTTATCTCAATTCAGTGAGAAGTTATTGGCAAAACAATCACTCTCTAGTCCCGTGACCTGATATGACCTTTGAGAGGTCAGATGCTCAAAACTAAACTTTAAGGTCAAGATCGTGGTAATAATAGATAGTTTGAGGATTTTCAGCCTTATCTATCCAGTATTTGGAATTATCGATGTTAAGATATTTCTGTGACTATTTGTTCTTTGACGTGTATTTAACATAAATTCAGTGTTCATTACGTTTTTCATTTGCTCGCTTCTGTTTATTTTCTCTTTCCCCTTTAAAGGTTGTGGTGGTGCCATAGCCGGGAGTGCGCTGTCGCTGTGGTTGGGTGCCCTGTTTGTGCTGGCTATGTCTGTGTGTTATATGAAAAACAATAAAAAAATCTCTCTCTCTCAATTTCCTGAAAACGAGTCCATTCTGTTTTTCACCATAGACTTATAGTGGGGTGACCAAAAAATTGACCCGATCTTAGGTCTCCAATATCGGAATTCCAAGATAGCAGATTTTTAGACCCTAATGACCTTATTATATTGTGAAAGTTTCAAACTGATCGGTTTGCTAATGTTCCCTGGGCGCTGCTTCAAATTCGTAATTTTAGGTTTTGAGGTCGGGTCACTTGACCCTGAATAGCTCCTTGACCCGACATGACCTTAACTCAAAAATTTGGTCAGATGTGTAAAATTGATCAGGGATAAGGTACCGTAAGTTTCGTTGTCCTGCGTCTCTTCGTTTTTTAGCAATCTGGGAAAAACCAGGAGGGGGCGAATTTCACCCCCCCAGCGGGGCGCGTGTTAAGTCTGGCTCGGGGGTGTGCAGCAGACATTGTATCCATACATATATTTCACACATACACATGGGGGACATACATTGGGACATGCACTACGGGTAAAAACCTATCAACCGTTATTGGCGATTCCGCTCACCAAGTGTGATGCCTGGCTCAGGATCTGTGGATATTAGCCTCCAAGTTAGTGGCGATTGTAGTCCCAATGTGGTGCATGGTAATTCGCCTCTCATGCGTGGGTGAGCTGGCCCGGCGTCCAAGGACGAGCTGGCATATCGCCCTATGTAAAAAGTTAGCCCCGACAAGCTCTTATTATGGTGTTTTGCTAAACATGTGCATCAATAGACATGCAAGGAATCAACTCAGCAATTTTGAGAAGATTTTGCAAACAATTTTAATCAACATAAAATTTTTTGTTGCATGGGTAAATCCAGATACTACCAAAAAGGGTGACAGTCCCTTGATCTAAATGTTAAGCTCTGAAAATGTTGCTCCGTTCAATGCAGCTGGTGGCCATCAGATGGTTTCCAATTTCAACTGTCAGGCTGCCAGCCTGGCAGACTGGTTTACCAATTTTGTAAACGGTCTTCTCAAGAGAGAAACTTAAATTTTATTCACTAAGTAACACCACAGCTTTCAAACAAATTCAATCTCAAGGAAATGCACTGAAAATCAAAGAAACCTGACTTAAGCTGAACCTGACTGAAAGGCGGTCGACCTGACTGAAATGCTCAGCTCAGCCCCCTTCAGGACGCCCCTGTGCTCCCGCAAGTGGCATCACTTGTTGGGAAATAAATATGGCTCAGCCAGTGCCAGTTTCCTAGGCCCCTGTTCCATCAAAGTGCTCCTGACAACATTTTATCCTCAATAAGCTAGGCTCCATGGCCAACTTGTGATCTGTATCAGATGTCAAATCCACTCCATCAAGGGCTATTTCCCAGCACTATAGCATGAGCTGAGCTAAAAAGCTGGTGAAATAGTACTTATTGGAGACAATGACTCCATCACAATCCTGATTGGTGGTTCCATACAGATCACATTTTCCCAGTGGAAACCTGGGGCCTGTTCCAGCACCTCCTTAAACCTGCTCTAACTTCCTCAAAGCTTCTCCAAATTCCTCTCGCCCGTTCTAGCGCCTCCTTAAACTTCCCCAAAGCTCATCTAAGCTCATCTCAAACCTGCTCTAAACTCTTCTCTAACAAAAGGTGGTTTTTTTGGAGCAGGTTAGAGGAGGCTCAATTGTGGTGCATGAGTTTCAATTGTTAATCTAAAACAAATCATTTTACAGAGAGAAATGATGTTTGTGAGCTGTCAAATGTTTTTTGTTGTTTTTCTGCATGCGACTTTTACTAAAATACATTCAACAAGCATCAGAGGCCTTTAAAAAATCTTGTTCCTTAGCTTCGCCACACCCGCCATATTGGAGAGGATCAAGCACAATCAGCTGATATCTGCTCCCAAATCGTTCCGGCGGACACCGGTTTTTGCACCTGCTCTGACTTCCTCTAAGCTACTCTCATATTTTTTCTAGAGGCACTGGAACAAACCTCTGGTCAATGTCTTTGACCATCTTGTCAATACATGCATAAGGTTCCAAACCATTCAAGGGTAGGTATTCTAGGGCCTAAACACAAGCTCCTTACTCCAAACCTGGTTTACTCAGGTGAGCATGGTACAGGGTAATGGAGGACTTTTTTGTTCACAGCATAAGGTATCCTGGTTCGGAGTAAGGACCAGTGTGCAAAATATGGCCGTTTCGATGAGATCTCGTTGGTGGGAGTGCGTTGGTTGGTGTGAATTTGCGAATCTGATGTGAGGAACGTGACACTGAAAACCAACAAATACATGCAGTAGAGGGGAAAAACTGGCCTCGCCAACCATGTGTTTTTCTCCCTGGTATATTGTGGATTGGTGCAAATTTTTTGATACTGGCAGTGCAAATTGGTGTGAGAATTCTAGGTGGCTGGTGTGACTCGTCTGGCCTGCTGCCATACTTTGCAGACTGGAGTAAGGAGCTTGCGTCGAGGCCCTAGAACAAGTTCTCCATTACACTGTACTGTGCAAATTGATATGATATGATATGATATGATAATCGGAGTAGTGAAGGCTTAATGCCTGTGGGGTCCGTTCTAATGGAGCTCAACTACATGTGAGGTCTTCGCTCAGTCCTGGTTTGGGATGTCATATTTCTGCAGTGCCCAGTGGGCGTCAAGCCGTGATTTGAACTGGTTAGTCGTCGTAGACTCTACCACTGCAGCTGGAAGTGAGTTCCAGTCTGTCACGATTCTAACACTGAAGCAATTCCGGCGGACTCTGGACACTGCTACAGGTTTTGCAAGCTTCCAGGAGTGACCTCGGGTACGTGAGTGGGTTGCTATGGTGAAAATCTGCTCGGGATCAAGGTCAATATATCCCCTTAAGATCTGGAAAACTCTAATCATATCTCCTCTCCGGCGACGATGGTACAGTGAAGGGAGGTCGAGTGCCCTTAGCCTATCTACGTATCCGAGGTTTCGAAGTGTTGGGACCAAGCGGGTCGCTCGTCTCTGCACCCTCTCCACTGCCTGCTGATCACGCCGGTTAAAGGGTCCCCATGTGATGTTCCCGTACTCAAGGATAGGCCTAACCAGGGATTTGTACAGCAAAGGCAGTGACGTGATATTAATGGCAGTGAAAATTCTACAATAATGGTTCCCAGATGTTTCCTTCTTAACAAGTTAAAAGGATAAGGATGGCAGTCCGGATTTTTGCTCTAAAGCAGCAAAGATGAATATCGTACACTGTGGCTGCGTCTCACGTACTAACAACACAATAACGGGGGAACTACTAACGCAGACCACAACCAGCGCTTTCTTGTTCTTGTTCTTGGTGGGGTTAGACGCACAACCTCTTGGGTTCAGGCGTCTGTGTTCTGAAAGATATAACCTTAAAAGGCCGGTTAGACTGAAATAAAAGGTTAACACCCAGGTGACAACGGCAGCATTTACAGAGTATAATAAAGACTATGTGATTCTAATTCTGAACTGAACCATCCAATATTAGGACAAAAGAACCGTTCGTACTACTGATAGATATCTGAACTGAAGTTGTTACGAGATCAGTTTACATTTTATGGTAAAGATCTATGTCTTTCAGAAAAGGCACAACATGGTGGAACAAATCATTATCTTTGTCTCCAAGCAAAGTTCCCAGAGACAGTGGAGTATTGCGCTGTCTGCAAATTGACAGCAGGTTCGCTCTTTCGGCCTGAAATTTGGGACATGTTACAACGATATGTTCCACATCTATCCGAACGTCGCAGAGGTCACATACAGGAGGTGGGTCTCTATCCATTATAAAACCATGCGTTAATCTTGTGTGTCCAACACGTAGCCTAGCCAACACAATCTCCTCTCGTCTATCGCTTCTATTTGACGAACTCCAATCTCCCGGTTCTTTTTTATGAATTTGAGGTTAGTCCGTCTGTTAGTCCCTTGCCACTGATTTAGGGTATATCTATTCATGCATTTTTTCAAAATGCAACCAAATTCAGACCAGTGCACATCCATATCCTCGACGTGTTCGTAGTTAAGGGCTCGTCTGGCCTGCTGGTCAGCCCTCTCGTTGCCCGGAATACCGCAGTGACTGGGGATCCACACAATGTTAATCCGGAAATCGTCAAGAATCAAGTCGTGATACAGTTGCCGGATCTCTATGGTGGCTGGGGACTGGTCGTCAGTGTTAACAATTTTTTGAATGGCTGAAAAAGAGTCAACACACATAACCGCCCTCCTTACATTACGAGATTTGATGAATTTCATACACTGTAGGATTGCGAACAGTTCTGCAGAGCAAATTGAAATGTTGCCTTTCAGCCTGCCTTCCATGCTTCCAGTTTTAAAGCAAAAGGCATATCCAACATTGTTGTCCTTTTTGGAGCCGTCTGTATAGAAAAATTCGTAGTCAACATACCTGAAAAGGAGATCAATAAACTTCTCGTGGATCTCCACCGCGGAAACCAATTCTTTTTTCTGATCAAAAAGTCTTCCCGCTTCTACCTGATTTAAAGCCCACGGAGCCGTTTTACCGAAGCATTTCTTTAAGTTCCGAGGGAGTTCAAAGCCAAAACATTCCATGTACTTTGCAAACCTGCACGGTAAAGGTACACCACCCAATCTGTGGAGCGTTCTTTCTCCAAGCTCAAGAAAGGGACGCATTGAGTCTACGAAGTCGTAGCAAGGGTGGTTTGGGTCGCTGTACACCTTCAGACAATATCTCATGGTCAGATACATACGTCTCACCCGCAATGCAGGGATGTTTGCTTCGATAAGCATGGCCTCAACCGGGGAGGACCGGAGAACACCGAGAGCGATACGGATACACATATTTTGGATACACTCAAGTGATTCGATGCTTTTGTGGTTGGAGCCGTCAAAGATCTGACATCCATATTCTAGAATTGGTCTGATTAAAGACATATACACTCTAAGTAGGGTTTTCCGGTCTGCTCCGTAGTTTGGCGCTGAAATACATTTCAGGATAGACACTCTTTTATGTGCCCTGGCCTTAATTGAGGTCATGTGACTCTCCATTGACAACTTTTCGTCAAGTACTGCACCGAGGAATCGAACTTCTTTGGCAAATTCAATAGGGGTATTATCCATGTATACTTGCCGCAGCGGGCCGTAGTGTACCGTTCTCATGTTTTTCTTAAAGATGATAATCTGTGATTTTTCTGCTGAGAACTTGAATCCATTCTTTGCTGCCCATGTTAATAGAGTGTTTACTGCCACTTGTATGTTCTCAATAGCTACATGTATGTTCTCATGGCTTGTCCAAATAGTACAGTCGTCAGCATACAGGGCGGAAGTCACATTTTCAGGGAGGTGGTCAAAAATATCATTTATCATGCACAAAAATAGGAAAGGTGAAATCACTCCACCCTGGATTACGCCATTGTCCTGTCTGAAAATGTCTGAAGGCACCTGGTTATTCACTTGAAAAGTTCTATTGCTCAAATATCCGTCCACAAACTTCATGAAGTGGCCGCTAAAACCCATGTCGTGCAGTTTTCTTACCAATACACATTTATTTACCATGTTATAAGCGGAATGAAGGTCTAAGAAGAGGGCGACTGTACATTTCTTCTGGAAGAAAGCTTCTCTGATATCACTTTCTATCCTCACCAGGTGGTCTATTGTGGATCTTTCTTTTCTAAACCCGCATTGGGTTTTTGTCAGTAAATTTTCTTTTTCAGAATACCACATAAGTCTTTTTGTGATCATTCTTTCGTATGTTTTTCCCAAACATGAAGTAAGTTGTATTGGTCGGTAGGATTTTATTTGATGAGGAGGTTTTCCTGGTTTACATATTGGTATGATATACGAATGGCGCCATTCCTCTGGATATATGTTGTTTTCCCATATCTGGTTGAAGAATTCAAGCAGCTGATTCAGGAATCGGTTTGGGAGGTGTTTAAGGAAGTCATAGTGAATTCCATCTGGGCCGACAGAAGTCGATCCTGATGCGCTTATGGCGTTCTGAAGTTCTCTCAGGGTGAACTTTGAGTTGTAAATTTCGTTGTTCTGTGAAGAGCTGTCTATCGGTTGGAGTTCTTGTATTCCAGTTCTGAAATATGGATTATAATTATTTGAAGACGACAGGTTAGAAAAATATTCACCGAAAGCATTCCCTACCTGCCGTGGGTCATCTAAGGTATTTCCATTTTCTTGTAATACGATGGAAGCCTTCGGTTGATACCTTTTCCCTGAAAAACACTTTATCAGGCTCCAGAGACGGCCAAGAGGAGCTTGTGCTGTAAAGGATGAGAGAAGTAACTCCCAACTTTTCCTCTTAGCCATTCGAATTGTTCTCCGTGCTGCAGCCTTCAGCCTTTTATATTCTAGGAGTAGATTTAAATTCCTTGGATTCCTTCTCCAACGGTTCAGCGCCCTTTTTCTGGCTGCCAGCGCTTGCTTACACTCAGGAGTCCACCATGGACAATTATATTTAAATATGTTTGTTTTCTTTGGGATACTGGCCTCTGCTGCCTGCATAATTGTATCACAAATGTTCTTACAACTGTTGGGCAAATTGTTCAGGTCAGCACGCTCTTCACACTTTTGTTCAAATTTTCCCCAATCAGCCTTCTTAGTGTTATATCGTGGGGTCAGATTGGAAAGTCTTGTTGGAACATTCATTGCTATTTGTATATGTATCGGAAAATGGTCACTGTTTAAGCAGTCTGGGCCAGTTTTCCATGATAGTAACGGCCTAAGTGCACTGGAGCACAGTGATATGTCAATATGGGACATATTTCCAGTATATTCATCAATTCTGGTTGGACTTCCATCGTTAAGGATGTCGAGGTTATAATCAAGTATAATTCTTTCCCAGATTTTTCCTCGATTGTCATTCCTCGGTGATCCCCAGAGCACATGTTTACTGTTGGCATCAGAACAAATTATGAATGGGTGTTGAAACTGAGCTATAAGGTTATGTATGTCTTGGATCAAAATTGGTGTTCCCGGAGGTAAATACAGGGAGCACACAATGACACGTTGACCGTCAATAATAGCGACACCAGCAACTGCCTGCAGAGAGGTAGTAATTTTCAGTTGATAGTTTGTGATTTTATTTGATATATATAATGATACTCCTCCCTGTCTGGCTCCTGATGCTGCTACTTCATGGAATGCTGAATAGTTTTGTAAGCTGAAATCATAGGGATCATTTTTTACAAAGTGGGTCTCCTGTAAACAAATGATCAATGGAGAAAGCATCAACAATGTTGGTTTGATTTCTGCCCACTTTCCTATAAGTCCTCGACAGTTCCATTGCATGATTTGTGGAATCATGCTTAGAGTTCTAATTTCAGGGAAGCTGAAAAATGGGCTGGGAATATGTCAGTGATACCTAACATTGTTAATAAGATGCAACAACACACACAATACCTAGCCAGGGAGCAGGATGTGACCATCCCACTACCGCTGAAAGGCAAATGGGCCTGAAAATCCTGGGTAGTTAGTGAGAAGTTAAGGTCATTTATTGGACAGTCACAGTGCTGAAAACAACGAAAGATGCACACTTTAACCCAGACAGCTTAGAAGAGGGCGGCGGCTCCTCAAAGCCCTTGGGGCGGTCCTAAAATATTTTAAATTAACCACGTGGGTCTCTTTCGTCTCAACTGTTTTTGTGTATTGTTCAGGGAGATACAAAATATTTGAGAAATAACTGGATACCACAAAAATTTTCGTAATTTGACGAATCATTCAGCTATCCCGAACACAACACAAATGCTGTCTGCCCTCCAGCATTAAAATGTTGTAGCCAAAAAGAGGCAAATGCGGCAATCCGTTGGATAATTTTCTTTGCTACTTCTTGCTCATGTACATGTACTACAAGGCCGACGACCACCGACCAACGATAGTCTTGCTGCTTGTCCATCTGATTTGAGTAAATATCGGGGAGATTCGCCATGAATCTTTCCGTGGCTCGGATTTATTCTTTGTCCAGATCAGGTCAGTACCCTTTTTGTGTCTGGATTCTTCCTGAGCGCACTGCCTATTATGTAAGACTTTGTTAGGCACCTGAACAGAAGCTGAAATTTGTTTTGAAGTATGCGCTGCCTTATTATGATAGAGTTGAGGCTGTAAATGGTCCAGGTGGAAATGTCATGATGCCTATTCCACGCCATCATAGGCCTGCTGCCATAGGTAAAATAAAATCTAGCATTCAAGGTTAGAAACAGCTCAAGGCTCTTGTGCTGTGATGTAGGGTTTGTGCCTATTCACAGGGAACAGTTGGTGATTTGCCGATTTTTTATCTCCTGAAATGGATCTATCTTTCCTATTGGTGATTTATACCTGTCAGTACCCTTCCCCTCCCCCAGTCTGCAAAGAATGGCAGCAGGCCAGACAAGTTGCACCAGCCATCTAAAATCCTCGCACCGCCAGCCACCAAAAATTTGCACCAATCTGCCATATACCATAAATAAAAACACACTCACTCCTATCCACACGATGCAATGCTACCTCTCTTATTAGTTAGTTAGTTGAGGACTTTTTATCAGGCCCCCTCATATGTCTTTATAACCATTTAGCCATTATTTGTTTGGTTTTCAGTGTCACCTTCCTCGCACCAGTCTCACAAATTTGCATCAGGTTGATAAAATTCGCACCACTCACTCCTGTCTCCAAGGGCATTTGCACTGCGAGATCTCATAAAAAATGTCATACTTTGCACACTGGCCCTCCCCCACCCCTCTGCCTGCTTAGGTTTTTCTTTGTTGTTCTGTTTTTTTTTTTTTTTTTGTTTTTGTTTGTTTTTTTTTTTTTTTTTTTTTTTTTTTTTTTGGGTTCTCTCTCTCTCTCTCTCTCTCTCTCTCTCTCTCTCTCTCTCTCTCTCTCTCTCTCTCTCTCTCTCTCTCTCTCTCTCTCTCTCTCTCCATGCATTCGATTCGCTCCTCAAGTCACCTCAAGTCTCCTCCTCCAGTCTGGAATTGCATATGTGATACATTCCCTTTGAAACGTGCATTGATGAGGGTTTGAGTCACTTTCGCATTGACGTGGAGGAGGGCGTGTACCCCCCCCAGATCTCGAGAACCACACTATGTAGCGAAAAACAGCAAACGGCGTTGGATAGCCCGTTACATTTTCAGAAAACACTTGTACCACTTTTTGTTAGGTAACATTTAAGGTAACTAGAGGTCAAGGCATGCACCATGAGGATAACATGTTGACGATGGCCTTTAGTCATTAATATGAACTAGTACAGATAGAGCAAAACTATTTAGACCAGAGGAATCTTCGCAGCAAGCCGAATCGAACGATATATGATAACCTTGCTAGGTCAAATCAGGTCACATCTATGATTTGACCTGAGCTGAGGTCAGTTCAAGGTCAATTTGGGCCTAAATGCATATAAAAAGAACTTCAAGGATAAGGCAAACCTAATTCCGCTCAAATAAATGCTCTACAACCATCAATTTCAAGATATTGAGCCTAAATCATTTTTTCCCATGCATTTCAATGGAGAGGTAGGTGGCTGACCTTAAAGGAATGTGACACCTTTATAACGTGGTTTTAACTGAGATAGCTAAGTTGTGAAGTATGCCGGAAAACCCGGTACTGAATACATCGTTTGTCTTGAAACTCGAAGTTTCCGTATATAAAAGCTAAAACCTACCTAAAATGTACCTCTCATGTACCCTAAGTAGCAGTCCACAGTTGTCAGTTATTGGTGTGACGACATATGCTGACGTCACGGCGAGTATCAGCCAATCGAAGCCCTTGAAGCCTATTGAGTATGGTAGAGGTTGCCAGATCATGACATCATCCACAGGCAGATATTTTTTCCCTAGAGGTACATTTAAAAAATCAAAATATTGAGCTTATTGTACTTTTTTTCAAAGAAATCATGGACGGTTCAGTGATTTTCGGCTAAAAGTACCCCTAATTACACTAAATTTCAGGATTCGACCAAGGTGCCGCATTTCCTTTAAGTCATCGATATCAAAATACCGGATTGTTTGGAGAGCTCGGTGGGTCCATTATGTGATGAGTTTCAATCGGATAGATTCACCCAGTTCTGACTTATGCTATCTTAAACGTTTTTGAGGTCAGATCACTTGACCTGTGCTGGTGACCTGATCTGAGATGACCCAACCTTAAAATTGTGCTAAAAGTTGTAAACCCGATCAAGGATAAGGTATACCAAGCACGGCAGCGCTACGCTCCGCCGTTTTTATTCTGTCTAAAAACAGAGGGGGCTGGGTACCCGTCAATGCGCGTGTTAATTTACCATTATTTCATAGTTTGTGCTTTTTCTGTTTTAAGCCGCTTTAGCTCAGTGTAGCAAACAGTTTTAGGGGTTAACTTCCTAACACAGTCGCTAAAACAGCTTCAGTAATAACCCCATGCGATTTGACAGTCCTATAGCAGATGACCAGGCGATTCCTCTCCTCAAATATTCATGGAGTTGTGAAAGAGCGCGTGCCACCGACGCGGCCGTGCCGGCAGGCGCCTCGCTGCTGCAGCAGGTGGGCGGCCCAGCGCTGGCGTCAGCTGGCTCCCGCCGTAATGCAGCCGTCGGATACAAGCGCGTCAACACCAACGACATCAGCATGACCTTCCGCGACATCACCGACCGCAACGCCACCAAGCTCTTCTGGACGGACCTCTTCAGAGGTGAGCTGTCCGGCGGGAAGCTCCCGCTGCTGCTTCCTGCGCGTTCAGGTTAATACATGGGTACGGGGAGTTTTCGTGAACAGTTTTATTTTATCATGTCGGTGCAGGACGTACTCTTTCCTGATATTCCGCATTGCCGTTTTAAACGTGCCACTTCGCGTTTTAAACCCGACTCCCGACTTCGGTTTCGATTTTTCCGACGGTTTTGTTGGACACACGCCGCTCGTTGATTTTATCTGAGAACATGGCTCGGTTTCGGCAGGAATGGCGGTGACACTGGGCATGATATTCAAGGAGCCGGCCACCATCAACTATCCGTTCGAGAAGGGTCCACTGTCGCCCCGATTCCGGGGCGAGCATGCCCTCCGCCGCTACCCCTCCGGCGAGGAGCGCTGCATCGCATGCAAACTGTGCGAGGCCATCTGTCCGGCCCAGGTGCGTGGCAGGGTGAATGAAGCCGCGAGATGTGTCCGCGTTGACTCTCCATGTTGTTTGTTAACACGCGCAGTGGAAGGGTCCTAAAGTGTCCCCACCTATTTTTCCGAGGTGGTCGGAGAACCGCTCGCCGCCGGAAAACGCTACTGGACCATATTTGGGAAAATTCATAAGCACATCGATTGGTGAAATAATTAAGAAAATTTGTCAATATTTTTTTCTTATAGGCTTCCGAAATCAGACCTATATTTTGAGACCGTCGCAATCGCGCGGTCGCACCAGTTCGCCTGCACTATAGACCGAGCGGTAACGTTATAACGTCATGTAATCAGGTTATATATCAAGGTCAACCCACATGAAGTTCAAGGTCAAAGGTCACAGATCAGTGCTATTGACCCCAGTATTCCTCAGATGAGATTATTCAAAATGGCGTATGTTATGCCTTCATTTATGATGTTATGTTATGTTATGCCAGATCATGACTTCATGGTTGAGGCTACTCAACATCAAGGTCAAAGGTCTTTTTCAAGGTCAAACCCTCATTTTCCGCCCAAAAGCTGCTATAGTGTCGGTTATATTGTAAATTTTGGGAATATGACATAATGTTACCTCAAAGGTCATTGACCTTGAATGACCGCGACTTAAAAATTTTCGAGAACATTGGGTGGAACCTTCCCTCTATGACCTTAGTCCATTTTTGGTGTATCCCCGGCTTTTTCCGGCATAATCACATTTCCCAGTAGGTCTCCAGCACGACCCAGATTTGACATTTACGACCTCGTTTGACCTTAAAGATATTGACCTAGGTCAATGAAACTTAAGCATAATGTAGATCACCGTCGGCCCCGCACAGCCCCCCCAACGGGCTTTGTTCTCTTGATTTCCGAGATCTCGGGGGGGCACTTTAGGACCCCTCCACTGCGCGTGTTAAGCCTCATTCGGTTATCTTATTGGGCACTGAAATATCTTTATGAGCGTTATATACAGTGTTTCATATCGTTGTTTTCCGGTTTTGAGCCAGTTAAAGCTACATTTTTATATCATGGTATGTTAGAAAATTTAATGCATGCTAAACCAGAGTCCGAGAAAGCTTCGTTTAATGGACGGGGAATGACAATCTTGAAGGCATGCCACCGTAACGGTTACCTAAAACGTTAACTCCATTGTTTTTTTTTACATCGGACATGGGCGGATCCAGGATTGTCCATAGGAAGCACCTTCCGGGGTGCCCTCCGGTCCAGGGGCGGCACTTTTGACCAGCAACTTCTCAGTCAGGCGCAAAATCCTATCTGCGGGCGCCGATTTTCGCATCCTGGGGGAAGCGACATTTCAGGGGGCGCCGAGAGTCGATGGGGCACCTGTCCCCTTTGCCCGCCCCCTCTCCCTGGATCCGCTTAAGACATCGGATGACTTGGTTTCAGCTAACTTGTTTGTGTGCTTGTAAGACACTGGGTGAGTTAGTGAGTTTAGAATATGTGAGTGATCGCGTGAGCTGAGTATGGTTATGGGCGATTAGGTGAAAGTGGGGGGGGAAGGGCGATACTGCTTAAGTTCTAAAAGCATAGGCGAGCAAAATTCCGCTTGTTCCCAAAAGACGACTCGGGCAATGCTGTTATTGTTACATCACTCCGTCATTGCTCTAAGACTGTTGGGACGTGGCCCTGCCACAGCGACCAAGCGTCATTATCCGTCCTGGTCTCAACGAGAGGGCCAAGTGGCTCCTGGACCGAGGACGTTGTTAAGTAAGATAACGCGCGTTTACGAAAAAGTCCGTCAGTAGTTCACGCAAGCATTCATGCGCATTGTACCTACAGGGAAGGAACAAGCCTATACCGCAGCGTGGAGCGCTGAGTGCAATAGGTCGCTGCCACATTCCCCAGTCTTTTTGCGTGAGAAAACCGCTGTATTTAGGAACTTGGCCAGTCCAAAGAAAGAAAGCATGAAAGTCCCCAAGAGAGTGAACACGTGTTTAGCGTTCACATTGGTAGTGAATTTTCAGATCCGGATGGCTCTAGGGTTGTATGTCTTTGACATCGCTAACTGCCTATAGCGCCATTGCCAGAGGCTTCGTTTGTCAATTGAATAATTATCACTGCCATTGTGAAACAAACATTTCTTGGTTACTGCAGAACCGTATCGGTGTTCATATCTCGTGTCAGCAAGCCTCACGCTGTTCGAATATGTAAAGTGGAAAAACTACATCATTCAGGTGGACTATGTATCTATCGGGGATCTTCATCAGAACTTTAAAACCGGGATACTTGGGTCCGTCATCGATTAAGCGGATCGCTGAGCCATGCAACTCCTACCACGTTTTCGAAGTTTTTTTCTGGGGTATTTTAAGCGGTATTTCACATGCTCTTGCTGTAAAAAAGCAATACCACATTTCCCGTCACTCTCCCATACCCTCTCAACCCCTCCCCTCACCACTTAGCTCACTCACGCACCCATAACCAAATGACTCACAGATTCAAAACTTACCTGACTTGTCTTACTGTGCCATGCATGGAAGCCTGCGTGTGTACACACGGGCACGAAAACAAGGCTGCTGAAACCAGAAATGTCGGATGAACGGAGGACGATCAGGGGCGGACGCAGGAGCGCCCTTTGGGGGGCAACTCGGGATAAATGTTAAGTTTTTTTTAATAAAATCGGCCAAAATTTCGCCATTTGGGGGAGGGGTATGGCCTCCTACTCTGCGTCCGCCAGTGGGGACGATAACAAGTAAAAACAACCGATACTTCTGGGGAACGGTTTCACCTCTTCAAAACCTCACGTCTTTTCCCGCTCGTTAAACGAAGCTTTATCGGACTTTAAGTATAAATTTGGTTTCTGGCATACCGTGGCATAAAAATTATCATGGACAAGTTCAAAGAGTGGAAAATAACGGCATGGCTCAATAAGTAGTCCAATGCATTATCTCCAACTGTGAAATGTATTTTATTGTATCCAGTACAAACCGACGCCCTTGCTACAATGGAGCGTGTATTTTTGGCATTGCTAGCTTCAGCTTCACGTTAACACTGCCGTCCCGAGGTCAGCGGGTCCCGTGGGCCGCACTGACAGACGGCGGTGTTCTTTCCAATCGGTGAGCCATTAGCGAAGACAGGACACAGGAGAAATTGCGGTGGGGTACGGCTTAACCATAAATACATGTGCAGTGTTGTCCCTTCCCAGTAAAATTGCCGTTTCCTCGACCTCTTGCCCCATGCTCTGGCGCTCAGCGTTAGGTAGTGAGAGGGCCGTGTGTGTTTGTCACGTCTCCTGCGTCAAGTCCGGCATCTTGTCCAGGCAATCACCATTGAGGCTGAAGAGCGGGAGGACGGCAGCCGCAGAACCACCCGCTACGACATCGACATGACCAAGTGCATCTACTGCGGCTTCTGCCAGGAGGCCTGCCCCGTGGACGCCATCGTGGAGGTCAGAGGGGACCGGGGACGGCAGACGCTATTCCTTACATACGATGTCTCGGGAGAACAGCTGAGTTTGGCCACGTTTGGCAAGTCAATACGCGGCTGAGCGTGTGGCCTGTGAGCGATATCTTCTGGCGGTTTCTCTCAATTGGTCTTATCAAAGTTTCTTGTATGGGCTGCGAGACGACCCGGGTGCAAGTTTGATTAAGCGCATGACCGAAGCAATTCGTGTGTCACTAAATCCTAGCAATGATTAAAACAGTCTTTGTTACTGAAAATCTCACGGTAGCCTCATACATGTGCATTGTTATTTATATGCGGCATTAATTCGCGTGAGGAGTAAGCTAAGAAATGCGCCCATAAAGAGTGCAGCCTTTATGCTTAGAGTGCAGCGTACCCGTCATTTGTGTGGACAACTAACTCCTTTTGAGAATTGATAAATGCAGCGCGGGTAATGTGACGCTCGGACACACGTGTCTGCCCCCTTGCACCACAGGAGAGAATCGCGCACGGTCCCAGCCCTACCATCTGTACTTGATGGGGCCATTCACACATCCCACTAAATGTCGCACAGGGCCCGAATTTCGAGTTCTCGACGGAGACCCACGAGGAACTTTTGTACAACAAAGAGAAGCTCCTGAGCAACGGAGACCGCTGGGAGGCGGAGATCGCCGCCAACATCGAGGCCGACTACCTCTACCGGTGACCTGGCTCCTGTGGCTGGGGGCTGACCTTGGGTCAGCACAGGGAGAGGTCTTGGCCTGTTGTAGATATAAACGGCCTGTGAAACCGCAGTCGGCAGTAGCCAATCTCTGAGTAGGAATGTTTTGTCCAAGGATTTTTCTTTGTGTCGAAACATCGCTACATCTCGTGTACGTGGACTCCTGTGAACGAGAAAAAATAGCCGCGTACGGTTATTGGTGGTGTATGTTTAATTTTTTAGATGTCATCAGGGATCGCTTGCCTCAGTCGGAGATCCTGTGAAGCTCCGCAGGTAGGAGCTGAGATATATTTGCGACTCGACATTTATGAAGGAAGATATGACGGGTTATGTTGGAACGATATTTGTGCGAATATAGGTGAATGTACTAGACCTTGAAACGAATGACTAGACACCTCCGGTGCCTCAGCATATGTGGTAACACAACGGCATATGAACTGATACGATGAACGGGGAACATCACAATCATTTAGTGTCGGCGGTCCAGCTTGTGCATAACCACGGGAGTTCAAACCCGTGGAGGCAATTATATAGACATGCACCGCCGTCCACGCGGAGATCCGTGTTGCCAGTCGCTGAGATCGCACTGTTCTACCTCAAATAAGCCGACCCTGCGGAATGCTGTAACAATGAGCGCTCACGCTCTAAAACACAGATGAGTACCGCATCATCCACAGCCTATGTCCGTAGAAAGTACAACTTCTGACGCCTAAAGCGGTATTGCATTCACGTCGCGTTCGCCGCTGTCGTATCGTTGCCGTCAGGGCTCGTCGTTTCCGACACGGCTTTTCTCACGTTCCGCCGACTCCCGAATGGCGTGCTTCCCAATGTGTGATATTCGGTGGATTCCTGGAGTGTCCGAGCACTCACGTGACAGTACCAGCTTCGGGTCCCCTCGGGACAGCAGCAGGGGGTCCGCGTCCCCGCGGGGCTGCAGCAGGGCGTCCGGGTCCCCGCAGAGCAGCAGGAGGAGTCCGGGTCCCCGCGGGGCAGCAGCAGGGTGTCCGGGTCCCCGCGGGGCAGCAGCAGGGTGTCCGGGTCCCCGCGGGGCAGCAGCAGGGGTCCGCGTCCCCGCGGAGCAGCAGCAGGGTGCCTGGCTGTTGCAGCATCAGCACTTGATCGCCCCAGGCGGTCCAGCCGGGGAGCAGGGACCGGGCAAAGACCTCGAGTCCGCGGTGCCCCGCAGGCAAATACGGGCGCAACAGCCCTACCGAAGGAAGGGAGCGATGAACGGGAAATGCAACTGGTAGAAGAGCGGAAAAATGGTAGCAGCCGGAATGGAATAAGACACGCCCTAAAAAACAGGAAGCGATGATAAATTTCAAAACGCAGCATGTCGCGCCACTGTCCCGCATCGCCTGGGATCTCTCCCCTTCACGGCGCCTACGAATAAAATACAGCTAACATTGAGCCAAGCAGCCGGACAATGAGCACTAACTAGAAAATTGACGAATATGGTAGCATTAAGCTGGCGCTGACGTCATAACACTTTACACCGAACCCATGCCACGATACCCTCCCCGCACCAGACGGGGTCCTACTGTACCGTTCAGCAGCGGTTTCCGGGAGTGCAGCGCGCAGGGCACGCTGACGATCAGCCTGTGCGGCTGTATAGGTGGCGCTGACGGCTGTGGTCCCGTCCGGCCCAGCAGCAGCCGCTCATACGGTAGTTTGGAATGGCGGCCACCGGATGTCACAGGCGCGCCATGCCGCGTCACCTGAGCAACGGATCCAGGGTAAACTGTGGAACCGGGCCGCGCTGGGCTCCAATGTCCGCCGGAGCACAAATGTATCCAGGATCCCGGCGTGTAGTCTGTTGGCGCGCGGGACAGTCAGTGCCTACTTCAAATTATTGGAGTCGAGCCAGACATGAAACGGACTTAGCGCTTGCTCTTATTTCGTTAGTTCAAACCTAGCTTCTCTTCGCCTGTACAAGAGCAAGGCAGTGGACGCATCATAGAGAGAGCAAGACGTGGGCATCGGAGAGCAAGGCCGCAGATGCATCATAGAACCCCGGCAAAGAAAGCAGAATGAGCGCAGGTGCACAATGGCGTTAATAGGAGACAGTTTGGGTTCGCCGATTGGACCAGCCCACGCGACAGGCCAGCCGCCCTCCACGCCGCGGACTTCAGCGTCTCACCTTGACCCAGTACCAGGTGGTGACTTCGCTGACTCCCCACGCCGGGAACAGCACGTCCCGCAGTGTGGCGAGGTGGGCCGCCTTGTTAGTACACCAGACGGCCACCAGAGCGCCGGGCGCCGCCAGCCGCCGCACCGGGAGACAACGTAAAGAGGCGGCGTCCAGACACGGGTACCTGAGGGCGATGAGCACGGGTCAGACGTCAGAAACAGACAGAGAGGCGGCGTCCAGACACGGGTACCTGAGGGCGATGAGCACGGGTCAGACGTCAGAAACAGACAGAGAGGCGGCGTCCAGACACGGGTACCTGAGGGCGATGAGCACGGGTCAGACGTCACACACAGACAGAGAGGCGGCGTCCAGACACGGGTATCTGAGGGCAATCGGCATGTCAGATTCAGTGCAGAAGGCAGTTTGTAGGCTGCCTTTACAAGGAACGGGTGAGGACATCCACCTGTGCAAAGAGTGAAATACTAGCCATTTCAGAGAAATCGGCCGGTACCGCATACGCGACCAGTGAAGTTTAAGAGAAGCTTTCATGGAACAACATTCATTGGACTTGGAAAAAGGATGTTTACGTAAATATAACAAATTGGTATGGTCTTCATTGCCGTGCTTTTCAATCTGCTCCGGGAGATTATATAAAACTACTTCTCCCGGAGTAACGTGCAGTTGAATAGTCTAATTCTTGGACGGCAGGAAACCCAGCATAAGTAGCTTAATCCACCGTCTGCCCATGTACTGATTCTCTGTGTAGGAGGAGCGGGTTTCGAATGACATTTACAACGTGCACTCCAGTCCGCTGCCACCTTCACTCACCCTTCAGCTTGACTGTGTTTCCGTTTTCGCCTGACGAACTTGTTTGTCCAAGGTGGGTCCAGCACCACACAGTCGAACCCATCTCCTCCTGCCAGTAGACGTTCAGCCACGCTGACGTCATCAAACGCCACCGTGACGTCATCGCAAAGGAAGCGACAGCGCGGCGGCAGCACTACGGAGCGTCCCTGTACACTGACCAGCTGGCGGGAGTCGGTGTCGTTAACGCCCCAGAACGGCGGCTCAGGAGGAGAGCTGCGGTCGTGGACGTACCGCGCAGCCTCACGGGCTGGTCTGTTGTTGAGACGATAGTCGGCAGCACTCGGAGAGCCCACAACCCGTCCGCCCTCATCGCACGCGTCAGGACATCGCTCGCTTTTGCGCTGCACACCGTCGGCAGTGGTATCAGAACTTTCCACGCCAGCACTGTCGCCCATGGCACTGGGCTCGCTGCTCTCTGTGTGCGCTGTACCTAATTTATCGATATTCCTGGCAGCGGAGTCGCCCACCGCTCCAACACCGGTACAGAAGCAGCCACTGGTCCGCGTCACAGCTTCAACCGCACGCCGTCTCTGCTCCAGCAGCTGCATGAGCCTCTCCATCACCATCACCTCCTCTTCACACCGCCCCTCTGCCGCCGCCGCGTGCTCTCTCCTGCGCCGGCGCCGCTGCGCCGCAGTGCTCTCCTCTTCAACACCACCTGCCGTCTCCAGCCGGCGAGCTTCTCGCTCAGCCTGCTGGTCCATCATGAACGGTGTTCGGATGTCCCAGAGCCGAGGGTTCGGCCGCATACGCGGGTACGGGAGGGCAGCCACACGGGTACAGCTGGTATGGCGCCTGATAGGTGTTTCTACAACACTGGCGCTCATACACGGAGGATCGATGTAAACACTGGCGACACTTCCTGATTCTGTGCCCTCCAGGCTCGCGCTGTGGAGGGAGCAATTCTCCGAGGACCCCTCGGAGCCTCCGCTTAAGACCATACGCTCGCTGCTGGCGCCCTCGCTGCTCTCATCGGTGTCGTATATCTCGGCCAGTTGGATCTGTTCGTCCAGGTACCAGCCGGTGTCCAGGCTGAGTACGGCGGCGGACGGGGCCGCAGCTGCATGGTCAGCATAGCCCACCGGCATATTAAAGTCCGCTTAACCAGCAGGCAAGCAGGAGGTGCAAACAGATCGAGCTATCGGAAATGCTCGTGCATCGAGAAGGGAGACCGTGCAGAAGAAAATCCCGACACTGAGAATCCCACGTACGCAACCGACACGGGAAGATATTGGATTTACGGTAACAATGTTGAAATCAAGCTGTGATTGTGAGCTGGAACACGCCCCTCGAAGATGTCCAGAAAACCACAATCTCGCATCAGATGCTCAGGACAGGCAGCGAACAAATTCTTCACACAAGAGAAATCACATAATAAATACAACAATCAAGTGCATATCGATTTCCCCCTCAGCACACATACAAGACAGAACGCAAATTATTGTTCGCTTTGGCTCGTAGGTTCACCAACACAACACTTCCAGCGTAAATTAGCGAAACGCCCCTATTAACGAGCGGCATCACTCGTAGTAGATTGCAAACACAGTGCAGACGGCGATGATGGTTTGGTTTTCGAAGGTGGCCGTGGCGAAGTTGTCCCTGGTGTGGTCCCACAGACAGCGGAAGCCCACAGCCATTGCTTGATCGACGCGCTCACAAAGCACCACCTGGCACACAAACTTGTACCTGACAACAAGGAAGTCATGTCAGAAAAAGACGTGCGCGCCAGATCCACAACGTGGCAGATTGGTCTTCAAACAGTAACATCCTGAGCTTGACAGGAATAAAATTCCGGCCAACGCCTTTTAAGGGGTCAGATTTTGAGCAGGCAAACCATCGAAATGACATAAACGATAAAGCCGTTCCTGGGGGAGCATATCGGGCTTCCTTTCTAACAATTCGATCACCAAGCAAGCAGCTCACAACACGTAACTCAAATAAAACAATATAAAACCTTGTCCAATAATCATTTCAATGTTCGTATTTAAACAGGACTGTGATTTCGGCTACCGGGCGGGCGAGCCAGGTACTATTCGTCATATATTGCCCCTATGGGTCAATACGGGATTGATCCAACTACAGATCAGGCCATTTTTAATGTAAAACATCTCACACACATTATGAAAGGAGGCCTGATCCTAGGACAGAGAGTGCGCCTCACCTCTCCAGTCCCTCGTTGACCATGTCCTGCTGCAGTGAGTCGGCAATATCAATGGCCAGCTGTTTGCATGTGTCCGGATCGTACGTCACCCCCGCCAGCCGCTCCGTGAGCCGCGCCTCCACTGTCTCCTGAACCCGCCAGTACCGGAACCGACCAGCCGGCGGCTCCAGCATGTACGTGTTCTCCAGCCGTCTCTGTCAGCGTGAGGCGTGGCGTGGGGGAAGAGCACTCGACTTCCACGCCGTTGACCCGGGTTCAAATCCCCGGGCGGGTGTGCTGCATTAGTCTTTCTGATCGCCATAATACCCTCCCAACAGGGTGAGGGTTGGCGCCAACATATGCCATCAGCAGTCGGTATGCAGTGAAGCGCCAAAGTTACCTTAGTTTGGCTGTCTCTGCCGTAGAGGGGTGGCCCACAGAGGCGTCGCCACGAGTTACTCACTAAGGACAGACTCCGAGCTGGCGAGGACATGGAAGTGACGGGAAGCAAACCCGAACTCAAAAGCTGTTTCGGCGGGCGCTTACGAGGTAGCGAGCCAACTCTAGGACAAAGGGGAGTAAGTGCAACACACCAAGCTAGTTCTCTCAACTTTTAGGGTACGTCCCACCTGGTTCCCAAGTTACCGGGACACATGCCTCCATACTCCCCATTTTCGAAGGTCATGGTGACTAAACGATACAGCAGCTGCTACCAAAGCCATGTGTCCCGCGGGCAGGGCCTGGCGGGTTATTTCCACAACATGTGCTGTGAGCTCTGCAATACGAAACCGGCAATGAGAGACAGCGCCATATTGACATGCAATCAGTGCCTGCCTGGAACATTGCTACCCCCAACGATCAGGTGTGTGATTGTTAAAAAAAACGAATGTGGGTGACTAAATCCGAAAGAACACCAATGCCCACAATATCATAAAGGATTGTCTAGCATAGTGTTTTAGCTTTCCCACAGGCTAGATGGGCTGCCTAAAACCATATCAAACCTGCTCCAACCTCATCTCGAACAAAAGTTTTTTTTTGGAGCAGGCTGGAGATGGCTCAACTGTGGTGCACCTATCTCAATTGATAAACCAAAACAAATCGCCGTACAGTGAGAAACAAAAAGGTTTATGAGCATCTAATGGTTTTGATTTGGTTGTTTTTCTGTATGCCACTCCTGCTAAAATGCATTAAGCGAGCAAATCTCAATAGTTTCTTAGCTTTGCTACAGTCACCATATTGGCCCTGATCAGAAACAATCCGTTTATATCTCCTTCATAATTGTTCCAGTGGCCACCAATATACATGCCTGCTCCAAAGTCCTCCAAAATCCTCTCATCTTTTTTCTAAGGAGGTGCAGGAACAAGCCTATGCATGGAGACATATGAACTCCAAACCATAAAGCACAACCCAAAACATAAATAGCACTGCTGTACATTGGCAAAAGAGGCAGTTAACTGCATTACATGAGTATCTTATCAAAGGGACAACTATGCATACAAAAATAGCAACCACATGGACAGCTTAAAACAATGCAGTTTCAACAATGAAAATGCACAATATCTACTGTTTTGCCCCTTTATGAGCCAAGCTCACTATATAAATTTATCATAAATTTGCATTGAGCTCCATATTTAAGTTTAACACTCAATGTGAGTTAGTTCAATTCAATGCAATGTAAAGGCATGACTGGGTTAAACAAATCATTTTCCTCAAATTTTGGAACCATCAAGTCCCTATGCATGGTAAAAGTTAACACATAGACACACTGACTTCTCCCAAGGAGAGAGGAAGGTGTGAATGAAGTTTGAATAGATAACTATATGCAAACAAAAGGTAGGGCTCCTTAACTCAGTTTGCAAAATCAAACCTTAACCTTACCTCTTAATTTTTTCATGCAAAACCAAGCAGTGCAGATACAGCTTAAATCATGCCTTCATAGGATAAAAGATGAAAAAGACATTTCTTAAAGTTTCATATGAATGGGCTTAAGCAAAAAAAAAACATTCCACAGGCTGATGCCAGCATCATGAGTGCTAGAATGAGGTTTACCTTATTTCTAGGATCATCCGAAGGCCGAGGGATGGGCATGAAGCAATGACATAATTCACTTGTAACAGTGTTTTCTCTGGTACTTGCAATGGCAGCCATTGTATCAAATCAATGAGCTTATACAATAATTTCTTGCCAGGGATCTTCTTGCAGCTGGCCTGTGAAATACAATCCCACACTTGGTAGGTATATAGTGCTACTAGCTAATCAGTCTACACGATGTGGCAGGCTTCTTCACTGTTATTTTTTGGGGCAGTTAAAATCCTGCCCTCATTGGAGTATATGTTTGGCAGCTGGGGTAGACATTTCTTTCCACCAGGGCAGACATTTTCATTTCATAATGTACAAGGGTCACTAAAAAAACATTAATCAGTTTCTTAGGTTCTATAGGTAATAGTGACCTATTTTTTCTCCGCATTATATATTCTACCATACACATGTTGAGTAAATCATCCAAGAATATTTTCATTTTACAGCACAATATGAGGGGGCGAGCGGCTCGGGGGTTCCATTAAAACATTGATATTAAACAAGGTAAGCAGAATACATTCGCAGGTTAAAAACTTTGCACCGAACTCGCACGGAGCCACCAGCCCGGGGCCGCCCACGCCGCCGAGCCCGCAGCGAGACGGGCACAGCGGCAGCGCCGGAGCACAGCAGGCGGGGGGCGCCACCGTCGCGCAGTACAGCCGAGTGGCGCCGCGCCCGCCCGCGCGCGGCCCACGGGGCGACAGGCGCCCCTCAGCACGCGGCCGGCGACCTCCGAGACGCCCCGAGGCCGCCCGCGAGGGCCACCCGCTCGGCACCGCCCCCACGGCTCGGCCCGGCGGTACGCCTGAGCCTGCAGCTGCCGGACACACATGTTAGCGGAGCACGGGGAGTAGGATGGAGGCTTATGATTTCATTAGTGGAACATGGGAAGGGGGCCTTGGACAGATTTTAAGCTAACGGTACAGATTCACGAGGGGATTACAGAGGCGACAAATGAGTGCCGGAGGCTAGCCTGTTCAACCACCTAATGCCTGGATTCCAAATTTGTTCCGCGATTAATGGGTAAATGGGCCATTCTGCGTTCTTTAGATAATGTTAAGATAACTGAAAGCGTAAACCTGAAGTACCGCGCTGAATTGCGTAATTACAGGAGACCATACACCATTTCTAAGCATGGGACATAGTCTCGTAAAGGTCGGTATATATCATTTTTAACATCTTTTAAAACGTTTTACAGGGGCACATCTTATGTTCTTATTTTAAGCCGTTTTTTCCTGCCCTGGCTGTAATAAGAAAATTAATACATTGTAACGGTGTTTTTTCCATCTCGTCCGTTGATCGAGGATGGTGAAGACGTGGTTGTGTTTATTAGAATTTATGCATACATTAATATGAGAGAATTCAATGGGTCTTGCTTTGTATGCCGTGTTTTTGAAGATGGGGCTGAATCGGTGTCCCATAATTTAAGCCCTTTTGAAGTCTGCTTAGTTTTGTTCCATCTAAAGTACCGGAAGGTAAGCGGAAGAATTTGTATATATTGTCTTTGAATTATGCCATGTCTGAGATTATGTTTTATAGTTGTCCATTTGGTCTTTATTTGACACAGGTACTTGTTGTGTCTTTGAAGAACATAAATTTAATTTAGGTCCGTGTTTTTATTAGAAAATTAATTAAAAAGACGTATATCTGTCTGAAATTCCGCATCATGTGCCAGAGAAAAGAAGTACCACAGAGACAGTATAAAGCTGGCTTTCTACCGAGGCAACTACGCAAGAATGAGGGATTTGGCCAGAGAGGTGAACTGGGAGGAAGCATATGGGATGGGACTGTAGGACGAGCACTCTTGCTTTGTCTACAGGATTCATCAGCTCACACAGGAATGTGTACCTCTACAGCACACCCTTCGCAGGAAAAAGAACATATACCTCACCACAGCCACATTGCAACTTTGAAGGAAAAGAAGAGGAAGGCTAGGCTAGGCTAGGCTAGGCTAGGCTCGGTTAGGTTAAGTAGGCACACAGTGTAGCCACAGCAGCTTATGAAGGCAAAAGTGCCACCAGTAGGTTAGGTGCACCACAGGCCAGCTCTCTGAGTCGAGAAAAGGTTAGGTCAGGTTGGGTTATGTTGTGCTACATGTAGAAATATTAAACAAGAATTACCAAAGATTTTTGAAAAAGTGTCACTCAGCAATGCCAAAAGCAGTATTGGCACTAGGAACATTTCATAGAAGGATGTTTCAGCAATGCAAAAAAACAGCTTGACCACTTGAAATATTTCACTGAAGGAAGCTTTGAACAGTGGCACTTACGATCCGGATCAACTTGTGGCGCTTTTGTTTTGAAGGAAGTTTTGATTCATAGGAGCTTTTGATCTGTGGTACTTATGATGTAGATTAGCCTGCCGTGATTCTATCTGGCAACATGTGTGAAGCCAGCTACCTCTTTACCGAAAATTATTTGTGGAAGCAATTGTTGCTTAATTCGTTTTCAGCACATACAATTGTGTCTTAAAATGGCCATTAGAATGTGGTACACAATTGCTCACCTTATTCTGTAATTAAACCCTTCCGTTACCCCCAATCGTGTTTAAGCTCCACCACCTGTGCAGAGTAATTATTTTGTCAAAAATCCACCACCTTCACTTCCACCTTGCTTTCAACCAAAAACAAAAACACAGTATATAAAGCACCCTACAAAAACGTAAACGACATTCAAATTATTAAACGAAGAGCTACACACCCTCCCCTCACCAGCCTCCCAAATCAATAGAGACACTGCAGCCTCCTGAAATGCAAGGTAAGGCAATATACATGCACCACTCTCCAAAGAAACTGGCCGCCATATTGTGACGTCATACTGACGCTAAGAAATTCCTTTACTAAATCTTCAACATGGAAATTTGGCGATTTTAGAAGTGTTTTTTCAGCATCCAAAATGGTATTAGAATATTTTAAACAAAATTATGAGATTTTTGTTGATTTCATTTTGTTAAATGAGCCTTAATATTTTTAGTTTAGAATAAAGCTTAAGTTACTTCTGGGTGTTTACTAGAAGTGGGACTTTTTGGTCCCGCGGTCCCGGCGCCGGGACCAGGTTTGGTCCCAGCAGGACTAAAGCCGGGACCAAAAGCTAGATGCGGGACTGTGCCGGGACCAGAGCCAGTCTGGATAAAGAAAAATTCATGATAATGGTTTTCACATTTCGTCTAAAACTAAAATAAGAGATAAAATATAACTGTGACTTTCCAGCACATCATTGCCTCCTTGATGCAATATTCCAACTTTATAAGATGAGAAAAGTATCAATTCAACTACATGAAAGAGAAAAAAATAATGTTGCAAACACACAGCACAGAACACAGCTCTCACTAGGTTTCATTCTTTGGAAAAAACATTGTCAGATGTAATTCCTATTCCTTCACTTAATTATAAAGCAACTCAGTGACACAACCAAAATACAACCCAAAAATGGTGGGTACTGGGGTCAAAATCACTTTGAATTGAAGAAAAAAACTTTTTGCATATAGATACTGGAAGGCATAAGAACAAAAGCTTGATTGAAGAGAATTCTGGAATTGGCAATTGGAAATGGCCGTCCCTACCCACCCCACTGTTTCAATTACCTTCTCTCTCTAAAAAATACTCAACAGTATTTCAAATTACCTACGTCTGTGCGTTATGTCGTGAATAAAACGTGAATGGCTTCAATTTCTTCAACAATATTCAACTACCGCACCACGCTTCGTTGACGTAGACAACCACAAGAAGAATAATAAAGATAGAAAACAAGTGTGCGCCACTACTGTCTTTGAAGAAAAATTCAACCAAGCAGAAGCAAAAGCCTTAGTAGCCTCAAGGCTAAAAAGTATTAAAAACCATGTGATAACTCAGTAAATTTTTTCTTTATTCTCTTACCAAACATGATGTTGGACTGTTTGTCTTTAGTGCGCCGTCTGCGCCTGCTGTAAAATTTTTTGCCTTTTACAAGCAAATTTGTTATTGGCAGTAATCAGTTTTTAAGTCTGATTTGTTAGGTGCCAAAAAACCTGATTTGTAAGGTGGATTCGTTAGGTGCCGAGTAGGTAGCATTCACGTTAGAGTCTGAATTCAGTTCCTTCCGATACTCATTGGCAGACGCAAGAGGGGGCATGGCCCCCCAAAGCGCTGAAAGGGGGACCAAACTATATTTTGTCCCCACCCCAAACGCCGGACATTTGTGAAAAAGATGTTTACACTAGGTCCGTCGAGCAATTAAATATTCGCTCCTACTCCCCAGGAGAGCGAACATGTACTTCGAGAGGTAGGTTATACTAGATCTGTCGAGCACCCAAATCGCACGTCCCTACCCCCCCCCAGGAGGAGCGGAAGACATTAGTTGTGCCCCCAAAAAAACTCGGGCCTGCGTCCGCCCCCGCCGACACCGACACGACCGCTGCAGAGTTCTACTTTTTCCTGCCGCCTGATTCCACTGTTGCTAAGATACAGACATACCTTCTCTGTTTCCCACTGGCCTCCCATGTCTGGTCTTAGTGGTTCTTAACCAAACAGAGGAGGCGGGGAAAACAGTGAAAAACACTGTTTTCTTAATCGGCCAGAATCCGCTCTAAGTGGTCAACATTTGGCGACTTTGGGGATCATGGCCAAACTGGATCACTTGAATCCGCCCCTAGGTCCTAGCTTCCACGAACAACCTCTTATGTCTCAAACGCTAGTCCTGAGTTCACTCTCGGACCAATTATTTCGTAGTGAATTTACTTGTTTCCTTCGTTACAGTCTGAACTCCACCATACGCAGAGAAACGCCTGAGCCTTCATCAATGGCTTCCCAGGTTGGAATCAGTTGCTGCATTTCACCTCCCGTGCCTTCAAAACGCTGAATGAGAAACCCAGCAAATGATGAGGTCCATTTCTCCCCGCAAAAGTGCTCTCAAAGGCGCAATTTATTTGAACACATACGATATAACTGCCTTATGACATATGCAGTCGCCTTGGATCAGACGCGTAGCTCTCTCGCATCACATAGAGACGACGCCTTCCTCTCAGCCTGGCGTACCTCAGGACAGCTGCAACAAAGCAGTCGCCCCAGGCTGTGGCTAGCGCGCTTCTCCACCCGATCCGCTTCCTGCGGCGTGCAGACAGGCTACGGTGAAAAGGCCAGGACAGAGACGCCAGAGACGCGGTAGATTGAAAGACGCTTGCTCAGCGCATAAACAACAACCAGCATGAGCAGAGAGGCCCGCACCCAACGTCTCAATCATAGGCGATGGAGGGGAGGGTACTTGAACAGGGAGCGCCCTGTGGACCAGAGGGGCGCCAATTTCGGGCAGTACAACTCGGCAGAGAGCACCACATCCCACTGTGCGGTGTCGATACTCGCATCCTGATGGGAAGGGGGTGGGAGACGTGTCGTGTGACGTGTGAGGGCGCCGCAGACTTTTCAGGAGTCGGGCGCGGTAAAATGGGAGGGCGGATGCGTCCCCTGGACTCGTTTATGGTCCGACTAACCAGGTATACTGAGCGGATATTGGGAAAAACCAGACTAGTTCCGCAGGAGTGAGAAACTAGCTGTCCCCGACTTCAATAGCATAAAAAGGTTCATATTCACCTGTTTCCCTCAAGGAGAGTTGCTAAGAGAATAATTCATGGTAAGCTGCGCTCCCGAAATGGTTCCGATCTCATTATGTTGTAACGGCCTGAGTGAGGGGATGCATTAATGGTCATGGGCGGATGCACTAACTTTCACAACGCTAGTTTCACAGACATTAACACCTGACCACGCATCAACACAAAACACCATCCACAAAATATCGCTATAAAGACGACTCACCCGACACGGGGAGCAGATGCTCAGTACAGGTACACACTGTTACATACACACTGGTGGAGGGGACTAGCTCTATCGCCTAGCCTCGTGGTAATGTCCCGCGGTTCTGACCAACCCCTCCAACACTGATCTTGGACCAGGCACGCGCGCTGACGGGTCTCGGATGTCGCGCTGATCGCTAATCACACCCCTGCAGCACCACCAGCTATCTCTCTTAGCGGAAAGGCCATTCATGAACACTCCCACCGGGGATTTCGAACGCACGACCTTCCGGTCGTTTCCAGGGCCTTGTCTGTCCACCCTGCGAGCGGCGCCTGTTCAGTCGTCCAGCGTGCCGCTGGCCAGGTCGGTCATGCGCGGGAAGCGGGATTTCTTCTGGTCCAGCTGCGCCTGCGCCCACAGCAGCAGCTTCAGCAGCGTCTCCAGCCGGGTGGTGGGGTCGGCCGAGCTCTGCTGGCGCAGGATCGCCGCGTTCAGCTCACTCGCCACCTACCGGGCAGCGGGACGGAGAGTGCGAGCTGGTAGCAGAGACCGCCTGATGCAGCTTCAGAGGCCATACACCGCAGACAAGTCATCGTCACCTAAATCAGATGCGGTCTCTGATAACAAGGCCACTGATCGGCTTCATTCAAACACACATGTTCATACTTTCTACAAAAAACTATGCAGTAATACGCGTAGTTTTTACACACTTAACCTTCACCCGGGTGGGGGTCTTTTTAGACCCCCCTCGGGTTTTTCCGAAGTGACCAGAAAACGGCGGCGCGCAGCGCCGCCAAACTTAATCTAGCTGTTCCTTAATCATTTTTACATCTTTCCTGAAATTTTTAGCTCAAAGTCATATGAGGCCAGGTCAGGCCAGGTGAAGTGACCTCACCTCAAAAATTGCTTAGGACTGCATAACTAAAAGGAGGGTTAATCGATCAAGTTGAAACTCATACCACATATTGGGCCCACCAGGAGCTACAACATATGTTCCGGGATTTTTGATATTAGGGACCTAGGGTCATGTGCAGAGCATGACCTCCACATTGTAAATACACGGGGAAAATCACGAAATGAGCTTTTCTCAGTAAGTATGGATGGAATCAACTTCAAACATTGGTTACGACTTGCTCTTAGCCCATTTCTGAAGTTGATGCCAAAAATTTGACTTGTGACCTTTAAAAGGTCACCTTAGGTCAAATAAGCATTTTTGGTGTTTTACTCTATAAGTTTTGAATAAACAAAGATATAACTTTTATTTTGTCACCAAAGTGTTTGTATAGTCACTGCAAGTCAAATGATATACATAATGACTATACCAGGTCAAGTTGGGTCAGACAGTTTGACCTGGGTCAGGTCAAATTTTTAAATTTGACCTGGCATAGCAATATTATATATCATTCGATTTGAATTGACGGGAGGATTGCAATGGTGCATCAAGTATGGCTGTATCTTAATTGGTCTGAATGTTATTAGCGAAAAAGGAAACACCATTATGCATGGGTCACTATGGACATTCCCAAGAACATTCCCAATATTCAGTGACCTGTAGCTCCCTAGGTTTTGACCTGATCCAAAATCATTGCCACTATAATGAAAGAGCAACTCAAGAGCTTTCAAATGGTGTTGAAAAAATGTTTCTAGCTATCATAGTTTCTGAGATATATGAGGTTTTCTTAGTACACCTCATATTAGCGATTTTGACCTATTTTGACCTCTGGTAACCTTGACTTGGCGAGAAAAATGACGGAAGTATTTTCAATATAATTTTTGAAGAGCTTTCGAGTGCCGTTTTGCGCTTTTTCTAGCTCTCTTAGTTTTTTGATCGTGAGGGGTCTATTTTAGCCCCCTCCCCACCAGGGCGAAGGTGGCTTGTACCCACCACCGGGGCAAGGGTTAAAGAAGTAAACAGACAACACTTGCCTCCAATGCCCTTGGCCGTCGTGGCTGAACACACCCTCTGAGCTCGGCCGCCCACCTTTTGTCTGTGTGACGAGTTGAGCAGGTCCCCGAATGGACAGTTGGCGGGGTCTTCGAAGGCCAGCAGCGCGAGCGTGCGCTCCAGCTCGGCCAGCACCTCTGTGTTCTCCTCACCCCGCTCCGCCAGACTCTGCTGCGCGAAACTGGACCCGCACACGTCAGAATCCTTCCCACATGGCACGCACGCAGGTCAGACCGGCCCACATAGCACGCACACATGTCAGAAGGGACCCACACACAGCACACACGCACGACAGAACGGGCCCACACACAGCACACACGCACGTCAGAACGGGCCCCACACACCACGACAGAACGGGCCCACACGCACGTCAGAACGGGCCCACAAACAGCGCACACGCACGAAAGAACGGGCCACACAGACACACGCACACACACACACACACACTTCAGAACGGTAACGCGGTGAGCTTAGAAACTTTCAGAACACTTACAGCGCTGTGTTCGTCCACACACTCGAAAATAATTGTATAAACTGAATGTACACTCATAATCTGATCCAAAATCTGTTCGATACATATTATCATACATGTTTTAAAACGCCAGCATCGTGCAGAATAAATAGCTGGGTAAAATATGAAGTCAAGCCCAAAATTTTAAGAACAAAATCCATAATGCCCCGTACTTTTCCCGCACAAATGAGGCCTCAGACTTCATAAATCACAGCGTACTTCAGTTCTTCCCAAGTTTTTAGCATGAAATTTATCCCTGGTCTTCTAAAGCTGCCAGAAAATGAAACTCAACATAATATCACGCCACGGAAGATCCTGTCCGAAGAATTCCCAACACTCAAAATATCATATGGGGGGGGGACAAGGCACACGTTGTGTCGCTCCCCGCCATAAATCAAACAGCTGCTGGTCATACTGCCCCAGTTGCGACGAAAATGCTGGTCATAACTGAATAAACATCACAGTAAAGTGGCCAATCAATGCAACCTTTATCATAAATGTGCACAAAAACATTTAGCTCCTCTCCAGTTCTCCTGATTATTTATAACTAACTGCAACAGGATTTTCCCTGTTCCAATGTGAAAAGTTAAGTCCCTAAGGTCTTGTTCATGTAAGCTCGACACATTCTCTGGTCTCTTTTGTGCACTTTCTCCTATTTCCCCTGAACCCACTCTCCCATTCTCCCTCAGTACTTTCTTCGTCCTACCAGAGAACCTTCGCTGGTCTCACACGAGCGCCTTCTCCGTCTCAATCCAACTAGAGAACCTATGTTGATCTTACTTCAATACCTTCTCCATAGCACTAGAGTCCCTCTCTGGTCTCTGCGGAGAGCCCAACCGACCCGACCTGAGAACCTGTTCTCGTCTCACCTGAGCGCCTCTTCCACGCGGCCGTCTCGGATCAGCTCGATCAGATGCTGCTGCTGCAGGTGGAAGTAGAGGTAGCGGTCGCTGTCCAGCAACTCCGGGTGCAGCTTGTTCACCACGTCTGTGGCGTCTGAGATGCGGCCATCCCGGATAGCGTCCCGAATCCTGTTGTCATGGAGACGGGCTGTTGGTCATATGTAGTCACAATCATGATGTAGGGGGGATATCAGGATTGACGTAAAGAGTGTCGCCGGAAAACATTTGATATAAGATGTGTGTTAAAAGCAGGATTAACACAGGAACAATACGTTTTCCTGCAAAAATTTTAAGTTCAAACGAAGTTCAAACAGAAACGGGTATGCATTGCCGCCAACAGCCTACGTACTTGATGCGGTCATCCAGCGAAGTGAGATCTACGCCAGACGATATACCAGATTCCATGGAGAACTTCTCAGCTGCCTCTTTGAAGCCCTCTGGAAGGTGCCAGCAACCAGGTGAGAACAGAATGCAGAGCAACAGCAGTCCGCAATCTGAACAGCATATGAATAATATAAAACGAATGATGCATCTGTAGTGATGAATGGTGAAGTGCAAATATAAAAATAGCGACGACTGAGACCGTATCATTTCAGACGAAAAAGAGGCAAATGCGTGTTTTTACTTCCCTAAGCTGCAGTTGGGTATTCAATATACATTTTGCATCGTCCCGTCTTGTGGAATATATATTATATTTATATATATATATATATATATATATATATATATATCCTACTTCAGCGGTCTGTCGGTCTGTCTTTTTGGCGAAGTAAAAATTTGCGCAGGAGCTCCCAAACTGTTTTCACAGAGTGCTACACTCATTCTTCAACTCATTTCCTCAAAGTTACCATGATAAATTAATGCAAATTCTAAAAAGGGACACAGAAGCTCTACTTAGGTCGCAAAACCCTCATTACACACTGTCAAAAGACAGACAGACAAACCACGACGGCACCAGAACGCAACCACTCAGAGTAATATTACTACGCTGCGCTCCATGCCTTTCGTCATGTTATTCTGACTATATATGCCTCGGATTGTCGAAACACGAAGCAGAACACTGGATGTGTATCACCCGCCGCATGCGAAATACTGCGCATGTCTATTGAATGAGGACAAAACCTATCCCACGGGAGCACACTTGAAAAAAACATATAGATCGAAAAACTCATGAACTTCCAATCCATGAAATGTATAGGCCTCCGACATATATTTTACACGTTTGAAGACCAGGGATGCTCTGTCCGTCATTGTTCTTCAGAGCAAGGGGCTCAATACAGAACAGTCAGTCAATAATGCTAAGAAAGAGTCCAACTTCTATAATGTATTTTGAACTGAAATACCAGTTTTGTAGAGCGTGTCGAGAAACCACGATTGGCAAATTTCATTTCACCCAAAGCTGTTTGTATATAATTTCTGCACGCTTTTAAGCTCAAAGTAGGGGCTTACTACCAGATTTGAAACCATGAAAAATGTCTTTTTATATGTCAGCGCATACCAAGTGATAAATATCAACAAAGGACATTTCAACAAAGACAAGAGGCGATATCTTTGTTTGGGGATGATTGGAGGTTGAAGCAAAATGTGGTTTCTTAATTGCCAGACCTATTTTGTACATCAATTGTCCTTTTTAGAATTTCGACAAATTGGTATATTCCCTTTAAGACGTATTTGCCCCGTATACGAGCCTGCCCATTATTTACAACTAGGTATTTCTTTAACAGCCACACACCAAATGTAGCGAACATATGTGTAGGGCACGGACGGACGGCTCACCGGTGACCAGGTAGTTCATGATGAGCCGGTTCATGTCAGTGCGGCTGACGTGCACCCGCTCCAGGCGGCCGGCCCACTCCTCCTTGGACATGCCGCCGCACTCGTCGCCGAGCTTGCCGGCAGCGCCGCCGATGCTGCGGACACCGCTGATGAAATAGGCAGACGGCTCAGCGGCAGACGCGGTGACAGACTCCACGTGAAAACACGAGTCGGAGGGAATTCTAGGCTCCAGCGATGTAACTGAACAGCGGGCGACTCAATCTGGCCATTGAGTTAGTGCCTGCATTTACCCACTCCTGCAGAAAGCTTCACAAACAGAATAAATTACTTAGGTGATGTTGAATCTGATCAGCTAGACCTGACGTTGTCTCAGCTTTGGGCCAAACAATGTTTGCCCCGGAAGTTAGTTTCTTGATCTGACTCAATGACACTGTGAGCCTAAAAGGGCCAAACAAACTTACATGAAGTTAAGAACTGGGCCATTTACTTTGGACCCAATCATATGACAGGAAGTCCCATTTTAGCCACATTTGTATTGGACCATTCTCATTGGTCCACCATTGGCCAACCAATAAGTCTGCTCTCAAGAGTTGGCCGAGTATGCTAAATATACACGGACCCGAACATAACATAACAGTAGCAAAGCAGGACAAGTAAATTAGTTAACTGAATTGCTGTTCAAAGTAAGTAAAGAAAATGACCAGAACATTGGTATTGAAGTGGTGACAAGGCACTATAGGGGAAATTTATCAGCGAATCAGAGAAAAGCAGCTGTTCAGCAAGCTTATCTCCATTATCTAGAGGCAGGCCTGACCACGGGTTAGTATGACTGTGGGTTAGTGTGACTGTGGGTTAGTGTGACTGTGGGTTAGTGTGACTGTGGGTTAGTGTGACTGTGGGTTAGTGTGACTGTGGGTTAGTGTGACTGTGGGTTAGTGTGACTGTGGGTTAGTGTGACTGTGGGCTAGTGTGACACTACACGGGTTGACATGGGCTAGCGCAACTCGTCACCACAGGCGAGATTCTGACCTGGCAATGACCGGAGGGGAGGGGAGGCATAGCCTGATCCCATTATTTGCCCCGGAGGGTGTTAGCGAGATATCAAACCAATATTGGCGGACGCAGGGGGGGCATTCCGGTCATGCCCCCCCAAAGCGCTGGAGGAGGGGCAAACTATCTTTTGGCTCCCAAAAACGGCGGAGAAACTTTTGAAAAAGGTGTTTATACTAGATATGTAGAGCAAAAAAATATTCGCCCCCTCCCGAGAGCAATCATGTACTTGGAGAGGTAGCTTATACTAGGTCACTGAAAAAGGTGTTTACACTAGGCCTGTAAAGCAAAAAAATCTTCGCTCCCCCCCAGCACTTAGGTTTGGCCCCCAAAACTCGGGTCTGCGTCCGCCTCTGCAAGCCAACATCCAAATTGGAAACATTTGCAGGGTGCCACTCTAGAGGCAGGTAAAGAATGCAAAAAAGCTAGCCAAGTGGGTATAATCAGGGAGAGGGGGCTGGGCAACCGGGGTAAAAAAACACATGCCTGTAATTAGTCAAGATCAGCTTTTGAGAAGATAAGGTAGGGAGGGATGGGGGGGGCGTAGAAGCGTGTAGGTAAGCTTACTTTTGTCTTCCCACGGTATAAACAAGGAGTCAGCCGTCTGATGTGTTTGGGAACCTAATGGTCCTTGTTGAGATATATTTTTGCAATGGTGTATTGCTGCAGATTATAAATAATAAAAAGGAGGGGGGCTCAGTTTTCCGCACTTAAAGGCAGGCATTTTCCGACTAGCCCATGGGGCTATTTTTACCAGCCCCGTGACACCGCCCAACGAGCTGAACAACAAAAATCGGACCAGTGCTTCAACCGGATTTGTAGATGCCCGTTAGAATCCTGGCAGTGGCTTAGCTTTTTGTGCAAATTGCGAATGAGCAAAGCTCAATCTTTTTCGTTGAAAGGTAGCGAAACAGTAAACCCCTTCGTCCCTTCGAGTGTTTATCTACAAGGAAAGCTCCTCCTAATGGCAAGGCCGATTGAAATTGGCTATAGCGAAAGGCAGTGGCGGATACAGACAAGTTCTGGTAAGTGTGAATTATAGACGGGAAGGTATTTGTCTTTGTTAGAAGGAAAAGTGAGATCGTTCTTTAAACATTCAACATACATTTACAAATATTTATACCTTTTGGCGCCACCTCATTGCCAAAAATTAGCACATCTGAATTACCTCCCACATTAGCTACCTCAATTAATCGGAGGATAAAAATTCCGGATGTGAGGAGGGGGGACCAGGAGCAGGCGATTAAGGTGCTAAAAATTCCCGACAGAATCGGGCACTGAAGTGTCTCGTCCAATTAGGTGATACGGATGCCACTTAGACGATAAGAGGTACCATTTTCAGGTATGGCCTTTGAAGGAGTACCAAACCACACGGCAACGGTGCCGTTGCTCGCATCCTGGTGGGCAGAAGGGGAGCCAGGATTTCCGATCTGGGGGCACTTGGTCAATGGCGTATTCAGAGAGAGGTGATTACTGGTAGTAGGTGTTTCCGAGAGACCGAACACCCAGTGCCTCCCACATCGCGCCCCCGGACACCGCCGCAGCACCCAACAGAAATGTTTCCAACCTTCCCAGGATGCAAGTGTTGGCACTATCAACATTTGCATCCTGGGAAGGTTGCAACTATCACCATGCAAGTGTTGAGACTACCACCGTGCAATTCAGTGTCCCTTAACAGGCGCCACCGTTGGAAAAGACGCCCCCTGGTCAAAAAGGCGTCCGCGGACAGAAGTGCCCACCAACAAGCAACCCTGGATCCGCGCCTGACTTAACCAGGTGGGACACCATACTAAAGTGCGACATATCAGAGGGTGCGGATCGCAACGTGAGCGCCGACGCTCTCATCCGTACGGGCGACGAGGACATAGGAGGGGGGGGGCGCTTAAAGCTCGATTGGGGTGCCTCTTTAACCCTCAGGTTTTCCGAAACACATTGATAGCAAGGGATTGATAATTTCCTGATCATACAATCACCCTGGCAAATGCACGTACCTGTTTCTTGGCATGATACAACTAGCTGAACCCGACCAGCCCTCTTTGATCCTTGATTTCCAACTAGAGTTGCGCTGGACTCTCTATTGGCAACAGAATACATCTAAGACACATGAATACAAGAGACAGGCACAATCGAGCAAAAAATATAACATCTATAAATGAGCACTCAGAACGGTATAAGTGAGCACTGTAATTCATAATGCAAAGTAATATTGTGTACGTAAGCCACCATGATACATGTGTGTGAGAGAGGGGTCAAACCCTTCACATCCCCCACTGAGTACTCTCATCTCTTTTTTTCTTTCTTGACGTACACCCACCCTGTCTGATTAGACGACTTCTCATCTGAGTGCACCGGTAGAGGCTAGAGTGGTTGTTAAATCACATGGTAAACACTCAAATTTGAGTTCTCAAGTTGAATGGCCGTTAAGGGCCCCAGACGGGCTAAATCTGTCGCCGTTCTAAATCTATCGCAGACCGTTCGCCGTTTTCCGCGCGGCCGTAGCCGCGTTCGTTGTCCGTGCTGTTGTTTATTCCCTCTGGGTCCTTCGCGGACCATAGCCCAGCGGCTCCCTGTGGCAGAGGTAGCCGCCGGGCAAGGTCGCCACCAGGTCGCCGTCCCGCAGCTGCTCCGGGTCGATGTGGATGCTGCCTCGATGGCGCAGGCGGGTGCCGGCGAGGGACGGGCAGCGCAGGAGCACATGCTCCGGCGTGTCGGTCTCCTCGCGGCAAACGGCGCAAAGCGCCGCTGGGCACCTCTTGTCGGCGCACTTCGGACACGCCGGAGAGGGGTGGCGGCCGATGCGATGCAGGTACTGGAGTGACCGGCCCCAGTGGCCGGCCCTCAGCTGGTGCACGTCTACGGCCGCCTCTCTGTCCTCGCCGGTGACGGGGGCGGCAGGTGACTCCCCATGATGCGCTTGTGTAGGCTGTCCGGCCAACCCGCGATCCATCTCTTGGTAGTGTCGCGGGCCACAGCCTTAGTTGCTGTCCTGACATCTACTGGCACTTCTGCCTGCGGCAAGCCAGATGCCTCCTTCGCCAGAGTGTCGGCGCGTTCATTTCTGTCGAGGCCGCAGTGGGCCGGGACCCACTCCAGATATACGTTCTGGCCTCTTGTCGTGATGGCAGAGAGGAGATGCCAAATATCTGAGCCCAACGGCGCCGTCTGCCCCGCGGCTCCTCTCGCCAGAGTGGAGAGAGCCGCCTGGGAGTCGAGGCAGACGACCAGCGGAAGCCTCACGGGGACGCCCTCCAAGCTGGTGAAGGCTTCCAGCGCGGCCCTCAACGCGCACAGCTCCGCGTGGGTGCTGGAGCAGAGTCGCCCGGCCGCTTCCCGCACCTCTCTGGTCTCGCTGGACGGGAGAACAATGAGGGCTCCCCGCCGCCCAGGGATGTGCCACCAACGGCGGAGCCGTCGGACCAGATCCAGGTTGCCTCTTGTGGCAGCTTGGTGACGTGCTCGTACGGAGCGGCGCACCGCGTCAGGGGCGTTCCGGCGGCCCCGCGGGCCAACATCCAGCGAGATGTTAACTCCTTCCTTGGTGGTCCATGGTGGGGCAGTGACGGTGAGGCGCTCCTCCACTCTGACCCCCGACAGTCCGGCGTCCGCCATTGCCTCCCCGGCCGGAGTCTCGCCAGCCGGACGTGGCCAGGCGCCTGGGCGCGGCAGCCTCGGCAACCTCCCGGAGGGGGTCGCCCTCGGGAAGCGACGTCGCCCGGCACAGCATACGCGCCGACAGTACTCGACGTCTTAAGCGAGCCGTAGGTAGGCCTGCCTCGGCCATGAGGGGGTCTATCGGGGTGGACTGCGGACCACCCGTGACTGCGCGAGCCGCCGCGCGTAACTCGCGGTCGATCACCTTGACGTGGGAGTCAGAGGCCGCGGGGAGCCAGGCTGCTGCCGCGAACTCCAGCGCTCCATGGATGTAGCCGTTGGCTATTGTTCTAAGCTGCTGTTTACGCAGGCCCCAGAACCTTCCTGTCAGCTTGCGGAGCTGCGCCGTCCGCGGCTTAACTTTCCTCCTCAGACTCGCGCAGTGCTCGCCGAAGTGGAGGAGGCGGCCAAGCGTCACGCCGAGGAGTTGCAGGTTATGACTTCCAGCCACAGGTGAGCCTGCGACCTTAATGACGAGGTCTTTGGAGTCCTAGGCCCACTGGGAGAGGACCAGCGCCTGGGTCTTGTGGCCCGCGATGAATATCTTCCACTGGTCGGCCCAGCAGGCCATGACGTCCGCTGCTTGTTGAGCCCTTGCCTGGGCCACCTCCATCGTGCAGCCGGCACACAGAGAGACAGTGTCGTCGGCGCACATGAAGACAGACGTCCGATCGACTCCGCGCAGGTCCTCTATAAGGTCTGCGGACCACAGGGTGTAGAGTGTCGGTGCCAGCACCGAGCCCTGTGGGAGGCCAGTGCGGAATATCCTCTCCGAGCTGCGCGTTCCATTGATTTCTGCGCGCGCCCTTCGGTCCCGAAGGAAGTGGTGGATCCAGTAGACCATGCATTTGGGCAGATTCTTCCTGAGTAGCTTCAGCTGCAGCATGCGATGGTCAATTTTATCGTAGGCTCTAGAAAAATCAAAGGCGAGGAGGACGAACTTGTCCGCAGTGCGGCCGTCGAAAGGCCGGCCCCTTGGCTTGGGCCGACTCCAGCCGTCCTGGACCGTCTGGACGAGGCGCGCCAGGTTGTCCTGGGCCGATCGGCCCCGGCGAAAGCCGACCTGTTCGGCGGGGATGAGGTCGTCGCGCTCGATCACGTAGGTCAGTCGGGCCGCCACCATGCGCTCTGCCAGTTTAGCGACATGGCTGGTCAGCGCGATGGGGCGGTAGCTTCCGATCTCCTGTTGGTCTTTTCCTGCCTTTGGGATGGGAATGATGGTGGCCCGACGCCACGCGGAGGGGACTTCAGCTGACAGCCACGACTTGTTTATTGTATGTAGGAGGGCCCGTCGGGCTGTGGGGCCGAGGTGCTTCAGGTCCGTTGTCCGTGCTTGGTGTTGTCTGCGGTCGCTCACGTCGACCATGCTCAGAGATGCCAGTCGCCTTCGAGTCCGACCGTGCCCGCCGCCGGAATCGCTGTCGTCGCCGCGGCGTCGTATTGTCATGCGTCCGTCTTATCTCTGTCCCATCTTTCTCGGATTCCCTCACCAATAGCCGGTTCGGGTTACCGGTCTCCGCCTCCATCCTATTTTATTCGAAATTCAATCCAGTGAACGTCAGTATCTGTGATCTGCTGTGTGTGTGTGCTCAAATACATTTGTAAGGTTTGAGAAGGCTTTAGAATTATCCTTCACTTGGCTGGCAACCTTCTTTTGATACCCTTTACTCAGTCGCCGAGAGACGTCTCCTCAGGTCATTTCTCCTTCTCCTGTAGTTCTCCCAGTGAATATATCATCTCTTTCTGTCGATGCCACCTTGTAGTTGTGCCAAAGCTTCTATACTCTCCATGGCTTACCTATTGATATAGTGTCTTCGATTCTCGCGCTGAGGTGGCCTGGTAGGTATACACAGATGTACCTTTCTCTTCACTTGGTGAAGAAACTGGTCCTATTCCTCTTCCATCCCAAGGCGGTAAGCTCTCTGCCAGTTAACCTCTTGGGCCAGGTCCCTAAAGTTGGATTAGTTTTCTCTGTATAGTGTTAACTTGGGGTGGTCAACTGAATTCCTAGACTGTTTTTGGCAGGAAAGTTTCATCTAGAGTCAAAGGTGGTCACTGCCCCCTAGACCAGATCTTTAATGTCTTCATTCAGTAAAAAGCAAGGTCCAGGATGTGAGAAGTCTTACCGTGTGGATACCTGGTCGATTCATGCAGAATAAAGAAGCTGTCTCTGATTGATTCAAGAAATACATGTGAGATGTGGCTTGAAGCATCTATAGACATACCAAATTCCCAATCAATTTTTGGAAAATTGAAGTCGCCAATAAGCAGCAGGCGTTTATATTTTGTTGCAGCTACTGCTTCAATAAAATTACAGAGAGCAACATTGTTACCATGATGAGATCAATTTGGACTTCTAAAACGCAGCCTACTAATAATGACTGACTGCCAGTAAGTCCAATCTTCACCCATAGCTGCTCAGAAAACTCCACTTCAGGAAATGAGACCTCCTGGCAGTGAAGGTATTCCTTAACAAAGATTGCCAAGCCTCAAACAGAAGGGCCGGATCTTGGTATGGTAGGGTCAAAACTGAGATGCATGTTATATTTGGATTGGGTATAGTTATAGTTGTAAATGCAGACATGTGCAATCGGAGTATGACGGAGTACTCGGAGGAGCAGTACCTACTTGCTTTTGGAAGAACTTCTTTTTCTCTCTCTCTCTCTCTCTCTCTCTCTCTCTCTCTCTCTCTCTCTCTCTCTCTCTCTCTCTCTCTGTCTCTGTCTCTGTCTCTGTCTCTCTCTCTCTCTCTGTCTCTGTCTCTGTCTCTGTCTCTGTCTCTCTCTCTCTCTCTCTCTCTCTCTCTCTCTCTCTCTCTCTCTCTCTCTCTCTCTCTCTCTCAAATAGGGCTAATGTCCATGCCTGGATTTCCAAAGATGGAGGCCAAGCATAGGTCTGTGAGAAGCAAAGCTAGTAGCAAAAACTATCTTTGATTCGAGTCAAAATGACTTTTTATTGTTTTATGCAAATCAGAGTTGAAAATTATCACTGCCAATAACAACCTTACCTTAGGTTACCTTACCTTAGGTGTAAGGGTCTTTATGAGGCACACTAGGTGCCTGTTTTGCACGCTCTCATCGAGCTCATTACAGGTACAGTGCTTAACTACGTCGGGAATGCATAAACGTGCTCAGCCCAGTGTCTGTCGATGTTATTCTTGAATGAATCAACAGATCAACAGATGGCAAATCGACGACCAAGTCAGGGAGGCTGTTCAAGTCGGAAACAGCATGCACTCCAAAATGGTTCCTTCTTGCCCTCGTTACTGCACATGGCTTCCCAACCTTGAACCTGTGACCCCGCGTAACACCAACAGGTGGATCCATGAAGAACTCTTCCTTGCTAACTCCCAGCTGGCCGTGCATCAACTTGAAGACAAAGATCATGTCCCCCCTCTTGCGCCTGTACCAGAGAGATGGAAGCTTGAGGAGCCTAAGCCGTTGCTCATAGTCCAAAGGACGCACAGCAGGAACTAGCTTTGCAGCACAACGCTGGACCTGTTCAACCAAAATTTGGTCAGCCTTGTTGAACGGGCCCCACACCACATTGGCATATTCGAGGTGTGGTCTGACAAGGGCTTTGAAGAGAAGGGTCAGCACATGCTTATCCATGTGGACAAAAGTCCTCTTGATGGCCCCAAGTATCTGGCTTGCCTTAGATACGGCAGAAGCAGCTTGACGGCGGAACTTGAGCTGGTCAGTCCATGAACACACCCAGGTCTTTTTCGATGGTCAGCTCAGTCAGGGGTTGGCCGCTCATTTCATAGTGTGTTATCTATTGTTGTGTCCAATGTGGAGCATGCTGCATTTCAAGACATTGAAGGGCAGGAGCCATGTGTCAGACCATGATTCTAGTCTGTGAAGGTCCTCTTGCAAAGCGCATGCACCCACTCGACTACCTACTTCACCAAACACTTTGGCATCATCGGCAAATAGTCAGACACTACTTTGCAGTCCCTGAGGCAAGTCGTTCACGAACAGGACAAATAGTGTCGGGCCCAGGACCGATCCCTGTGGAATACTGCTGGTCACCAGTGCCCAGTCTGAAAGTGCTCCAAACCCTGACCCTCTGGCTCCTATCCATCAGGAAAGACTTGATCCTGCAGAGAACTTGTATTAAAAATATTAACAATATTAACAATATTTGCTTTTAAAAGGCAAAAACTACCCTGGCAAAAATATTACAGCAGATGCAGACAGCACACTAAAGACACATTATCACTAGAGGCGGGACTTTTTGGAAAAAGCTGGTCCCAGTCCTGACCAACATTTCTTGGTCCTGGCCTAGTTCCGGCGAGAAAGGTGTGGTCCCAGCCTGGTCCCGGCAGCCTTTTTCCCACTTATTGGCTTTTAAACATACTAATTTCAGGTGGATTTAGAATCAAACATACTAAGCAAATTTATATCATCATTACATATAATTTTTATTAACAATTCAACATAAAGTATGAACTATAGCTCCACGAATTCCTTACCTACTATCAAATGGTCCACAATTATGACAATGCTCTATGAGGAAACATTTACATGTTGAACGCTTAAAAGGTAAGAAACTATACTTTGATCCAAATTTAAGCTGTATCACACCTCCCTTCGGTCCATCCATAAACATTCAATTAATAAGCATTCCTAAGTTTTATCAGGGAAGGTCGGGACACAATACCTCCAAGGCCTTAAGATCAAATCACCAAGCACAGGGCAATTTGACATCACTTTGCAGTTGCCATGTGGCTGTTTTTGGCTGTTTGTGAAGAATTATGCGAGTTCATACACTGGATGAAGGAACTGACAATTAATGTTTTACATACCTAGGTGTAGTTCTCTAAAGACAATAATTAGATAAACTACCAACTTCCTTTTCCTTCCTTCCCAACCCAACAAACACAGACAAACAATAGCGCTAATGTCCATGCCTGGATTTCCAGGCCAAGCATAGGTCTGTGAGAAAGCAAAGCTAGTAGCAAAATATCTGTCTTTGATTCGTGTAAAACAGCTCTTTATTATTTTAGGCAAATCAGACTTAGAAATGATTACTGCCAATAACAAATCTGCTTTTAATAGACAAAAAATATTACTGCAGCCGCAGACGGCGCACTAAAGACAAACAGTACATTATTACGTTTGGTAGGAGAACAAACATATAATTTCATGAATTATCACGTGGTTTGAAATATATTTTTACCTTGAGGCTACTAAAGCTTGAGCTTCTACTTGGTTGAATTTCTCTTCAAAGACAGCAATGGCGCACAGTTCTTTTTTATCTTCTTTTCTTGTTGTTGTTGGCTACGACAATCAAGCGTGGTGCTGTAGTTGAATGTGTGGTTGAAAAAATTGAAGCCATTCACGTTTTATGCACGACATAACGCGCAGACGTAATTTAAAATACTATTAAGTATTTTTTTAGAGAGAGAAGGCAATTGAAACAGTGGGGTTGGTAGGGACGGCCTAGGACGGCCATTTTCAATCACCAATTCCTGAATTGTCTTTTCAATCAAGCTTTTGTTTCAATGCCTTCTAGTACCTATATGCAAAAGACGTTTTTTCTTCAATTCAAAGTGATTGTGGCCCCAGCTCGGCCCCATCCCTAACACATATATTTGTGGTATTCTCCTGTTGTTTCCCCCTTCCTCTGTTTTGTCTGTTTACTGCCTGTTTTGTTCTGTTCTTGTTTTTGGTTTCTTCCCACTAGTGCCTTAATTTGATCTCGCCGAACACATTTTGTCTGTGGTTTAGATATATCCTGCTTTGTTTATGTATGTTCTAGCTAGTTTTGTGTTTTAGTTTTTTTGTTTTGTTTTTTTTTCTTGTTTTTTTGTTTGATTGCTTTGCTTGAATGTTGTTGAGTTTGATTGGTTCCTGCTTTGATTAGGTATTTGTCCTTGTTTCTTATATGTGTTCTTGCTTCTAATAACTAAAAATTTTCTTAGATTCAATATGGTCAACATATGTGGGCCTTCTACGTATCTACTTATAACTTAACGCTATTAATTTTTGTTTTGTGTCCAGTTTTGTTTACTTGTAACTCTATTTTGCTCCTTTAACTGTGTTTTGGCATTATATTTGTTCATTTCATTCTCTAATGCTCATTTTACTTTGTTATACTGTTATACTGTCAGTCTCTGTTTTTATCGCTTTTTCTGTTTGTTTTCTCTTTCCATGGTTACTGTTTCATTGTTAGGTTTTTATGATTTGTTCATTCTGCCTATGCTACACACATGCTCTTTTCCTCTTTTACAAACATGCTCTGGCTGCTTACTTCCTTTTGTTTGTACTATGTGCCTGTAAATTCTAGGGTGCTTTCTTTGAAATATTCCAGCCTGGAATTCCAGGGACAGTGACATCACAGCCGTTCTTTGAAACTTTTCCCGGGATTCCACGTGGAATATTCCCACCATTCCGAGCGGAATGGTGGGAATAGAAAAAGCAGTCCCGCTCAAGATGGTGGCGCCCATGCATGAATTTCGTAACAGTAAGTTCGTGGACTCTGAATATTTATCTGCTTGAAAGGTCCATTATATGTTTTAACAGGATAATCGGAACCTTATAATAACAGCTAAATGAAGGTAAATGAAAGATTTGCGCGTGCACAAGTCATAATAAATAATAAGACTGTCGCACCTCGCCATTTACGCCGCATTCCGGCCTCTGTCAAGAAACGTTCCCAGCTGGAATCCGCTGGAATATCACGACGTCACAACCCCTGGAATTCCACCTCGGAATAATTCAAAGAACGCAGCCCTATTCTGTTGTTCGCTGTTCAGCATTTGCTTTGCTTTGCCCATGTCTTCTTTTGCTGGTCTATTCACTTCTTCTGTCCCCCTGTTTGTATATATTTGCATTTTATAATATTGCCCAGCGTAATCCTACAGGTGAACGAGGAATATCCATCTATGTCAGGAATAACCTCTGGTCTTCGATGGTACCCATTCCTGGTACATACTCAATTGAGCACTTATGGGTTAAAATTAGGCTCCACAGGAAGGATTTTCTGCTCCTGGGCTGCTTTTACAGAAGTCCAAGAGGGGACGGCCATAAAAACATGAGTGATTTTTCTGATATTGTCACACAAGCCAAGGCTTTCTCGCCTTCACATCTTCTGGTCTCCGGGGACTTTAACTTCCCACAAATAGACTGGTCTGGGGAATTCTCCACAGCCTCCCTAGGTCACCCTTCACACAGTCTCATTGACATCATGCATGACTTTTTCCTCTTTCAACATGTTCAAAAACCCACCCGTCACCGTCATGGCCAGCAGGCTAACATTCTCGACCTCTTGTTCACAGACGAAGAGGGTATGCTGACTAACCTGGAACACTTTCCATGTATTGGTCTAAGTGACCATTTACTTCTCAAATTTAATATCAAATGCTATGTGGAGAGAAGATTGGACCGGGTATCCAAACTCAGCTTTAGTCGTGCTAACTTTGAGCAGTTGAACATGATTATCTGTGATATTGATTGGACTACCATGGACAGCTATAGCTTAGTAGAATCTTATAGCTTTTTCATGAATAACCTCAACGAGGCTGTTGATATATGTATCCCCAAAACGAGAATCAGGGCCTCCCATAAGAATATTTACATGACTGGGGCAGCCATGAGACTCAAACAAAAGAAAAATGACCTGGCACGAACATACCACCGCACTCAAGACAAGATTGATCGTGCTCGTTTCCAGCTATGCCAAAATGAACTGCGCACACTGACCCGGAATCTTCAGAGAGACTTTGAGCAGGGCCTGGCAACCAGCATCAAAACAAATCCCAAGGGCTTCTGGAGTTATGCGGGAACACGATTGAAAACTGTCTCCAAAGTAGAAGACCTGTGGAACAGAAATGGTGACCTTGAATCTGATGCTGGTGAAAAGGCTAAGATCCTGAACGATTTCTTTGCAGGGGTTTTCACTACCGAGGATGTACAGAACATACCTGACTTCGACGACCACTGTCTTGGACATTTTCTAGAGGGCATTCCCATTTCATCTCACAAAGTGTTTTCCAAACTTACATCTCTTCGAAATTCCAGTTCTCCTGGACCTGATCTTGTTCATCCCCGCATACTAAATGAGGCAGCCGGAGCCCTCTGTGTCCCCTTGTCCCTTCTTTTTAGGAAGTCCCTAGACACTGGAGCCATCCCTGAGGAATGGAAGTTGGGGAGAGTGGTCCCAATCTACAAAAAGGGGGACAAACACTATCCTGGCAACTACAGACCAGTTAGCTTGACTTCTATACCCTGCAAGGTTTTGGAGTCCCTGATTAAAGACGAGCTTCTGAGGTTCCTGGGCACCCACCATCTTCTTTCAGACCACCAACATGGATTCCGGCCAAAACGTTCGTGCGACTCACAACTTCTACAGACATTGGAGGATTGGACACGGAGGCTCGAACAGAGCGTACCCGTCGATGCCATCTATTTTGATTTTCAGAAGGCGTTTGATTCGGTCCCACATGTGCGTCTTCAAAGGAAATTGGAGAGTTATGGTGTAAAAGGCAAGCTACTTAGGTGGATCCGCGCTTTCTTGTCGGATAGGAAACAGTATGTGGTCGTTGATGGCGCTGCTTCAGAATGGACAAAGGTCACTAGTGGTGTTCCGCAGGGTTCTGTGCTTGGCCCGATCTTGTTTCTTCTGTTTATCAATGATCTCCCTGATTGTGTACTTTCTGGCATAAAAATTTTTGCTGATGACACAAAACTCTACACAGGAATTAGGCACCTCCACTCATCAGAAATGCCACAAGCAGACCTAAATCGGATATTGGAATGGTCGTCAACGTGGCAGATGCCCTTCAATGAAGCTAAATGTGTAGTGTTGCACATTGGCAATAATAATCCTTGTCACGATTACACTATGGGTGGTGCTTATCTCAGGAAGTTAGATGAAGAACGAGATCTCGGGGTAATCATCGACAGGGACTTGAAATTCCGACAGCAAGCAGCGGCATCAGTCTCAAAAGCTAACAAGGTTTTGGCTGTCATCCGAAAATCCTTCGCTAACATTGACACTTTCACTTTGCCTCTTCTTTACAAGGCACTGGTGCGTCCTCTACTGGAGTATGGTAACATCTGTTGGGGACCATTCAACAGGGCAGACCAAAGGCTGCTTGAGAGGGTGCAGCGAAAGGCCACTCGTATGGTCCCCTCCATGAGGGGTTTATCTTACCCGGACCGACTGAGGGCTCTTAGGCTTCCCTCTTTGTATTACAGGCGACGCCGAGGAGACCTGATCAAAGTATACCAACTGCTCCACGGCTCCATTGATATCGATCCAGCCCAGTTTTTCGACCTCATTGATCGCTCCCGTACCCGCGGACATCAGTGGAAACTTGCGAAGCCCAGCACTACATCTAGAGCGCGTCGTTCGTCATTTTCAGTCCGCGTGGTGAATGACTGGAACGCGTTGCCTACATCAGTAGTAGAAACCACCACGGTCAATGAGTTTAAGAACAAGCTCGACTCTCATTGGTCATCCCTGATGTACCTTGTCCCTGAATGCTCAGAGTAAGGTCCTTTACTTTCTTTTCAACTGCTCTCACCAACTAGTCAACTCCTCGGGCATTATGGCCTGAGTAAGACTGAGTGTAGACTCATCGAAACTGAGCTTGTCGAAGACCGGATCCAATCAGGCCGACGTGGCCTCCAAAATTCCGACAACTATAGATAGACTATAGATAGATAGTAATCATGCCACCTGGCCTAAGGATTTTAGGGTGCGCACCCATTGTACTATTCGTTTTTTACTGTTGTAGTGTTTTTATTGTGTGTGCTGTCGCAATACATGTATGGAAGTATATGAAAAATGAAATAAAAAAGCTGATGATGATGATGAGTACCCACCATTTTTGTGTTGTATTTTGGTTGTGTCACTGAGTTGCTTTATAGTCAAGTGAAGGAATAAGAATTACATCTGAAAATGTGGTTTTCAAAGAACGAAACTGTGAGAACTGTGCTGTGTGTGTGAAACATTGTTTTTCTCTTTCATCTAGTTGAATTGATACTTTTCTCATCTTATAAAGTTGGAAAATTGCTTAAAGGTTGCAATGAAGTGCTGGAAAGTCACAGTTATATTTTGTCTCATATCTTAGTTTTAGATGAAATTTGGAAACCATTACCATGAATTTTGCTTGAACCAGACTGGCTCTGGTCCCGGCACAGTCCCGGCATTTAGCCTTTGGTCCCAGCTTTAGTCCCGCCAGGACCAAACCTGGTCCCGGCGCCGGGACCGTGGGATCAAAAAGTCCCACCTCTAATTATCACGTTTAGTAAAAGAATAAACATATAATTCAATGAATTATCACGGGGTTTTAATTAATTTATTGCTTTCAGGCTACGTAAGCTTGAGCTTCTACTTGGTTGAATTTTCCTCAAAGACAGCAATGGCGCACACTTCTTTTTATCTTTTTTATTCTTCTTTTCTTGTTAGGCGTGTTATTCTGCTGGCAGAACGCATAATAGTATGCCACACTCATGCGCAGTACGGTATCATGGACTGCAAGATACCTATCGCGTATGCGTGCGGCATACTAGTATGCGTTCTGCACGGCAGAATAACATGGCTAATGTTGTTGGCTACCAAGATACCTTTACTTGAGTTTGCTACGACCACGGTTCCTGGCTACGACAACCAAGCGTGGTGCGGTAGTTGAATGTGTGTGTGGTTGAAGAAATTGAAGCCATTCACGTTTATTTACGACATAACGCACAGACGTAATTTAAACTACTGTTGAGTATTTTTTTTAGAGAGAGAAGGCAATTGAAACAGTGGGGTTGGTTGGGATGGCCAGGGTTTTAGAGAACGGGACGGCCATTTTCAATCACAAATTCATAATTTTCTTTTCAATGAAGCTTTTGTTTCAATGCCTTCCAGTACTTATATGGAAAAAACGTTTTTTTCTTCAATTCAAAGTGATTTTGACCCCAGTACCCACCATTTTTGGGTTATATTTTGGTTGTGTCGCTGAGTTGCTTTATAGTCAAGTGAAGGAATAAGAATGACATCTGAAAATGTGGTTTCCAAAGAATGAAACTTTGTGAGAACTGTGCTGTGTGTGTGTGTGCAACATTATTTTTTTCTCTTTCATCTAGTTGAATTGATACATTTGGGGCATTCCAGGACAGATTGACCAAGGCTTGACACTACCATGTCTAGGAAAAATATGAAACTTTGTCTCTGCGGTAGTTTTGGGTCAGAAACACGCCTGTGAAAATCTTAGCCCCCTCCGACCAACAATAACCGAGTTATAGCCCGAGGCATTGGATACCGTACACGTTTATTACACACGTACACATCGAAATGCGAAGAATCCCAACAACGTTTCCCCACTACAAATCTTTAAATGCAAAAAACATGAGAGGAAGCAAGTGGCCTGCAATCCGGCGAACCCACGGATTGCCCAGGGCAGCCCGCTAGCCGTCATCTCGGGAACCAATCACCATTTTCCACGGGCTGTTAGAGCCAGAAAAACCTGGGCAGAGCTGCAAGGTGGCGACATTCCTAAGAGAGGACGATGTGGACAGGGACACCAGAATCGCGACGGGGCCAGGGGCGCAGCGGAGCGCGCCCAACCCATCGGTGGAGGCAGCGCGACGCAGCGGCGAAGAGACGTAGCGGCCAAGGGAGCGCGACGCAGCGGCGGAGGGAGCCCGGCGCAGCGGCGGAGGAAGCTCGACGCCGGGGGCGGAGGGAGCAGGCGCAGCGGCGGAAGGAGCGCGACGCAGCGGCGGAGGGAGCGCGGCGCAGGGGCGGAGGGAGCCCGGCGCAGCGGGCGGAGGAAGCTCGACGCCGGGGGCGGAGGGAGCGCGGCACAGCGGCGGAGGGAGCGCGGCGCAGCGGCGGAGGGAGCCCGGCGCAGCGGTGGAGAAGCTCGACGCCGGGGCGGAGGGAGCGCGGCACAGCGGCGGAGGGAGCGCGGCACAGCGGGCGGAGGGAGCCCGGCGCAGCGGCGGAGGGAGCCGGCGCAGCGGCGGAGGAAGCTCGACGCCGGGGGCGGAGGGAGCGCGGCGCAGCGGCGGAGGGAGCGCGGCGCAGCGGCGGAGGGAGCGCGGCGCAGCGGCGGAGGGAGCCCGGCGCAGCGGCGGAGGGAGCCCGGCGCAGCGGTGGAGAAGCTCGACGCCGGGGGCGGATGGCACGTCATTTAGCTTCATTCTATCGCGCACGAGACTGGATAACGGGGGGGGGCATTCTGGTGTTCGAGGGCTGGGTGGAGAGGACAATTTATTTAGGCACACAGCTTCAGGGATGGCTCAATATCAATACACAGATTATTTCAGTGCATATTTGATACCATGAATGACATGATGTATGGGTGACAATACCTCATCAAAGCTGCAACCAGCTCATGAACGGGAGAGGCGAAACAAGACACATTCCAGGTGCATACGCTGTGGGCCACAGACGGCTGGGCAGCTGAAGTGAGCAACACTTGAGTCTCCATTTTATATCTGGGCCCGTGAGGTCCAGACAGGCACCACGGACAAGTTGTCCCAACGTCTGCAACAATGACGTCAGCCACCTCCTCGCTGGCACTAGTGACGTCAGCCTCCTCACTGTCTTCAGTCTCTTGGTCCTCGGTAAAGTCCGGCTTCTCGCCATCCGCCCCGACGTCTGAGACGTCGCAGATGTCTCCGGACGCGCCGGTCTCGGTGTTGGTACCGCTGACTAGGCGTCTACGTGCTGCGTAATGAGCGCGAGCACCCTGTCCTCGGCACCGGGCTGGATCCAGCCGTGGTCGGCCAGGTAGGCCTCAGTCGGAACCTCGGTAGCCAGTTGGCTTACTTCCGGCAGATTATAATTTCATTACTGGTAGAAGATCTGCCGCGCACTCGGGATCATTCCCGGCCCAAAAGCGAAGTCCACGCCACTGCGAGGCACCTCCCCCACCCTGGAGCCACCGTCCAGGTGCTTGGTCTTGATGGAGGAGAGCTTATACTAGGAGTCGTTAATCGAGCGGTTAGGCACCACACTCAGCGCTCGCGTCAACGCCATCTTGTTCTTCAGCACAGCACTGCGTGTGCGATAAACTGGTAAACTGGTCGATAAACTGGTCGACAAACTGGTACTTCTAGGCGGCCAGGTCACTCCCCGGGTCGTAACCCAGTCGCACCCAAATGTTGCGCCAGGGCCGGCGTTGAAGTAGGCGACCAGCGGCAGCAGGTACTTGAACCCGTCCCTCGGGCCCCCAGCCGGTAGAAGATGAAGGTGCGGGACATCATCGGCCGCTCCTCGAGTAGCTGTTTGAGCTGGTTGAGGTCGTCGGTGAGGCCGCGCTGTTTGGCTAGCGACTCGAAGGACGGTTAGTCGACTTGCGGGTGCTACGGCATATGGTCCTGCCGGCTGGAGACCACCCGGGCGCCGAACCACCTCCACCTGCGGCCAGCCGGTACTTTGCTCGGCGGTTATACTTAGGACGCCGGTAGCAGCAGTTCTGAGGCATATCCATCCAGTTTAGAGACGGCTACAGGCGGTATGAAGAGACTGGTGGGTCGGGTCGGGTTCGTTGTGTCCATGAATGAGGCGGGTACCACGTCCGTGTAGATGGAGCCACCCGACTCGTCCATCGGCAGGAATTGGAAGTCACACATGTTGTCGAGCGAAACATCCTTCCGGCGGTGCCCATCAGCTCTGTGGAGTACACTGAAGGCTATGTCAAGTTCCTCCACCGCCGACACCTCACCTTCGGCAACAAACCCTGCATGACCCTGGCTCTGTGCAGGTGGGCCCGCAGAACACGTCGTCCGGTCGGAAGTGCAGCTCCAGCCGACAGTCACTCGGACCCATGAAGGATCATCGCCCGTCAGGCGAGGGCTGCAGGCAGCAGCAAGCCAGGAGGTGGAGCAGACTCGGGAGGTCACCTTGTAGACTCATCTTTGATGCTTCATAACTCAAAACAAGTTTTGTATGTCATTGAACTCGTCTTGAACCATAAATTATTTTGAAAAAAGAAAGTTTTAGAATTTTAAAAATTTTAACTTAATTCGTTTGACCTTTTCTTTTGTGACCTAGCTTGACCTGGTCACCGTTGGTCGGAGGGGGCTAAGATTCTCACAGGCGTGTTTCTGGCCCAAAACTACCCGGGAGACAAAGTTTCAGATTTTTTCTAGACATGGTGGTGTCAAATTGAAATATTTTTGGTCGTTTTGTCCTGGAATGCCCCACTTTTCTCATCTTATAAAGTTGAAAAATTGCATAATAGTGGCAATGAAGTGCTGGAAAGTCACAGTTATAGTTTGTCTCATATCTTAGTTTTAGATGAAATGTGGAAACCATTATCATGAATTTTGCTTGAACCAGACTGGCTCTGGTCCCGGTACAGTCCCGCCGTCTAGCCTTTGGTCCCGGCTTTAGTCCTCCCGGGACCAAACCTGGTCCCGGCGCCGGGACCGCGGGACCAAAAAGTTCCACCTCTAAATAAAGTCTAAATTTGCTATGCCAATAACTATATTGCCTTGTAATAGACAAAAAATAGTAAAGTAGCTGCATATAGCGCATTAAAGACAAGTATGAACATTATCACGTTTAATAAGAAAATAGAGGTAAAATTTTATGAATTATCGCACGGTTTCACGCGCTTTTTACCCTGAGGCTACTAAAACTTGAGCTTATACTCGGCAGGGTACATATATCTATAGGAACTGTGGGTACATACTCGGTAAAAAGAATTTGTCTTCAGAGACAGCAATGGCGCACACTTATTTTTTATATTTATTCTTCTTGTTTTTGTCGGGTGACGACGACGATGACGGCAAAGACGCTTGATGCGGTGGTTGAACGTGGTTGAAGTGAATAAGTTAAAGCCATTCACGTTTTATTTGCGACACAACACGCAGGCGGAATATAAGATATTGACTATGACTATGACTGACTATGATTTATTTATATTTATTTATCGAAATAAATCATAGCAACCCCGGGCCATAGCAACCCTGGGTTTGACAGTATGACAGTATGACAGGATCCATTATCTCCGAGACAGACGCAAAGAAAGACTTACGAGTTTGGACTGGCCGTGACTTAAAATTTCACGAACAAGCAGCCACAGCCGTATCAAGGGCTTCGCGAGTCCTAGCGATGGTGCGGAAATCTTTCACTGCCATTAATATCACGTCACTGCCTTTGCTGCACAAATCCCTGGTTAGGCCTATCCTTGAGTACAGGAACATTACCTGGAGATCCTTTAACCAGCGGGATCAGCAGGTAGTGGAGAGGGTGCAGAGACGAGCGACCCCCCAACACTTCGAAACCTCAGATACGTAGATAGGCTAAGGGCGCTCGACCTCCATTTACTGTACCATCGTCGCCGGAGAGGAAATATGATTATAGTTTTCCAGATCTTAAGGGCATATCTACCTTGATCCCGAGCAGTTTTTCACCATAGCGACCCACACATGTACCCGAGGTCATTCCTGGAAGCTCGCAAAACCTGTAGCAGTGTCCAGAGTCCGCCGGGATTGCTTTGGTGTTAGAATCGTGACAGACTGGAACTCACTTCCAGCTGCAGTGGTTGAGTCTACGACGACTAACCAGTTTAAATCATGACTTGACGCCCACTGGGCACTACAGAAATACGATATCCCAAACCAGGACTGAGCGAAGACCTCACATGTATTCGAGCTCCATTAGAACGGACCCCACAGGCATTTAGCCTTCACTACTTTGATTATCATAGCATATAATATAATTTATTATTATATTTTGGAATTTTAGGGACCACAATGGCCCGCTGGCTCCGATTCACCGACGAGCTCGGGATATAAGTGTGTCAGCATGATCTTCCTCAGGAAAAGGAACCTGAGGGTGGCTTAAATGTTGTCTTCCTGAGGTGGGAGGATAGGATGGATCGGTATCAGACTAGTTAAGGACCCTGGTACATGAGGGTGACCCAATGAGTATCAAGCCGATTTTTGAACTGATTCAGACTCAGCCGCTACAACCGACAATGGCAGAGTTCCAATTATTAATCATCCTGACTCCGAAGAAGTTATGCCTAACCCTGGACACTGCCCCTGGCTTAACCAGCTTCCACGGATGGCCTCGGGTGCGAGTTTGGGTGTCAAGTACAAAGAATGGGGCATGATCCTGGTCGGTTATCCCATGTACAAGCTGGTACACTTGAATCGTGTCACCACGTCGCCGTCGGTAACATAACGATGGGAGCTTGAGGATACGCAACTTGTCCGCATAGGAAATTCCTCGAAGAGAACTGATCATGCGGGTGGCACGCCATTGAACCCTCTCCAGGAGAATTTGGTCAGCCCTATTCAATGGGCCCCAAATCGCGTTGCCATATTCCAGAAGAATGTAGACGAGTGATTTATACAGGAGAGGAAGCGTGTGGGTGTCGAGATAAGTCATGGATTCTCTAACAATCGCGAGTATTCTCGTGGCTTTCAAAACAGTTGAAGCTGCTTCCTGTTTGAACTTCACTTCAGTGTCAATCAGCACTCCGAGAGTGTCAATCAGCACTCCTTTTTCCACCTCAACACTTTGGAGGAAGGTGCCGTTCATCGTGTAGGTGTACTCTGGGTTTGGATTTCTGATGTGAATGGCAACACATTTGCTGTTATTGAAGGACATTTGCCACTTCAGTGACCAGTGGAGTACACTCTGAATGTCTAACTGAAGAGCATTTACAGAAGGCTGGGAGCTTCCACTGGCATACAGTTTCGTGTCATCGGCTTTTTAGTTTTTAGTTTTTTTTTAGTTTTTTATCAGCTTTTCAGCTTTTTAGTATGAACAGTGTCAGGCTCAAAGTATGGCGGTAGTTCTTCGCTGTATTAGCGCCGGTCCCCCGGCCACCCGCACGCAGTACCGCACCCCTCGTCCCCGGGCTGGACTCCCCGCCGCCGCCACCGCCTCCCGGCCGGCCGGTCACAACACCGCCTCCGGCCACGGCAGGCGCGACCGAGCAGGGGCGGAGGCCGCCCGCGACCCGGTGGGGCATGCGCCCTTCAACAGCAACATTTTGTACCTAAATATTTATTGTTATACTTGTTTTTGGAGCATGGTGGTGGAGTGGTCAGCGCTTCCATGCAGCTGAGCCGGGCTCAAGGCCCGACGGCTTCCCTATATAAGGAGCGAGCTGGCTCCTGAAAAATCCTTCCAACAGGGAAAGAGTTGGTTACGCTGTATGACCCTGGAGGTTGGTGTGTCGATAAGCCCCAACAATTATTATATTATTAAAACGTTTTGGTCTGGTTGTGCTAAGACAGGTGCACTGAGGTCTAGGGCCCACAATAAGCTTAAATATGCATTTTGAAGACGATTGAAAAATACTTGCTAGGGTAGGACATTCTGCGCTCTGCTTTTGTAGGGTAGAAAAGGTACCATACCTCTTCGTTTGGTGACACAATTTCCCCACTGTCCTTGTGTGCAAAACATCCCTTGCTCTGCCAGTGTGGTAAAGGCATAGCATAGATCCAGAATGAAGCAAACCTGCTTTACTTCCATGGCCTTAGAATTGACATAAAAATGCTCTGTTCCTGACATGAGGTATATACATCAAAGTACTCTTTTAGCACACATAAGGGTGCTGGAACGAAAATGGTTTGAGAAGTTAGGATATGTCGACTTTGTGATCTTGCAGACTAGACACATCATGATGGGCATGTAGGTATTAGTTGCTGAATATAATGCCATGAATGAATTAGTTTAACAAATCTTCCTCACAGATAAGATGGATAACCAGAAGTTCTGTCTGAGGTGGAATAACTTCCAGAGAAGTTTGACATCAGTATTTGAGCACCTGCGGCAAGATGAGGAGCTGGTGGACATTACGCTCTGCTGTGAGGGCAAGAAGATCAAGGCTCACAGGATGATGCTGTCGGCGTGTAGTCCCTACTTCAGAGACCTTCTCAAGGTTTGCATATCACAAATGGCAGATGTGACTGTTATTGGGTAAAACTGGATATTCTGATTGGGGTGGCGTAAAGCTGAAGCTCGTTTTTGTGTTTTTTTTCACTTTTTAACTGGCGTTTTTAACTGCGCTTATCACGTTTTGTTTCTGCGTTGTTTTCTGTTTTTTTTAGTTTTATTTTTCACCTTGGCTCTTTCTAGACCCTTTTGACAAATATCAATGTCACGCCTAGATTTATGTTGGGGAATAGAGCTATATGAATAGCAACAGCAGTGTGGCAGCGGGATAAGGCCACCCATGGACAATGGGTAAATTCAGGGGGAATGAAACAGGAAAACACTAATAGCACTGATTCACAAATAAAAGAGACCCTCTGTTGCACTCAATGGAAGTAGAGTGAAGCGTATGTTCTGCATGCAGATTTTTGGTAGTACCGTGTTTTGCGTATCGTCTTTATAAGGATCCAGTGTTTCGTGAAACCACCAATTTCGGAAGGAGATGTCTTACCACTACTGCTCCTTTTGGTCCAATAGTACAATTATTCAGCACATCGTTGCGCTGCCATAGTCGCGGGAAAAGTTTGATACAACTTTGCGATCGTTTTTATTATGCTATAAGCTTTCTGAAAACTTCGTAGTTGGATATGTTCGGGGACGATATTTTCTCCACGTTTTGCTGGTTTATGGAGTGGAAATTAGGCCTGTGGTTACCAGAAATATTTTATTTGTGCACGAGCGATCCTGCTAAATAGCTATTTTGCGTATTAAAATATAAAGCGTCAAATGACTCGACTTTTGGACGAGTACTTTGTTAGTATCTTGTTCTTGAGGTTAAATAAACAAAAACTTTGAGTCCCGTGGATTGGGTTGAACAAAATTAGAATAGGCAAATATTAACAGAAGCTTTCGTCTAGGCATACCTGGTACCTAGAACTAACCGTTACCCTCTGTTTTCTTCTCTCCAGGACAATCCATGCCAGCACCCACTGTTTTTCCTGAAAGACACATCGTACGTTGACATGGCTGCCGTCGTGGAGTTTGTCTACAAGGGAGAAGTGAATGTGCTACAGAGCCAGCTGGCCAGCTTCCTGAGAACAGCTGAAACGCTGCAGGTCCGGGGCCTGTCTGGCGACGACGAGGCTGCCGAACCTTCGTCCGCCACAGCTGATCAGGTAGGCGGGGTGACACTTGTCCGGCCACACTGACTGTCCCACCACACTGAGTCTGCGCCAGAATTTCTGCACTGGTTGTGGTACTTCGCAAAGTGTTAGACACATCATTGTAGTGCATGTAATGTTTGTGACGTTTCAAATATTTGATCGTTTTTCCTCAACTTTTTAAGGCTGAAGAATTAGAGACCAGGCTTTCAAAGTTTTAGTATGCTTCCTTGTTTGAAGCACGCACAAATTACATCTACTAGAGGGTTGCATCTGAAGCAGGGTCCTGAAATTGCTTTCACGCAAGGTGGAGAGTGAGGCCAAAATCCCAAAAAGAGGCCAAAATCCCCCACTTTCTTAACAAGCCTCATTTTTGTTGTTTAATATTTCCAGGCTTACAAGTCCCATCACAGCCTTATTCCTGGACCTCTTTATTGCTTCTTACCAAACCAATACCTTTTCAGGATAATACTTTGATGTAGGACTGTATTTATATGCCTTCAAAATATAAGCAGCAACTACCACAAGCTTTTTTGTTTTGACTGACAGTAGATAAAAATATCTGCTGTAGAATGGAAGTGAAGAATCATAATTCTGCTACCTCCTAGTGGAATGAAAACATTTTCAAGCTCTGCACTTGTAGATACCTCATATATCAATAGAATCTCATAACCCTGAATCTCTAACCCATTAACATAGAACTAGGAAGCTACATAATTTCTAATATTTATATAAAGAATACATTGTTTTGGCCCTAATGCCATGGTAAATAACCAACCAGATAAAATCCCTGTTCCCCTTATTTTGATATTCTCCGACATTCACCCATCCAAGCACCACACATGCTATCATTATTTAATGCAAAACGTGGGGTTTACACACTCAACCGCTGCCAGGATTATATCGCTTCAAGATGTGAAAACCACCAGCCTATATTTGTAGGCACAATCAGTTCAGATTAAGAAAATAGCAAGCATGCCCAGTAGAGTTGCTCAGATTGCAGCTTTGTTGAAAAGTATACGGGCTCAGGGCTAATATGGTTCTCCAAAGGATTGCGAGTTCAATGAAACCATTTTTATTAACATTTGAGGTGGTCTAGGGGTTCCGCAAACGGCTTGAAGTTGGAACGTTTTTCCCGTTCCATTCAGCCCTATGTAAGCCATAGCGCACCGTTTTACCGCGGTGGTTACTGGTGTTCTTAGGCATGGTGTTTGGTTTTTCGGGCTTATTATGGCAAATGATAATTAATAGTAATGTTGAGATGGCCAATTTTAGATGAGGGGACATCAGTGGATACAAGGGGGGTTAAGGGGCCTAAGCCCCCTCCCCACCCCGAAATACAAAAATGTCTTTAGCAGCTGCATACCCAGGCTATGTTAACTGCAATGACGGGGAGGCTCCGAGCTATGACCCCTCTCCCAGTAACACCCCCTCGAAAATCTCCGTACCCCCAACCTCCCGGAACCACCCCCCACCACACTGGAAGAATTAAAATGTTAACAAAATGCGTCTCCGCAGATTGCTACTTGGGTACTCAGGGTGTGTTAACTACAATGGCGGGAAGGCTCCGAACCCTGAACCCCCTTCCCAGTAACATCCCCTTAAAAATCTCCGTTACCCCCCTCCCCAACCTCCCGAACCACCTCCCCACCCTCAAAGGTGAAAATGTTAACAAAATATGTCTGCATGCCGCTGCTTGGGGGGAGAGGAAGAGTAATCATGGGAGACTTGGGTGGGGTCCGTGACAAAACCTGCTCAGAAGCAGACATTATATTTCTGTCAGTAAGCATCATTTTTCATCATGAACCTGACTTAATTGGCATTACCTCGTCCACTGTTCCCCCGCGATATCCTTTCTACGGTCACTGTCTAGAGCGATCCGAGAGAACGCTTATCGAATAAGGCGATCCTCTTGCGGTGGTCGTCAATAGCCTGCAGGAGCCATTGGAGCTCCTGCTTGTTTTTGTAGGCTGAATGAAGCGTTAAATCATAGCGACGCCTCTCTCAGCCGTATCATTGGTGATCCATAGATCTTTAATGAACTGCTGGTACGCCTGGAGCCCCGGATCTTCTTTCCACTCAGTCACCGGCTGGTGGAGCCAGGACTGTGGGTCGATTTCTCAGCAGCCAGAAAACGAGCCATGACCGCTCATCGCCGAAGTGAGACAGTGTGGTGCCCTGCTCGATAGTAGGTGCTACACTTCGTCGCCCTCGACTGCTGATTCCGTCTTATCAAGATGTCTTAGGAAGGTCATGGAGATATCAGCTCGCTCGTCGGCGTTGTCTGACTGACTTATCTACTTCTAGCAAGATGAAGCTGTTCGCCAGTCAGATGGAGTACAGCCAGGAAGAGACAGAGAAGCTGCAAAGGATCTGCCTGTTCATCAGCCTCCTGTACGTCCCAGCCTGGCTCACGGCTCCTCTGGCAGCGGAAGCTGCTCAGAACGACCTCCGTCTGCACCACAACCTGCCGCGCTTCCGAGAGCTCGACCAGGTCGTTACCGATGCGGCCCTGCACAAGATGCGCCGACATTTGTCCTCCCTGAAGCCAGAGACGATGGTGTTCAGTCTCGCCTCCCAGTCAGTCAGCGCCGACGAGCGAGCTGATATCGCCATGACCTAGCTAAGACTTCTTGATAAGAAGAAATCAGCAGCCGAGGCCGACGAAGTGTAGCACCTACTATCGAGCAGGGCACCACACTGTCTCACTTGGGCGATGAGCGGTCATGGCTCGTTTTCTGGCTGCTGAGAAATCGACCCACAGCTCTGGCTCCACCAGCCGGTGACTGACTGGAAAGAAGGTCCGGGGCTCCAGGCGTACCAGCAGTTCATTAAAGATCTATGGGTCACTAATGATACCGCTGAGAGGGGCGTCGCCATCATTCAACGGTTCATTCAGGCTACAAAAACAAGCAGGAGCTCCAATGGCTCCTGCAGGCTATTAAGGACCACCGCAAGAGGATCGCCTCATTCGACAAGCGTTCTCTCGGATTGCTCTAGATATTGACCGTAGAAAGGATATCGCGGGGAACAGTGGACGAGTCAATGCCAATAAATGCAGGTTGATGGTGAAAAAATGATGCCAACTCATAGAAATAATGTCTGCTTCGATTAGGTCAGATTATTTCGCAGCGTGATATGAAGTTGACATCTGTCAATGCCTGCTTTTGCAATGCCTGCTTCGGCACACATAGCCTCAGCAGCTGACGTGCCCGAAAACCCCAATCATCATCATGCCTGCTTTTGAGCAGGTTTTTTTCACGAACGCCACCCTAGTCTCCCATGTTTACTCTTCCTCCCCCTCCCAAGCAGCGATATGCGGAGATATTATTTTGTTAACATTTTCATTTTTCGAGAGTGGGGGGATGAATCCGGGAGGTTTGGGGGTAATGGAGATTTTCGAGGGGGTGTTACTGGGAAGGGGGGGGTTCAGGGCTCGGAGCTTCCCCCGTCATTGTAGTTAACGCACCCTGAGTACCCAAGTAGTTATCTGCGGAGACGCACTTTGTTCACATTTTCATTCTTCGAGGGTGGTGGAGGGGGGGTGGTTCCGGGAGGTTGGAGGGGGTACGGAGATTTTCGAGGGGGTGTTACTGGGAGAGGGGTCATAGCTCGGAGCCTCCCCCGTCATTGCAGTTAACATAGCCTGGGTATGCAGCTGCTAAAGACATTTTTGTATTTCGGGGTGGGGAGGGGGCTTAGGCCCCTTAACCCTCCCCTTGTATCCACTGATGTCCCCTCATCTAAAATTAGCCATCTCAACATGAATAATTATCATTTGCCATGATAAGCCCGAAAACCCAAGCACCATGCCTAAGAACACTAGTAACCACCGCGGTAAAACGGTGCGCTATGGCTTACATAGGGCTGATTGGAACGGGAAAAACGTTCCAACTTCAAGCCGTTTGCGGAACCCCTAGACCACCTCAAATGTTAATAAAAATGGTTTCATTGAACTCGCAATCCTTTAGAGAACCATATTAGCCCTGAGCCCGTATACTTTTCAACAAAAGTTGCAATCTGAGCAACTCTAATACCCAGCCTTAAAAATCATGAGCCGCAAAAGGTACAGTCTGGGCCTTTCTATGAGCTGTGGAAAACTTTTGCAAGGTATTATGACCTCACCCAGTACTGTACTGAGTTGGTAGGTACCCACCTATCTCCTTTAGATATTTAAGATGAGAGAAATGGTTCGATTAACCGTGAATTTCCTGAAAGGTAAGCTGCAGTATCACGGATAAGAAATGAACCCTCATCCACAATATCTCTTCCAACAGCAAACTCAAATTCTTTCCACGCACTCACTCAATTTCCAGTCTTCTTACCAAAAACCTTTCTGACCTCAAAATTCTGTATTCTCCGCCTTGGTGATATTCCCGCCTCAATACAGGGCTCACCAAGGTTACCAAAGCAACTAAAAAAACTTACCGCCTGCACTTGCGCACCCATTCATGACACCCGAGATACTTTCGGCTCCCCAAATACGACAAAGTGACGTCATTTTTCTGAATGGATGAAATCCAGCTGAGGCCCTTTCACCGAGGCCAATTCGATACTTGGATGTCTTTGGAATCCCATTTCTCAATAATAAACGCACGGTTTAGAGAAATCGAACACTATAAATGTTGCTAAAGCATGTTTCAACTTCAAAAAACTAACAAAAAGAAAAATAAATCTGTATTTTACGAAATATATTGAATGGTGGAATCGGCCTCACTTAAAGTGGAGATTTCTACCAAAATCACGATGTAGTTCCGAGCGTTTGAAAATTTCAAAGAAGCTCTTAAACCACATACTAAAAATACATAGAAGATGATTATTTATTTTTCTTGAAAAAACATGTAGTTCGTTCCAAATATTGTTCAGTAAAATGATATATTCTAATTTATTCATCAATGCTACCAGCATTAAAAATAGTAGAAAAAAATATGGGTTGACTTTGGCAGCCTCTCTTGAAATTATAAGATTACTTTCACATCATTGGTGGTCTTGATAGGACTCTACGTTTCATTTTGATCCTTTCAAATGCGACTTGTATCCTATTCTAATGCGAATAATTGTCGAAAATTAAAAGTGGACGAAAAATCCTAAAAAAAACGAATGCGATTCAATCGATTCAATCGGCCTCACTCACTTCACTCACCCACGTGAAGTCTTTCCTTTGCCTGAAAATCTGGCAGCAGCCAATCCCAAGCCAGCTTGGGCAAGAAATATGCGCCATCTTTTGTATTTGAAAGGGTCAGAAACTTCTGGGACATGGCAAAGTTTGTTATACCTCCAGAAAACCTTTGTTGCCTCAGTTTTCCCATGTCACCGTTGGTGTTTTTTCTGCGGGTTTTATATTTTAGTTTGTGGCAGGCCGGGATTGTTTTGTTTTGTGCGGAGTTATCGTTAGAGTAGTATTGGCGCGTTTGATATTGGCGAGAGGACGTAATCAGGCAAGGTATTACATCAATGGCGGTTGGGGATTATACTAATATGGTTTGGGTATTCACTGTCATAATTGAGATGTGTATTATACTGGTTTTCATGCCCGGGACTCCTCTGACAAGTGAGGCCAAAACAATTCCCTGGTGAGCCCTAAATAAATAGGAAAAAATACGTTCTCCACCTAAAATCTCGAATTTCAGAACACTGATCTGAAGTGGTCTAAATCAGCATACATGATGACTATAAATCTGGTATCCGTCTCTGATGTCACTGTATCCGGCAGCCATGCAGCGGCAGCTCAGCTGCGCCTCCGACCAGGTCCTGCCCGCCACCGTCTCCCGGCTGGGGGTGCGCGGACCGGCCCTCCAAGCGGCCGCGCACCTCCGCACACCCGCTCGGCGGTGTCGCGGACGCAGCCCCGCCGCCGGCGCTGCTGCCCCAGCCGGCGGCGACCAACACGCCGCCTCCTCCGGCTGGACCAGCAGTCAAGAGGGAGCTGCTGCCGCCGGGGGAGCAGCAGTACACTGGCCGGCGGCCCGACCAGCAGTGCGTCCCACCCAGAGTGCACGTGAAGCCGGAGCCGGGCGGAGCGGACGGCGCGCGGCAGGAGGAGGAGGAGGCACCGCCGGCCTTTCCCGCACCTCAGGAGGCCGACCTGGCGCTCAACAGGCTGGCCGACCACGAGGAGGCGGCGCCGCCACGGCACGGTGCGTCCGCCGGAGGCCGCAGGAAACTGCTCTGTTGTACTTATTTATTCAACCTATATATAAATAACAGTGTCAACTCACCTACAGATCAGGTCATTTCATGAAATAAGTCACGAGTTTTTACAACACTTTCAACCCATTTACAGCTCAGGTCATTTCATAAAATGAGCTTTTGAGTATTTACAACAGTATCAACCCATTTACTATGAAATTATATGTTTACTCTTGGTGCACAATAAAATTAAGTGTCAATGAAACGAAAAAAGCTACCGTGACCGCTTTCTTTCCCCTGGAACTAGCCTGGGATCAAAGAACTTTGGCCGGAACGGGACCGGCACCAGTACCGGCTCTTCCAAAAATCCCACCTCTTGTGGGCCACGCCGACACCCCTTTGTTTCATAATACTTTGTCCGGGAACTCACCGTTTGCTTAAAAATAGGTTTTTCAGCGGAATGTCCCCCGCTTTGACCCAGCCTCCTGTCCAATCTCGTCACGCAGTGTAGGTAGAGTGGACGCGGGCCGCTGTTGTCCACCTGTTTTTTCTGCAGGTTAGGACCGGGTTCGAACGAAATATAAAACCGGGGATTATTCGCTAGGTACCGGTAGGATTGACATTTCAGTTCGAATCCCGTCACAGCGTCGCCTTTCCTTTACTTCTAGATGACAGCAGTGTTTCGGGACTGGAGTCCGAGCCGTTAGGTTATGAGTGCACCCAGAGGCAACTGAGTCTGCCTCATTGACTGATAGTGTCATTTTCTCGACAGGAGTGGACGGTGGCGGCGGGGGTGGTGCCACCGATGAAGGCGGTGCTCAAGGTGAGCGTGTCTTTACCTCCCCCTTGCCAACGGAGTGTTTTCCCTCGCTGCAGGGGCGGCTGCCACAGATATACCACAAACCACTGGGCTTGGTATGCTGGAGCCTGGCTCATTATTAAATGCTTAGAACGTGGCCACTGACTTTTTCCATTCTCTCCTTCTTAAATACAGTCTTGGTAAAAGTCTTTCAACAAAAAAGTCAGAAATATAGCCGGTCTCTGATTCTTTCACTATTTTGTCCGTTTTCGTACTTTTGCACGTTACAGCGTGAACTGAATGGCTAGAGAGAGCTCAAAGTAATTTTCTCGATTGTGTCTTAATGGCAACAACAACAAAAAACTTTGATCTCTTGAGGTCGCTTTTGCTGTCAGGTCACGTGAGTAAAATTCATCATTATTATTGTGTGATCATGTCTTATAGGCATGTTTTTCAAGCTAAGAACCGCAGAAATACGTTTTTTAAAAGTTAATATATTTCGTAGTGCAGAGCCGAGTGGCATGGTTATAAGTTGATAGGTTGTGAATTGACCTATCTCCTCGAACCCTTGGTGAAAAACTGGGCAAATTCACTGGGATTGTATATTTCAGGACAGCCATTTATCAGAATCCCCATTACAAAATAGATAATTACGCAATTTTTTATTACGTGTGAGCCGTGACCTCGAATTGACGCCTCGAGGAGAGAAGATAATCGCCAACTGATCAGAGACCTTTTTGAATTGCGGACCATATTACTGAGCAGTAGGCTTACCCCCACCCGTTCCAAAGGGTTGTTGTAACGTCCGTCCCGGTTAGGCCCTAATTGGCGTGGATCTTCGCGGTAGAAAGCAGCGTGTTGCTTGCAGCAAGAGGTCGCGATTTATGCCAATTTGCACAACCTTTGCTCATAAGATCACCCTCCAGGTGGGGTCAAAAACTGTGTATTTGCCTCAAATGAGCAATGTTGCCGCTCTAAATGCAAAATGTCGTGGAGATAAGCACATATAGCGCAGTAATATAGTCTTCAGTGTAATGGAACTATTACTCGCTTTGATTCGTTCGCCATACAGCTATGTGATTTCTGGGTAATGTACGGGGCAGGTGAAGCTCACAGATGGTGGGGGGGGCTGAAGCCGCCCAAAATTCTAGGTTTTATTCAAGGTGGTAGACTAGGCGTGCCAGATTTGAATTCAACACTTTAAACTCTGTTAGGGCTGATTTTAAACTAGGTCGGGTGACGCATGTATTCCCAGTGTACTAATGTGTGCATGTTAAGGGCGTTTTTGGCTGGTGTAATTTCAAGATTAAGGAATGCGTTGCGTTGATACGAGTATATTTGAAAACATTAGAAAGAGAGCGGTCATTGATAGGGTACGTTTACAGGGTAGGTAGTTTGGTTTTACACCAAACTGGTTTTTAACCGCTGGCAGGGAGAATTATACTCGCTTTTTACAAGCAAATGACCATCGGGCCTTTCACTGCGCTCTAAAAAAACTTTTTCTGGTTCAAATCTGTCGGGAAGGGGTCCATGGACTCATACATTAAAGTACATAATCGGATGCAGATCAGACCGGCCACGATTTGTGGGACAGGCGGCGCACATCTGATGCGCGCATGACCATGAAATACGCACACGCACAGATGTGCATGCCTTTGCACACGCCTGTACGCATAGAGGATCATGCACAGTGCGATGATCATGCGATTGCTAACCCCAATAATCGTGATTACTAAACATGCGGTTCTGTGTTTGGCTCACTTGAGACTATACGTTTTGTGTGCACTTGTTTGCTTCCTCTTCAGTTAGAAAGATGTGTGTTCCCCAAAAACATCACTTGCGAAACATTCTCGCCACCATTCAACCCAAAAGAGTGTGTGCAATTTTCACTTTTTTCAACCTTATCTACTGTAGAGAAAACACACACGTAAACGATTTCAATGACAGATTTGTGTTGCATGAAAAGCGTGCGTCTGTATTCATGACATCCTGCGAAACCTGATAGATTTCATTAATTTTATCCCTAGATAAATTTTAATGTGTATTGGATCGGAATGCCGACGTCTAGCCGGTCGCCGACCCCCGCCGCCTGTCGGCCGGTGCTGACAGTTGTGTTTGGCCGGTGTGCCGACAGGCGGCGGTGGCGGCGGCCGGCGCTGGACGTGCGCGGTGTGCGGCCGCTGGTACCGCCACAGCGTGTCGCTCAGCCAGCACATGTCAGTGCACCGGGGCCACACCGTCTGCCACCTCTGTCCGCGCGTCTTCTCGCGGGTCACCAAGCTGAACGTGCACCTGGAGAGCGTGCACGGGGTGGCGCGCATGACGCGCCGGCGCTCCGATGTCCCGCCGCTGCGCCTCGATTTCCCGCCACCGCCGCCGCCGCCGGCCTGAGTGGGTGGCGGGCGCCTGCTCTGACCCGGCGCCGTGTTTGCAGTGTGGGAGTGCGCCGAGTGCGGCCGGCGGTATCGACACCGGTTCTCGTACCAGTCGCACCTGAAGGTACACCGCGGCGCCACCACCTGCCGGCACTGCGGCCGTGTGTACGCGCGCGTCTCCATCCTGAACGAGCACCTGGAGGTGGCGCACGGTGTGCCGCGCCGCCGCTACAACACCAGTGGCAGCGCGGCCCTGGACGGCCTGATGTGTGACGCCGCGCCCAGTGGGTAGGTTGTCACGTGACCGGCTCAGAACCGACTGGTGGGGGTGGTGTCTTCCGGAGACGACCGGGGTAGCCTACCCCCTTCTCCTCTGGGTTAGACTCACCGTGCTCGTGTGACTGGATTTTACCGATTCTGCTTGTATGCTACGGTGCAAAGCGGATCCTTTCTCCAGCTCTTAAATGCGCATGTTTCGCTGATTCTCTTGAAGACTCGTTCTGTGGAAATGTTATGGATTAACATTGCATTTCACTTATCTTTAGCTTTGAAATGTACCACCGGACCTTCGAGGGCGCTACTCTCCGTTGGGGTGAGTCCGATTTCGCCATGGTGATGGTTGAGAGAGGAATCTGGAACCGCCCCTGCTACTCTGTTAGTCTAAATTCAAACTAGACTGAAACGATGGAATTTTCCCTGGGCAGCCTGGACTATTATTGAAGTCGACACCTTGGGTAGTATTTAGGTTCTTGATCGATCACCACTGGCGGCGTCTGCGATGCCGGGACGCACATCACAGCTTCAGTGTCTTGCCTGCCCTCTGGTATGTCCACGCCGACCCATGTATCCATTTGGCTCCCCGATACTGTGCACATGCGTACATTTGGGAGGCGGATAAATCGTCACTCTGCGAATACGGACTATGTGGACTGTGCGTTCTACAAAAGTACAAAAATAGTCTTGGCTCCCTCGCGTAGCGCTGTTTTTTGTGCGCTTTTTCTCAGATGTAATGGTGCATTGTCTTTGGCGTGATAGTGAGTTGTTATCTGTTTTTTTATGAAGCGGAAGGTGTAGAAGATATTTTCGCAAGTTGATCTGCTGCCCATCATTACAAGAGCTTTTTATTATTGGCTGTTAGCTATAATGTGTTTTCTTATTTTGGTTATGTTTAAATTTGATCCAGTCGACCACCTATGAGTGGGTAGGGATTTATACGCGTTGGTGTCCTCTGCATTTTCCGCCAGAACGTTTTCGTTGAATGTGAAGTAAAATCCGTGAGGTATACATGCTGTCTTAATTAAATTAATATTAAATTGATTTCCTCCTCAGCGAATGCTTAAAATAGGAAAAGGTCGGTGGGTTACTTGTCAGCATGACGGCTTCTCAGTAGTGGGCACTCAGCGTGTGGCAGGGCACCTCGCACACGAGCCTGTCCAGGCTCTCGGTCCCGGTGCTGCACCATGCCTTACGCAGGCTTGTGCTCAGCGCCCGCTCACAGTGACAGGTGTCATCTCAGGGAGCTCTCCTTGTACAAGGGTGTGGTGAGTTTCGATCAGCAAGAAATCAGGGCTGTTGCTCAACATCACTGCTTTGTTTTAGAAATATTGAACGCTGCGATGCTACCTCCCTGGATCCGTGCGGCGTATGGAGCAAAAGCTGCGTCTCCTGGGTCAATTGTCTCTGGCATTATCGACCACAGCGTGTTGGATATGTTGGCCCCAGTCTTCCCGTTCCGTTGCAGTGCTGATGTTGCCAGCTTTAGCTAGCAGGCTTTCCTTCATACAGTTTTCGACTGTCACAGTTGATATTAACCCTCGCCCCACCTGGGGCCATCGATGGCCCCTCCCTAAGTTTTTTTTACAGAATAACAGAAAAACGACGAGGCGCGGCACCACAGTTGAGGTACCTACCTTTCACCCCATCATTTTCCCACCATCAGTGAAATTTTGACCCCGGGCCACAACAGGTCAGGTCACCAGTCAAAAGTGGGGTTTGCCCCCCTCCACCACCACTTTCCAAGAGTGGGGGAGGGGGCTGGCCTCCGCAGCCCCCCGGTGGCGACGCCCCTGCGTCAGGGTGCATACCGGCCAGGGGGTAAGGACCTGTATCTCTTTGACTTCGCCCATGCGCCTGTGCTGCTTCCGCTGCTTAGCTTCAAGAGAGCCCCAGCTGGTAGGGAAGCTGGGGCAGCTTCAGGAACAACATTTTTTAAAGGAAAATCAGTTGGGGGGGGCATTTCTTGTGCTGATCATTATAGGAGATCAGGGGATGAATATCTAATTTGGAGAGGGGGGTAATTAAACTAAGACGCGTTAGTGTTAACACGCGCCCCGCTGGGGTCCCTTGCATGACGCGCCCCGCTGGGGGGGCGTTTTTCGCCCCCGCCCTCCGTATTTCGTTCCCCACGAAAGCTAAAGGAAAATTACAGGCGGTGTTCGAAAGCTCTTGACAAGACGAAGATGATATATATGAAGAATTTTTATGTCAGGTCAATATTGAGGTCAGCATAGATCAAAGAATGCTCCATAGGCTTACAACAGAGCAGTGTACGTTTCCCTCTCTAGATCTGCCCTCAGGGGAGCTAGAGCAAATCTTTATGCATCATTGGATTCCTCTCATCGCGGCAAATCGAATGATGTATAATATGACCTTGCTAGGTCAAATAGTCAAAATGACCTAACCTCGACCTAGGTCAGGGTCAAAGTGACCTGGTATGGTCATGCTGCATGTCAATCAACTCCCCGTGACAATATAAACACAATGCAAGCAAAATGGGAGCTTTACCTCAATTCAGTGAGAAGTTATTGGCAAAAAATCACTCTCTGCTCCCGTGACCTGATATGACCTTTGAGAGGTGAGATGCTAAAAAAATCAACTTTATGGTCAAGATCGTGGTACGAATAAACAGTTTCAGTATTTTCAGCGTTATCTATCCAGTATTTCCTGAAAGCGAGTCCATTCTATTTTTCACCATAGACTTATAATGGGGTGACCACAAAATTGACCCCACCTTAGGTCACCAATATCAAAATTCCGAGATAGCAGATTTGTAGACCCTAATGACGTTATCATATTGTGGAAGTTTCAAACTGATCGGTTTGCTAATGTTCCTTGGGCGCTGCTTCAAACTCGTAATTTTAGGTTTTTAGGTCGGGTCACTTGACCCTGAATAGCTCATTGACCTGACATGACCTTAACTCAAAAATTTGGTCAGATGTGTAAAATTGATCAGGAATAAGGTACCGTAAGTTTCGTTGTTCTGCGTTTCTTCGTTTTTGAGCTATCTGGGAAAAACCAGGAGGGGGCGAATTTCGCCCCCCACCAGCGGGGCGCGTGTTAAAAATGTTTTTTTTTGTGTTATTCTATGTTCTAGAGATCATAAATGCCGCCCAGGGCTGCCAGTTTTTTGCGGCAGGAAAGGCCAAATCGAGTTAGGAAAAGGGCTTAAAATAGGTCAAATTTTATTTTCATTAAAATAGCCAAATAAATACCACAAAAGCCTAATTTTAAGCTAAAACGACCACTAACGGTAGTCATAAACTCACAGAAAAAGCGGCTTGTATCAGGTTTACAACTAATTGTCGACAGTTTGGTTTTGACTTGACGCAATATTCTTTAGCACACTCCCCATTTAATAGGAAGCCAAGAGTACCACTCCAATCCCGCATGGCCATCAAATTATTTTATCCACATAACCAGATTTGTGAGCATGGTCAATTTTCTTGGCCGCACCTCTGCTCGCTAACATTTGATATTTTACTGATTTTCCAACTGATTTTTTTGCTCTTGAACAGTGACGGATCTAGGATTTTGGTAAGTGGGGGAGGGCGGAGCCTCCGAGTGCGTACTTTGCCATAGACGTTTCATCCAAAGGGCGCCTATAGTATCGCATCCTTCGCGTCTGGTTTTCAGTGGCTGTCATTTTTATGGAACATATTTTTACCAAAGTTCTGTCCCTCCCTCCCACCACCATAACAATTTTTCTGCTGCTCTGTTGCTTTTTGGTGTCAGAACTTCCTATTCAATAGCGAAGGTCAACAGAAGCCATATTTAGACAAGGGACAAACCAAACGTAGCCCAGGTGCCAACTGATAGAAAAAGGGCCAAAATAAAGAGCTGCTCCGAAAATAACGTCACCAAGACAGGAGATCCATATTACAGATTAGCCCGGAGGGCATCGGATGTCCTCAGGAGGCAAAATGATGGATCAGGATACACCAGATAGACCGAGGGAGCATTAAATAAGCTGAGAGGGCAACATATCTGCTCAGGGGACTCCAAATCGATCAGGTAGTAGGCATAGATCAGCTCCTAACCCGCAGACCAGAGCAGGGGCCCATATCAGCTCTGGGAGCACCATATCAGCTGAGGGACCAAATGATTAGCTCAGTGGTCCGCGACCATCTCGGGGACCAGATAATCTTGGGGGTACCAGATCAAGTCAGGAGGCACTTAATAAGCTCAGGAGTCCCATACCAGCTCAGAGTCCTCACCAGCCTTGGTGGGCCCAGCTCAGCTCAGGGCCCCAGAGCTGCTCAGGAAATCACATAATCAACTCAGGAGGCCCAGATCAGCTTAAAGTGCGCCATATTAGCTCCGGGAGCACCAGACTGGCTCAGAGGGTATCAGATGGGCTCAGGAGCTCAGTCGTCTAGTTAGCTCAGTCATCTGTTTAGCTCAGTCGTCCCCGACCAGCTCGGGGCCCAGATCAACTTGGGGGTACCAGATCAAGTCGGGAGGCAGCTCAGCTCAGGAGCCGCATACTAGCTCAGGGGTCCTGATCAGCCTCGGTGGGCCCAGTTCAGCCCAGGGCCCCAGAGTTTCTCTCTCAGGAAATCACGTAATCAACTCAGGAGACTGTGATCAGTTCAAAGGGCACCATATTAACTCAGGGGGCACCTGACCAGATCACAGGGCATCAGCTGGGTTCAGGAGGCACAATGATGGTTTAAGAGGCACCAGACCGACTCAGGGGGCATTAGTTCAGCTCAGGGGGCAACATATCTGCTCAGGAGGCACCAGATCGATCAGCTCAGGGACCCAGATCAGCCCCTAGCCCCCAGATCAAAGGGTCTAGATCAGCTCAGGGAGCACCATATCAGCTGAGGGACACAAGATCGGCCGAGGGCGTACCATATCTAAGGAGACATCAACAATCAGCTCAGGGGACACATGATCATCTGAAGAGGCACCATATTGGCTCGGGGGACAGTAAATCAATTCCGAGAGGCATGAGATCAGCTCAGAGGTCCCAAATCAGCTCAAGGGGCACTAGAACAGCTAACAGAGCACCAGGCATGCTCGGAGACATCAGACTAACTCAGAGAGCGCTAGATAGGTTCAGGAGGCTTAATTATTTTCTCAGGGTGACAACAAATTGACTCAGAGGGCACCAAACCAGCTCAAAGGGCACCAAAGCAGCTCAGAGGGCACCAAAGCAGCTCAGGAGGCACCAAAGCAGCTCAGAAGCCACGTGATCAGCTCAAGGGGCCAATACCAGCTCAGGGGGCACCAGGTAAACTCAAGGGGCACCAGACTAGCTTCGCCCGTATGATTATTGGTGACGATGAGGCGTTCAATGGAGACGGATTAGGTGCCCATACACATTTTGGGTGTTTGGAACGCGACAGAATGCCCAAGCTGACCAAAAATATACTAAATTGTCAAACAATATTTTTAATCACTACTTGCGATCCAGTTGCATCTAGGTTCAACGATGCAGGGCACTCAGTTTCGAGCGGCACAGCCCAAACGGGGTACACCGCCTAGCGATCAAAGGGCACTTCGGCACCGATGAGGGGGAGGGTCACGGGCCCCCTCTGCCCCCTTGGCTGCGCCCCTGTGTGGTTTTTGCTGTAAAAATCAACTAGGGAATGAAGCGCAAAAGCAGTAAATAATTGTTTAGGCTTATCGACGCACCAACTGTCAGGGTCATATGCCGTCGCCAACTTTTTCCCTGATGGAAGGATGTCTCGGGAGCCAGTTGGATGATTCTGACGAAGGCCTGTGGCCGAATATATAATCTATTCCATTTTTGCACATCAAGGAATCGCTGAGAAGGGCCAACTAACAGTTTATCATCTTTACAGAAAAGAAATGGATGCAGCGATCTTATTATAAATTCAACGTATGCAACCAACACAATAATAAGTAAGTAGGCTAAGCACTTCGCACGGCTACACCAGCAACCAGTCTGACGCAATTTGATTAGGTACACCGTGTCTGCCTAATCCACGAATGGGCTCTGAGAATGACCGCTTTGCTTTTGAAATCAGACATCTTGTAATCCTACGGTACAGGCTGGGGCGTGGGCTTCCGGTCGGAAGAACACGAATGTTTGATTGGGTTCCAGGTATGTAATTAGTTGATGCTGAGGCTTTGCCGGGATAACTGCCCGTTTTGTTTCGTTTTTGCACAATGAGGTAGATTTGAACACATTTTTTTATGTGTGCCAATTTGGGACAAGTAATAGAACACAATTGTTATTACCGGGTGGTGTTCTGTCTTATTTTTCTTCGGTGAGTTTGTGTGTGTTCAATTCTAAGTCTTTTCCAGAGTTTGGGGGAGCAAACCCATGTCTGCCTCTCCTCCGGGGGGGGAGGTGGAACGTGCGATTTGGGTGCTCAACAGACGTAGTACTGCCTCTCCAAGTACACGATCACTGTCCTGGGGTGGGAGCGAAGACTGCTCGATGGACCTAGTGTTAACACCTCTAAAGGGAATGTGGCACCTTCATAATGTGATTTTAAGTGAGATAGCCATGTTGTAAAGCAAGTCGGAAAACCCGGCACTCCATATACCATTTGTCTTGGAACTCGATATTTCCGTAGAAAAAAGCTAAAACCTACCTGACAGCAGTCCCCTCATCAGCCCGTCCCCGGGCGGCCATTGTTGTGGGCTGCTGGTGTGACGACATATGCTGACGTCACGATGAGCATCAGCCAATTGAAGCCCTTGAAGCGTTTCAAGTATAGTAGTGGTTGCCAGATCGTGACATCATCCACAGGCCGATATTTATTTTTTTTTCTAGAGGAGTATTTTAAAAATGAAAACATTGGGCTTATTGTATATTTTTCAGAGAAATCATGAGTGGTTTCATTATTTTCAGCTAAAAGTACGCCTAATTGCAATAAATTCCAGGATTCGACCAAGGTGCAACATTCCCTTTAAAAAATATCCGGCCTTGCCAAAAGATAGTTTGGGCCCCCTCCAGCGCTTTGAGGGGCCATGGCCGAAATCCCTCATGCGTCCGCCAGTGGCGGCGGATGCTCTTTTCGGATGGGGGCAACCATTTTTCCAGGGGCCCCCTTGGCGAAGGGGCACCCTCGGTAGCAAGGGCTCCCTAAAAACTGCAATAAATTGGTTGGGACTTCCTGCCTGAGGTCAGAGGCATAAGTGCAGGGGCGGATCCAGGGGGCTGAGGGGCTTCAGCCCCCACCCTTGCCCCATTTTCGCCATTTTTGCCATATTCCCCCTTTTTGCCATTTTTCAAATCTCAGCCACTCCCCTAGCAAAATCGTGGTCCCGCTCCTGCATAAGCGTCACAAATGGTAAAAGTTGTATTTGGCCCAATACAGAAATGGCTACTCTTCCCTGTTGTTTAGTTGGCCCGTGTAAAACATGGTTTTGCCTTCCTATTCAATTTTCCACTCGATCTCAGATTTCAAGCTAGAATATGTTTCCTGTAGTACAGCAAAATAAGCAGCGTATTTAACATGTAGATGTCGAAATATTGATCTGCGTTTTATAAGTTCACATAAGCCTCAGACATTGAACGTCAAAGCTTTAAGCTCTAGCGTCACGTTAGGAGTTTAGCAAAATTATAATAACGGTACAACAACGGCCTTCCGAGGCAAATAGTTCTCCTTTTAAAAAGTGAACGCTGTTTGCTCGTATGTATCTACATAATAAAACATGGTAGGTTATACGAATTATTATAGTCTGAGTTTTTTTCGGAAAATTCCCTCTCCCGCAGAATGAGAACTGGGGTGCTTTGATGCTGTCGTCTATATCGGCACAGAAAAAACGCAAATGACAGGCATACTGACTTGAGCACACACAAGACCAAGCTCAGGGCCCTGAGACACAGCTTGGGGGCCCCTGAGACCAAGCTTGGGGGGGCTCATAGAGATCAAGCTCGAATGCCCCCGAGTCCAAGCTCAGGGGGCCATGAGACCAGGCTCGGGGCCCCTTTAGGCTAAGCTTGGGGGCCCCTAAAGGCCAAGCTAGAGGGTCCCCGAGCCCAAGCTAGAGGGCCCCCAAGCCCGAGCTCAGGGCCCCTGAGATAAAGCTTTGACACTGTCCAAACCGGGAAACTGTTGAGGGCTCAGTCAGGTCGTTCATAAACTTTCAGAAAAGAAGCAAGCCAGAATTGCGTATTTTTCCAGGGTCCCCTCTGATAATTTGGGGGGGGCAACTGCCCCCCTTGCCCCCTTTATCCGCCGCCACTGGCGTTCGCCAATGTCTGGAAGTACCCTTTTGATGTAAATACATTCCATTCTCAGCCGATGAGTGTCTAAGCAAGGACATGCACGCCGGGATTATCCATGGAATAAAGATACCTGGGTATCTTTATTCTATTCCATGTATCTCTATTATATTATATTCCATTCCATTACCTCTATCTATATATTCCATGGCATCTCTATTCCATGAGATTATCTTGCACCGGGATGGCCACCCAACGTCGCGGAAGTGGGTTCAGAGAGATGGAAATCCTAGGGGAATCCAGGGGGAAATCTAGAGGATTATATTAAAATATTTCGAGCACAACCCGTTGGAACAATGGATGGAAATTTCACGTTTATCCCACGGTTCCTATAGGGGTGTTCACGGCGCATGTGTACAGTGTGGACGTAAACATGCCTCAGGCTATGTAGGCCCCGCCCATCTGTGCCATGACGTCAGACTCATGTGTACGGTGTGCACGGTCAAATGAACAGAACGAACACATGTGCTTGGTGTCAGACGCATGAGCCCTGGATGCTCAGCTTAAGAAAACACCATCATCAACAGTACAAATGTCATTTTCCTATGACAGTTTGCAAAAAGACCAACAGCTAACTTGCAAGATTCTTCCATCAGAACAGGCACCGGCTAATTCTAAAACCGTAGGCGGTACCAAAGCAATAAAGATACTGGCAGTACGAGATATCCTTGAGGAAGGCCTAAATACCTTTCTATATTTGATGTTTTCACACAACCACGTGCCTAGAATAAATTTCCCTCGAGCCACAGTCCCTCACCGACCCACGATTGATTCCTCTTATCAACTTCAAAATGGAGAACTAACGGTCTCTGCGGCTCTCTGCTTGCTTGATCGAAATGTCATAAGCGCGCCACTTACGTAGCTTTTTCATGTGTACGGTGTGCACGGTCTCCAACTGTCCACACTGTACACATGTTTGTGACGTCATACCCTCGTCGCGCCAGATTAGGCCCCGCCCCATGACCTAGTTCTGCTCGACGCTGATTGGCTGTACGCAGACCGTACACACTGTCCACACCGTACACATGCGCCGTGAACACCCCCTTATGTTTATCCTAAAAAGACAGAGAGAAAAATATTGACCCCGGTCACGCTCACCAGTGGCGCTAGTGTGCCATCCAAGATGGCCGCGAAAGAGGGACTCCAAAAGGTAAACAATGTTAGTCGGCCCGGAAATAGCATGATAAGCGGTGAATTATACGTGTTTTATGCCTGGTATGTGGCAGTGGCTTATAACCAGCCGCTGCACAAGGCAGTGAGGAGCCAAAATTTGAGGAGTTTTTGGTCCCAAGAAGCAAAGTTTGTAGTCAGGATCAGGTTAAAGTTTGCTGCAACCTCCCACTTTTTGCCGGTGGCGACGCTTATGTTTGGAAACGCACTTTCCATCGTACATTCAAACTGGAATTTCAGACAGCTTGAAAGGAATAAAGCCGTATATCTACCGAATTATTTCAAGATGTCAGTTTCCCGGGCTAAAAAGGAATACAGCCATAGGCGGATCCAAGGGGACAGCAAAGTGGGCATGTGCCCCATAGGCAGATCCAGGGGCAAAGGGAGTATGTGCTACCCCGCCATTGACCCTCGGCGCCCCCTGAAATGGCCACGCCCCCTGAAATTTCGCTTCCCACCCCCCTCCACCCCAGGATGCGAAAGTCGGCTCCCACCGATAGGGTTTTGCTCCCATCCGATAGGGTTTCTCGGTCAAGAATGGCGCCTCGCCCCCCCCCCGGGAAAGTGCCCCCGATCGGCAATCCTGGATCCGCCTTTGATGACGGCCCAAGGATAAAGGCCTACTCCTGCTAGAAGCAGGCTCAAGGGAGTGGAAGGAGGCATAAGCGGAACTGGAGATTGCCCCACAGCCAGTCTGCAAAGTACGGCAGCAGGCCAGACGAGTCGCACCAGCCATCTAAAATTCTCGCACCACCATCCTCCAAAAATTCGCACCAATATGCCACATACCAGGAAAAAATGCACCCATTCCTACCCCTGCAATGCAATGCTATCTCAATCATTAGTCAGTTAATTAAGGGCTTTTTATAAGGCCCCTCCTGTGTCTTAATAGCCATTCAGCCATTATTTGTTTATTTTAAGTGTCACTAACCTTGCGAATTCGCACCAGGTTGATAAAATTCGCACCACTCGGTCCTGTCTCCAAGGGCACTCGCGCCGACGAGATCTCGTCGAAAATGCCATACTTTGTACACTGGCATCACAGCCGCTTACCAGGTGGATGTCAATGGAAGTCAGATGGCTGAAAATGTCTGCAACAGACAGCAGCATTTGAGCCTATCTTCTTCCCAATTCTCAGTTTCAACTTCCACCTCTTGGACAGCACCTTATCCTGAGGAAACTTGTGAAAGCTGAGACTTCGACACTTTCTTCGGAAGGATACACACTGAGGAACGCAGCATTTCTGATTGGATCTAATGGTTATCCGTCTCTTCTCCATTTTCTTTGAACTTTCCAAGATTATAACAAACAAGAAAAAACGCCAGTCTTCAATATTCACGTCCACCCAACGTCACGTATAACTACGCTCTCTCACAACGAGTTGACGCTATATCAAAAGTGCCGCAGTTCATAAGTGCAGCACGTTCATAAGTGCCGCACGATCAAAAGTGCAGCATGTTCAAAAGTGCAGCAGTTCAAAAGTGCAGCAAGGTCAAGGAAGGGATGTTCAAAACGCCCGCAGTTCATAAGTGCAGCACGAGCAAAAGTGCCACTGCTCATAACTGCCGCAGTTCAAAAGTGCAGCACCATTAAGGAAGCGATGTTCAAAACGCCCGCAGTTCATAAGTGCCGCAGGATCAAAAGTGCAGCACGATCAAAAGCCCCACAGTTCAAAAGTGCAGCGCGTTCAAAACCCCCGCAGTTCATAAGTGCAGCAGACTCGATTATCAAGCACGTTCAAAACACCCACAGTTCATAAGTGCAGCACGTTCAAAAATGCAGCAAGGTCAGAGAAGCGGTGTTCAAATGGCCAGCGGTTCATAAGTGCAGCAAGATATTTTGCGTAGAGTTCAAAACGTCCGCGGTTCATAAGTGCAGCACGTTCAAAAGTGCAGCATGTTCAAAACTGCAGCACATTATAAAGTGCAGCACGATCAAAATTACAGCCCGTTCAAACGTGCAGCACGTTCAAATGTGAAGCCCGATTAAAAGGATCAGGCCAATCATAGACTGGGCCAGAACGCAAATCATTAGAATCGGAGGGTAAGTCCAAAAATAAAAGCAAAGACTGTATCTTCATTTCCACCGATGTTTTTTAGTTTAAATTATCTTGCCCATACATTTCCAACGGAGAGGCCATGGCTCGTACCTGACCTACAGTCATCTCTACAAAAAAATCCCGGATTGTCCATTGATTAGCCCTATTATTTCCAAGCCATATCAACATGTGCCCCACCGGGGTCCTCGGCACGACGCGCCTTGCTGGGGAGACGTACATTTCGCCCTTCTTCCGTATCTTATTTCCCAGGAAAGCTAGAGAAAAATTACGGACGGCCGGCGAAAAGTGTGCTCGAGACAAATAGAAATTATCAGAATTATTTCATTTCAGGTCAATGTTGAAGCCAGCATTGGTCAAAGAAGGCTCCCATAGGCTTACAACAGCGCCGTGTACGTTTCCCTCTTTAGACTTTTACTCAGCGAAGCTAGAGCAAATCTTTATACATCACTGGATTCCTCTCACAGCGGAAAACCGAAAGATGTATAGTTAATATGGCATGGCTAGGTCAAATGGGGATAATTGCCTAACAACCACCTAGGGTAGGGTCCAGGGGGTGTCGCTCGGCTTTTTAGCCTAGGCCAAAATTGGGAACCTCAAATCTGGCATTCACCATGTTGATGACGTCATCGATCACCTAGTGCTGCTTAGCAACGCATTGTCGCTGGGTATTGTAGAAGACGGGGCTATCAGGAGATAGGTTGCGTGTTGGGGGCAATAATGCTGTTTTTTGTGTACGTGGGGTGATAAATACTGGGTCTACCCCTCGTCATATGCATTTTGAAACCGTAAAACATTCCACGATCCGCAGTCAATTCTCATTGAATTAATGGGCGGCTCCACCTCGAGAGCAACTGCTGACGTCACAAACGTAAAAATATCTAGAAACAGGGGTTGCCATTCTTTTTAGAGCGGAGCGTTCTACCTCTACATTTAAAGGCCTTGGCAGGGTCACAGGGTGACCCGGTATGGTTATGTTGCAAATCAATCAAGTCCCCGTGACAAGATAAGCACAATGCGAGCAAGATGGAAGTTTTATGTCAATTCAATGAGAAGTTATTGGTAACATAATCACTGTATGCTCCAGTGACCTCACGTGACCTTTGAGAGGTTAGATGGTCAAAAACTCAACTTTATGGTCAAGATTGGAGTAATAATACACGGTTGAAGGATTTCGAAGCTGATCTCTCTAGTATTTGCTGAACACGAGCCCATCCTATTCTTTCCGCGTTCAAAAGTACAGCACATTCAGCGCATTCAAAAGTACAACACAATCAAAATTTCAGTCCGCTCAAAAGTGCAGCGCGTTCATAAATGCACATGACCAAGAGTGCAGCAAATTCAAGACACCATCACGCTTAAAGTGCATTATGTTATACAATTTCCATAGCTCTATACGCAGATTCAGAGGGGGCAAAAGGCCCGTGCCTCTTCCTCCAGTCGACCCTCGGCGCCCCCTGAAATATTCACGGTGCCCCCCCTGAAAGGCCAATGGTGCCCCCCCCGAGAATGTCGCTTCCCACTCTCTCAACCCAGGATGCGAAAATTGGCTTCCACCGATAGGATTTGGCACCCACCCGACAGTTTTTCCGGCCAAAAGTGGCACCCCCTGGTCCGAATGGCGCCCCATCCCCCGGTAAGGGACTCCACCCGCTTGGCAATCCTGGATCCGCCTATGCACAGCTCAGTTTTTTTCAAATTGAAACTGGAATGCTATTGCCACGGAGCACGTCTCCAGCACCAGTGCTGCGTTTAGAGCCACTTTTGTAAAAACAGACGTGGTTGAGTCATCATATCTCCCTAACAGTATTTTATTAGTCCTCATGTCTATCACCTTAGTTGTATATCATACACTTCAGAATAAGAAGGCTTGGAGTCAGCACGCCCGCTCCCACTTTCCGAAATATTTTGGAATCATACACATATGTTTCAAAGGCGGATGCACGAAAAGGCAGCTAAGGGGCACTTGCCCCCTTATCGATCCTTGACCCCCTGCCCTCTCCCCGAAAGGTCGATGGTGCCCCCCTGAAAGGTAGCTTCCTACTCCCCCCCGAGGACGAGTGTATCGACGTCTCCTTGATGGCATTTGGGGCAAACCTGATAGGGTTTTCTGCTCCAAATCCCCCCTCACCATGTGTTCCCCATTAGATATATTGGAGGGGGCGCGGTAGTGGAGTGGTCAGCGTAGCTGGCTCCCACGCAGCCGACCCGGGTTCAAGGCCCGGCGGCTTCCCTGAACAAGGAGCAAGCTGGCTCCCGAGAAACCCTTCCAACAGGGAAAGAGTTGGCGACGCCATATGACCCTGGCAGTTGGTGCGTCGATAAGCCCCAGAAATTATTATTATTAGATATATTGGATCCGCGCATAGGCGGATCCATGATTTCCGATCGGGGGGCACCTTCCCGGGGGAGGAGGCACCATCCGGTCGGGGGGGCGCCACTTTGGACCGGCAAAACTTATCAGATGGGCGCAAAATTCTATCGGTGGGCGCCTATTTTTGCATCATGGGAGGGGGGATGGGAAGCGACATCTCAGGGGCGCCGTGACCATTTTAGGGGGCCGCCGAGGATCGATCGAGGGGGCATGTGCTCCCCTGCCCCCTGGATCCGCCTATGGGTCCGTGCTATTAATAGGAACTGATGCGGTTCGGTCGCGTACTGGAGGAGGTGGGCTGTTGTTTCCGCTGGACCGTCTCCGCTGGCCCCCGCGCTGGCCGTGGGACCGGTAGCGTGGACACCACCACTCGGCAGGGACTCTAACGGCCGCCGGGCTGACTTCCCAGCCGGCCCATGCTTTCTGGAGGGGCCGATCGACAAACCGTCTACTGAGTTGGGTGAAGGCCACGGGCTCTCGCCCCCTGGGCTGTTAGATCTGACGACTGCTCAATGCTCATGCTGGCTGCCGACCTGTATTTCTGCGTTGTGCTACTCTGGTGGCCTGCCTTGGTCGGAGCGATGAGAGTCTGGATCCCAGAAACCCATATTTTTATTATAAATTTTGTCCAAGTTATTCCACGTTCGGTTATTGGAGTCTGGTGCTCACTAAAGTCATTAGCGGAGTAGTCACGGAGACCCCGACCCCACCATACGAACGAGCAACTCCCACAATGAAGGCCCAATTTAGAAGCCAAAATTGAACGTTCAACAAAGCACAAAGACGCTCGCCCCGCTCAGGTCACAATCTCACCAGCAGAGATGGCCTACGCTACGGTATGAAATCATTTTTCCGTAGCCGTAGCTCTGGAAATGAAGAGTAGCGTAGTTGGGCGAATTCTGTAGCGCACTACGCCAAAGTTTAGCGTATCGTAACGTACTACGAAAAAGTTACGTTATATATGTATAATTGTATAAGTACGAATACTTTCTCGTGATCTCGATCGCAGTACTGAGGATTCTTGGTAACGATTTGCTTTAATTTGAAATTTGAAATTGAATGATAGTATTTGAAAAAGTAACGAATAAACCGTTACTTTAAAATTACAAACTTCAATTTCACGAGAAGTGCTTCAAAATGCTGGGGGATTCCAGGACAGATCGACCAAGGCTTGACTGAAACAAATCTGAAACTTTGTCTCCGAGGTAGTTTTGGGCCAGGAACACGCCTGTGAGAATCTTAGCCCCCTCTGATCAATGGTGACCGAGTTTTAGCCCGAGGCATTTTCGGGAGGTCACCTTGTAGAGTCATCTTTGATGCTTCATAACTAAAAAAATCATTGCTTGATCAAGAAGTTTTCTTTATCATTAAACTCGTCTTGAAATATACATTATTTCGAAAAAAGAAAATTTGATATTTAAAAAAAACATTTTGACTTTTAGTTCGTTTGACCTTTTCTTCTTTGACCTAGCTCGACTTTTTTCGCAGTTGTAATTGGCCTTTTAGACACCTAAAAAAATTGATTTATAAAAAAACATCTCGATAAGTTTATTTTCAAAAAGGCGTTCTTGCTATAAATTCCTTTTTTGCACCTAAGGTAGGTATGCAGACGCTTTTTTACCACTGCGGTAGTACAGCCTAATGTTTAACACCACAAACAAAGCGATTGCTTTTGTAGTCGGTTGCTTGCAATGATATTGCATTGTTTTTGCGAAATTTTCATCGTGCAAGTGTCAGAATTTATGAGAATTAAGACTTACCCACACGAGGGGGCGGGCAACCAGCCTCCTGAGTTTTCCACAGGTAGTAAAAAAACACCTTGGCACAGCGCCACTGTACTTTATCTACCTCTAACTCGAAACTCTTGCAGCTTCTGGAAAAATTTTAGGTCTGGGTCATACCAGGTCAGACCGCCAACCAAGGTCAAGAGACCTAGCCTATGAAGCTATGAAATGATTACCTTTAAAAATATCATGTGCGGCAACCTCTTCAAGTGAGCAAGTCGAATGTGTTATGATTTCAGGACATTTTTTCGCATATATGAGCAGATTCAAATTATTTCCTGGGAATGAAAGGTTTTCAGACACGTTTTTTTACATTGTATGAATCCTCTCAAAAAGTATGCTGTGCTGCACTGGGCATCTTGTATCCATACTATTTTTCCATCTCCGGGAACGATGTAATTGTGTGAGTTAGTGGTGCTTATAGGATAAGTCATACTTGTTTCAATTATTGATGAAGTCGCGAAATCTTTGTAAATTTTCTTTTAAGGCTCCAAGGCCCATTCCAAATAAGTTTCTTTGCCCTTTCTTTTCAATCACTTTTAAGGGCTGCTACTTTTCTTTTTATAAATCCTGTCAAAGTTTTTGCCAGTTCAGTTTTAGGAGTCGGAGTCTCACTAGAGTCATCAAGAGACTTCTTACGGAGACCCCGACCCCACCACCCAAACGAGCAACTCCCACGATGAAGGGTTAATTAAGGAAAACAAGTTGAACGTCCCACAAGGCATAACGACGGCCATCTACCTCAGGTCGCCCCCTCACCAGTCAGTTGCCAGCTGACCTACGGTATTTACGGTACCCACCACCTGCCAGTTGACCTAGATTATTTTGCCAGAAGCTGCTAAAATGTCGAGTTAGTGGTAGATGAAGTACGGTGGCGCTGCGCGAAGGTATTTTTTTACTACATGTAGAAACCTGACGAAACCAGTAGCCCGCCCCCTCGTGTGGGCGCGTGTTAATTCTCATAAATTCTGACACTTTCACGATGAAAATTTCGTAAAGACAATGCAATATCATTGTAAGCAACCGATTACAAAAGCAGTCGCTCTGTTTGCGGTGTTAAACATGAGACTGTGCTACTGCAGTGGTAAAAACCGTCTGCATACCTACCTTAGGTGCTAACATTTGGAATTTATAGCAAGAACGCATTTTTGAAAATTTCTCATCGAAAAATATTTTATGAGACAAAATTTTCTAGGTTTCTAAAAGGGAAATTTCAAGTATGAAAAGGTCAAGCTAGGTCAAAAAGGAAAGTTCAAACGAATTCTTTTTATCTTGAAGTCTTATTTTTTCTTCAAAATAATGTATAGTTCAAGACGAGCTTAATGATATACAAAACTTGTTAATCAGGCAAAGCGTTTTTGAGTTATGAAGGATCAGAGATGAGTTTACAAGGTGACCTCCCGAAAATGTCTCGGGCTATAACTCGGTCACCGTTGGTCTGCTGGGGCTACAATTCTCACAGGCATTTTCCTGGCCCAAAACTACCCCGGAGACAAAGCTTAATATTTTTTCTAGACATGGTGGCATCAAATTGAAATATTTTGGCCATTTTGTCCTGGAATTCCCCCGCTGTCAATTAAGATCGGGATCTTTAGGTGGATAGTGTAAATCACGGACACATTTTTGGGCTTGTAAAAATTAGAAGCCGGTTGATTTCGATTTATAATTTTGTCAACTGGTGAAAAAATTTCCGACCATTGGCCCCAAACATCAGGTGACACACATCAGTCATCAGGTCACACCTCAGGTCAGGTCAAGGTCACTATTTAATCTAACATATGCAATATGCACATCAATCGAACCGTAGAAGCAGTGTCAACGTAAAGGAATCAAAATAAAAGTTTTATCGTCCTTTCCTGTAAAGATATTGACCCAAGTCAGAAAATCTCCCAGCAGTTCAGATGACCTCTTAGAGGTCACAGGTAAAACATTGCAACAGGAACCTACCTCGGCCTGCGGCCTCGGCAGGTGCCGCTCTGGCGCAGGAGAAGCCGGTGACAATGTACGTTAGCCAAACAGTTCGATTGACAGGCGAGTTTTCTTCAGCAGTTTGATACTTATAACAACGCAATGTTGGAGTTTTAGGTTTTGTATTCTCATTATGGCTCCATTCAATCCCCTGTCTAGGCCCATGTTTTCCTAAATTAGCATGTCTCTGCATACTGCACCACGCTTGCCCTCTGTTCATATCATCAAATAAATAAACACACGCATAATGTTTGTTTTGTTAAGCAAAGACTGGGCATGACGAGAAGAAAGGAGATACAATATAAAATATGATGGGTTTTCCGACGGTATTTCACCCATACCTGCAGATTTTCACCAAATTCAGCCTATTTGTTACCGAGTTATGCCCCAGCTCGAGACCTCAGCCCCACCACCGAACTGATGTCCTGGATCCGCCTATGCTCGAGCTCCTTACCCCAACCCCTTACATATGTCCTGGATCTGCCTATGCTCGAACTCCGTAGCCCCACCTCTATACTGCCCTGGACCCGCCTATGCTTGAACTCCTTAGCCCCTACCCCTAATGATGTCCTGGATCCGCCTATGCTCGAGCTCCCGAGCCCCACCCACGTACTGATGTCCTGAATCCGCTTATGCTCGAGCTCCTTAGCCCCACTCCCGTACTGATGTCCAGGATCCGCTTATGTTTTAACTCTTTAGCCCCTACCTGTTTTAACTCTTTAGCCTCTTGATGTCCTGGATCCGCTTATGCTCGAGCTCCTTAGCCCCACCCCCCGTACTGATGTCTTTGATCCGCCTATACTCGAGCCCCTTAGCCCCGGCCCCGTACTGATGTCCTGGATCCGCCTCTGCTCGAGCTCCTTAGCCCGACACCCATACTGATGTCCTGGATCCGCCTATGCTCGAGCTCCTTAGCCCCATCTCCGTACAGATGTCCTGGATCCGCCTATGCTGGATCTCCTAGCCCCATCCCCGTACCGATATGCTGGATCCGCCTATGCTCAAACCCCTTAGCCTCTAACCCCGTACTGATATCCTGGCTCCGCTTATGCTCGAGCTCCTTAGCCCCACCCCCGAACTGATGTCCTGGATCCGCCTATGCTGGAACGCCCGAGCCCCAGCACCGTACTGATGTCCTGGATCCGCCTATGCTCGAGCTCCTTAGCCCCACCCCCGTACTGAGGCCTGGATCCGCCTTTGCTGGAGCTCCTTAGCCCCACCCCCGTACTGATGTCCTGGATCCGCCTATGCTCGAACTTCTTAGCCCCACCTCCGTACTGATGTCCTGGATCCGCATATGCTCGAACTCCTTAGCCCCTACCCCCTACTGATGTCCTGGATCCGCCTATGCTCGAGCTCCTTACCCCACCTTCTTCCTGATGTCTTGGATCCGCCTATGCTCGAACTCCGTAGCCACTACCCCCCCCCCACTGATGTCCTGGATCCGCCTATGCTCGAGCTCCTTACCCCACCCCCTTACTGATGTCCTGGATCCGCCTGTGCTCGAAATTTCGTAGCCCCACCTCTGTACTGCCCTGGATCCGCCTATGCTCGAACTACTTAGCCCCCACCCCCTACTGATGTCCTGGATCCGACTATGCTCGAGCTCCCGAGCCCCACCCCCGTACTGATCAGCTGAATCCGCTTATGCTCGAGCTTCTTAGCCCCACCGCCGTACTGATGTCCTAGATCCGCCTCTGCTCGAGCTCCTTAGCCCCATCCCCGTACTAATATCCTGGATCCGCCTATGCTCGAACTCCGTAGCCACTACCCCCTACTGATGTCCTGGATCCGCCTATGCTGGAACTCCCGAGTCTCACCCCGTATTGATGTCCTGATTCCGCTAATGCTCAGCTGCTTAGCCCCATCCCCGTACTAATGTCCTGGATCCGCCTATGCTCTAACTCCCTAGCCCGACCCTCGTACCGATGTCCTGGATCCGCCTATGCTCTAACTCCCCTAGCCCGACCCTCGTACCGATGTCCTGGATCCGCCTATGCTCTAACTCCCTAGCCCCACCCTCGTACTGATGTCCTGGGTCCGCCTATGCTCGAACTCTTTAGCCCTTACCCCCATGCTGATGTCCTGGATCCGCTTATGCTCGATCTCCTTACCCCCACACCAGTAACGCCCCACCTCCGTGCCCCCCGCCCCCGAACCGACATAGGCGGATCCAAGGGGAAAGGGGACAGGTGCCCCCATAGAATCTTAGCGCCCCTGAAATTGTCCCGAAAACCCCTGGAAAGTTCGATGTCACCCCCTGAAATGTCGTTTTCCCCGAGATGCAGGTATCGGGGTCTACTGATAGGTTTTAGCGCCTACTTGATAGGTTTTTCCGGCCAAAGTGGCGTCCCTGGTGTAGATAGCGCCCACCAGGAAGTTTCCCCTTCCACCTCGCCCCCGATAGGCAATCCTGGATCCGCGTATGGGAAGCGACATTTCAGGGAGCGTCATCGACCTTGAGAGGCGTGTCTTTACAATTTCAGAGGGCGCCGATGGTCGATTGGGGGTTGGGGAGGGGATGGGGGAGAGAAGGGGTGGGGGGGGCACCTAGCCTACTTATTCCCTGGATCCACCCATGGTCCAAAAACAGAAACATAATACTCTTATTGTAAACTCAGACTTTTACGGTACTCTAATTACTTGTGATGCATTATGTTATGGGTAGTGTTGGGTACTTTTTTACCAGACCATAAATAAACAGAAACGGCCGCGCCGATCGCCGGCGTTGCCGCGACGTGGACGCAGGGGTGACGCGTGGTGATTTGCTAGAACGATGCGTGGAGAAACGGCATGTTAGTAAAGGTAACTTGGTGTTTCATTGATATATATGCAGATGGAATGTCGACATATGTCTTTTACCTAGCTGCATGCAAAATTTCATTTCCCTCCAATGACTCTAACCACCCTAAACCCCGGTGTGAAGCAAAAATGAACTGATAAAATTACCACTTTGAAATGCATTTTACGGCTTATAGCGCGGAAGCCGTAAGAGGTAAGTGGGGGGGTATGAGTGAGAAAAATGACGGCAACGAAGTTTTCTATCCAGCCGTGTTAAGTTCAATACCGTAGCTATCATGGTCTGGAAACCAGGGGGCTGAGAATAAAAATTTTAAAAACTTATATTTTATTTTTGCCTATAAAATAAAAAGTCTCAGTCTGAAAGTTTTTATCTCTAAATGTATAATAAAGGAGGCTATTCTCTCTTATTATCTGAAATGGGAACTAATTTTTATCAATTAGATCGGAAGATATAAGGGTTTGAATGATATTTTGGGAAATGCAGACCTTCACGGAATGGGCCAAAAAGGACCCTTAAATTTCCGTTTTTGTTTTGTTTCTGTGTTTGTGCAGTACTGCACAAACCGGCCTTTAAGTTGATATTTGACTCAGAACCTGAACTGCTGTAGCTTCAGATATTTCGAGCCTGTAGTTTAGACCATGAGTTTTATGCCAAATTTAGGGTGCAAAGTTTAAAAGCTAATTTAGAGCCCTAAATTTAAAGCTTTTTCTTTCCAACTTTTTGTGTGAACTACAAATTTGTCTGATGTAAAAGGGTGCAAGTTTGAAGACTGTAGATGAATTAGCAAAAAATAGAAAAATAAAAGTTAAAAATCACATAATGCAAAATTCTGGGCAAAATTTTGAAAATTTTGCAAATTGACAACCGTGGTGCTTATTCATTTGGAAGTGCCTTCTATCCACAAAAGTTTTAGGTCTCTGATACCAGCGCTCAGAACAGACAACAACAGACGACGAGACCGGAAAAACTGTCAGAATAGAAGCCGTTTCTTACTTCGTTCGTCACCGGCTTCTGACGAGACCGGAAAAACTGTCAGAATAGAAGCCGTTTCTTACTTCGTTCGTCACCGGCTTCTGAAACCTATAGGTTGTAGTACTCGGTAGGGCCATTATTTGCTAGCAGTTTCAATTCGATAGATTCACCCCTTTCTTACTTATGACACCTTAAACATTTCTGAAGGTGAAGTCACATAACCTAACCTGGTGACCTGACCTGAGATGATCCAGCTTGAATTTTTGGGGAAAGCTGCGGAATTGATCAAGGATAAGATGTGTCAAGTACGGCGGTTCTCCGCGGCGCCGTTTTTTCGTACAACCGGTAAAACCCGAGGGGATGCAAACACCTCCCCACCGGGACGAGGGTTGAAGTATGAATGTGTGAACACAATGTTGATATCGTAGTGCGAAATATTTTCACCGTAGCCGTAGCTAAGGTACCGTAATTCCGTACTCGATGAAATATAACGTAGCATATAGGTGCGTAGCCAGGATTTCGCTAAGGGGGGGGCAAAATGGCTTCTGGGACAGCTCCAAAAGGGCCCTGATGGGTAAAAATGGCTCTGCTTTTTACAGAATCGTGTCCTCAGCGGGCTCTTCGGGTCCTCAGGGGGTGGGGGCTGGCTGTCGCTCCGCCCCCCTTGGCTACGCCCCTGGTAACATAATTCCGTAGCGTAGTTTTGGCCAAAATCGAACCGTAACGTAGCATAATTCGGTAACGTAACGTAGCGTAGGCCATCTCTGCTCACCAGTCAGTTGCCAGCCGACCTACTTCGAGTAAACATAGAGCGCCGGAGCGTCTCAGTGGAACCGATTCCAAGCATGCACAATGTGTACATGCACAGTCACTTCATGTTCCTGAGCAACAGGCCGGAGCCCAACGCTCTAACAACTGAGCTACCGGGCGGCCATATAACCACTGACCCCAAGCGGCATTGGTTTCCAGCGGTAGACATCGGTTCGTTACTTGTTATTGATGGCATCGTCCCTTACATGCAAGAAAGGGATTGTGTTTTCTACGCTTTCTTTGGTACTGAATTTGAGTTCTGAGACCTCCTCATGATTTCTCTTAAGAAGGTCCAGCTGTTCAGTGTCCTTGATATTGGTAAAGATATCATTCACGTAGCAGTAGTACAGCTGGGGTTTGGTTTCCATTTTCTGCAGTGCGTTTTCTTCCCCACAGCACATATAGCTTCAGACAAATAATACTCCCAAGGGAGAACCAATCGCAACGCCATTTACTTGGTAGAAGAGTTTGCCTTCTGGGCATCGAAATGGAGCACTTTTGTACATCTGGATAGAATCTCTTCCAAAACATCACGTGGTACCCGAGGTGGTGGTAGCTCAGGGTCGTTGAAGGCATAGTTGAGGATAATCTGAATAGTCTCATCAGTGGGAACATTCGTGAAAAGACTCTGGGCGTGAAGTGATTCAATTATGCCCTTTCTCTCTCGGAGAAATTTCGTAGACGAGTTGAAAGAGTACGTTCCGAGACATCAAATTCCAACGCATCATCGGTGAGTTTAACCCTGGGTACTTTTACGGGAATATAAAGACGCACAAGGCTGGCAACCCGATGAAACCTATAATATCTCACAGATATCCTGTCTCCGTTTATACTCGGAACGTACTCGTTGAAGTCGTCTATGGAATTTCTAGAAATACTCAAGCTCCGAGAGAGAAAGGGCATAATTGCATCACTTGACGCCCAGAGTCTTTTCACGAACGTTCCCATTGATGAGACTATTCAGATTATCCTCAACTATGCCTTCAACCACCCTGAGATACCACAACCTCGGGTACCACGTAATGTTCTGAAAGAAATGCTATCCATATGTACAAGAAGTGCTCCATTCCGATGCCCAGAAGGCAAACTCATCTACCAAGTAAATGGCATTGCGATTGGTTCTCCCTTGGGAGTATTATTCGCCCGAAGCTATATGTGCTGTGTGGAAGAAAACTCACTGCAGACGATGGAAACCAAACCCCACCTGTACTACCGCTACGTAGATGATATCTTTACCGATATCAAGGACGCTGCCAACTGAATCTTCTTAAGAGAAATCTTGAAGAGGTCTCAGAGCTAAAATTCAGTACCGAAGAAAGCGTAGAAAACACAATCCCTTTCTTGGATGTAAAGGTCGATGCCTCCAACAACAAGTACCAAACCAATGTCTACCGCAAAGAGACTAACACCGGCCATTGCCTCAACGGAAAAAGCGAATGTCTCAACGGAAACAGCGTGATCAGAGCTTATTTCTCTCGGGCTCTCACGCACTGCAGCACCTGGGAGCTCGTCCACCAAGAGCTTGACCGTATCCGTAATATCTTTTCAAGCAATAACTACGAGAACGAAAACTCGAAGACATCATCCGAATGCAGCTCAGCAATCACTGCCAGCCCGAAACTAGCAATAAACTGGAAGGCGACAGAATTCACATTTTCTACAAGAGCACCCCAACATCGGAATACACTGGTGATGAAAAACAATGGGGGGCGCGGTAGTGGAGTGGTCAGCGTAGCTGGCTTCCACGCAGCCGACCCGGGTTCAAGGCCCGGCGGCTTCCCTGAACAAGGAGCAAGCTGGCTCCCGAGAAACCCCTTCCTTCTTTGCCCCGCAGGGGGACCGATTTTCATCTGCTGGACTAGTTGGCACCTGCTGACTGGTCCGGCACATGGATAATTGGGTACGGGATGTGACGACACCCGCGACCCCAGTTGGCAGGATGGGTTTCGCCTCCCGCCTTCGGGCGAGAGGCTAAATCGAAACTGCCATCCTCATCCTTTCTTGGCCTTCCTAAATTCAAATCCCACCAACTCCTTGTTCCTTTTCCTCTTCTTTCCTTATTTCCTTGTCTCTCCATGCCTTTCCACCCGTATCCTTTCTGTCCACTCCTAAACACCCCTCCTGCCCACTGTCTGCGTTGTCTGGCCCGGCGTGTCTCTGCGGGTGGCGGGGGTGTGTGCACTCTTGCTCGTCTTGAGTGTGGACACCTCGGTCGCATGCGGCGCGTGTCTGGGCTGGACAGCACAGACCGACCCTCTTCCTTTTCCAACTCATAACTTCCCAGTTACCCACATTATCCCAGTATCATGGGCGTCCTTGCACGTGCCTATGATTCCTGGATGGTCTGGGTGTACGTGGGCCTCCGGCTCGTGTGGCTGACGATTGGATCCCTCTAATCGCCGGTCCTGCGGGCCGGGGGGCTCGCTTCTCTCGGACCAGCCGGGAATCAGTTGTGACGAGCAGGTGGTAGTCGCCTGCTCCGATGAGGCCGTGCGAGGGCGCCTGTCTTTTTAAGGTGAGCTGCGCACCGACCCGTACCCCGGGATGAAGGAGTCCTGGTAGCTGAGCTGAGGGAGGCGCTGTGTTCGTTCGTCGTCCTCTAGCAACACTCTACTTTGGTCTGGATTTCCGCAAGGGCGGGGAACTCTTGAGGGCATCGACAAGAGAAGCAGCATTGTAAAAGTCTGTCGGCTTTTGGTGGGGCTCGGCTGCCCCTCCCTCCTTGGGTGAGGTCCCAACTTCACCCGGGGAGGGTGGGGTGTCCGGGCCCCGCCCGGGGTTGTCTAGGCTAGGTGCAAGGGGGGGACCGTCGTTGGGGCAGGGGGGTTTGGTGAGTCTCTCTCCCCCTCTGTAACGGCGGCGTTTCCCCCGTATAGCCAGCCCGTGCGTCGTCTCGCCTCGTAGCACCCTCGTCGGAAGGGGGCGCACGTGGCTGGCTGAATTTAATAACTTTCTCATGGATACACTCAACACCGCAAACCCTTCCCTCCCCTCCCCCATCGGGGTGGTGAGAACGAAACTGCCGGCTCTCAAAGGGTCACTCCGAAGCCCTCCCATCCACGAGTTGTGATGATTCGGGGTGTGGACTCCACCCTATCGTCACTTTCACCGTTCCAACGCAAGGAGGCATGCGACCGACTGGGTAAGGTGATGCGATGTAGCTGCCTTCGGGACGGTGTCCTGGAGGTGGAGCTCAGTAGTTCTGCAGACGCACAGCGTGCACTTGATATAACCGAACTCAGATACACAAAGCGAGAGGCTGGCCAGAGGAAAGTAGTAACTGTGTATGTCACTATCGTACCACACAAGACTAAGAACTTTTCAAAGGGTGTCATTACATGTTTTGATCTGAAAGGAGTTTCTGAAGAGGAGATAGTAGATGGACTCACGGAAAGCGGGGTAGTGGAAGCGAGGAGAGTACGACGAAAAGTAGGAGGGATCCTTGAGGAGACAGATACTTTGATATTGACGTTCGATAGTGTGGACCTACCAACAGATGTGAATGTAGGTTATGTTAAAGTCCGAGTTAGACCCTATGTCCCCAACCCAATGCGATGCTTCTCCTGCCAGCGCTACGGACACACAGCCAAATTCTGCAAAGGAAAGAAAGTGTGTGAACGATGCGGAACAAGCGAGCACGATGGAAGGGAATGCGATGCACGAGAACTGTTTTGCATAAACTGTGAGGGACCCCATTCAGCAGGCGACAAAAATTGTCCACGTATGAAGACAGAAAAAGAAATACTTTCCATTATGGTTACAAAGCGCATCCCATTCAGAGCTGCAAAGGATACCTACGAGGCCTCCCACCCTCGGAGTTCTTATGCAGAGGCAGTACGTAGTACAGCACCCGCCGTAGCGGCGTCTTCAAGGACGCCGACACCGCGGATGACCCCGGAGGAGGTCATCCGTTCCCTGACCCTGGCGGACTTTATCCGCCTGGCAGGGAGGATGGGGCTGGTCATTTCTGGCCAGCCCGCCGCCCCGACGTCACAGCCGGAGGCGGCACCTCCTCCACCCATCCCTCCCGCCCCTCCCCCGCCGCCCGTGGCCCCGGCTGGGGGTGGGGGCGGAGAGCAGGGGACCACTCCTGCCCCCAACACCCCGTCTGAGACTCCCGCCACTCCGAGGCAAAGGGTGCCCTTGGCGACACCGGAGCCTGACCCCCCTCCTGCGACTGAGGGCTGGACGACGGTGGGCAGGGGTGGGAAGCGACGTCAACTGCCGTCCCCAGTCCAGCCCCCCGTTGAAATCTCTGTTGACGGTCAGCCCTCTACTCCTGCCTTTTCTCCTCTGTCCGATAATCAGCCACCTCCGCCACCCCCACCGCCGCCGACGTCGGTTGCGGCTGTCAGGAAGCAGTTTGAGGGGTCACGGAGGGAGGATAGCACTAGGGGAAGATCTCCCACCAAACGTGTGGCATCCGGGACTCCTCCAGGCCAGCCACAACCTTCTAAAGCCCGAGCAGCATCAATAGGGACATCTAGGCCTGGGGCATCGTCTCGACCCAGGCAAAGTGGGGTGCCCTCTGCGCCCCCAAAGAAAACCTATGGGCAAGGAGGCCCATACTGGAAATAGCAAGTAGCTGCTCTGGTAGGCGCTCACCCTAACTTCCACCCCCCATCATTAACACGTTTCTGCAGTGGAACTGTCGTGGAATTCGCACTAGCGCCGGGGATCTCCAGGCTTTTATAAGATCCAGGGGACTGGCAGCTATATGCCTGCAAGAAACTAAACTCTCAGCTGAGATCCCTTTCTCCCTTACAGGTTTTTCAATATTTCGAAAGGATTTAGAACGTAACCCAGTCGCCCACGGTGGTGTTCTTCTCGCAATCAATAATTATATACCAGCAAAGCAAATATCACTCCAAACACGGCTGCAAGCCGTGGCAGCACGTATATATATCGCTCGAAGGCAGATTTCGCTCTGCTCTATATACCTACCCCCTGGGGTAGACATGCCCACTCGTGAACTAAATTTGCTTATATCTGAGCTACCACCGCCCATCCTTCTCTTGGGAGACTTTAATGCTCACCACACCGCTTGGGGGTGTGAAGATATTAACTCTCGGGGTCGGCACCTCAATCATTTTATCCAGGGTGTGAGCCTTTGTATTTTAAACACCGGAGCACCAACACATCTTACTATTCCATCCGGTCGGGAATCGGCATTGGATCTTAGCCTTTGCAGCCCAGAGCTATCTGCTCTGTTTAGCTGGGCTGTGTGCAGTGACCCCATGGGAAGTGACCATTTCCCTGTTTTAGTGACTTGTGACAACACATCTGTTTTAGGCACGAGACCGCAACGTTGGAAGATGAAAAATGCTGATATGTCCTTATTTAGCTCCCTCGTGGATGACTATTTGGAAACCTTTTCAACCCAAACACCGTTCACAGTCGACCAATTTACAGCTATCCTCCGAGACGCTGCTTATGCTTCTATACCGCGAACATCAAAAAACCCTCGGCGACCACCGGTACCGTGGTGGAGCATGGAATGCCGTGACGCTGTCCGAGAGCGGCGGCGCGCTTACAGACAGTTTAAACGAAATTCCACTCAGCAAAACTTAAATATGTATCGGAAATCTCGAGCCGCCTGCAGGCGCACAATAAAACAAGCTAAGAGAAAATGTTGGAGAGAATACGTAGGTAAACTGAATCGATTTACGCCATTGTCTCAAGTGTTTGGTCAAATCCGCCGTATCGAAGGTAGGTCGGTCTCCACACCACTACCAACTCTGCAGATTGGTGGTAGGAATATATTCAATCCAACAGAAGTAGCCGACTGTATAGGAAATGCGATTGCACAGCGCTGTAGTTCAGTTAGGGAGGATGTCTCATTTATGCGATATAAAACCCTAGCTGAACAGAAAAGTATACATTTTGGAACCACCAGCACACTGTCATACAATAAGCCCTTTACCTTGCATGAGCTAGCGGCAGCCATTCGTGGGCTCCACCCCTGTGGCCGAGGGCCCGGATTTAATTCACAATGATATGTTTAAAGCACTATCGCAGAGCGCACTCAGGGTACTGCTGGCCTCATTCAATATGATGTGGGAGTCCGGCGAATTTATACCGGCGTGGCGGGAGGCTATAGTGATACCAATCCTTAAACCTGGTAAATCTGGATTGGACCCTTTGCACTTTAGGCCGATCTCGCTTACCTCGTGCATGTGCAAGTTGTTCGAAAAAATGGTGAATGTAAGACTCGTTTGGTATTTGGAAAGCCGGGGCATCATCAATAACAACCAGTGTGGGTTTCGTAGAGGCCGCAGTACGGTGGACCACTTGGTATCACTTGACACCTCAGTGCGAATTGCATTTAAAGAGAGGCGTCACCTGGGAGCCGTCTTCTTTGACGCCATTGCCGCTTATGATACAGCGTGGCGACATGGTATCCTTTTTAAAGTTGCATAAGTGTGGTATCAGAGGTCAGATGGGGTTCTTTATGAAAAATTTTTGACTGATAGGACGTTCCGTGTCAGAGTAGGTGGTACATACTCAAACACCTTTTATCAAGAAGAAGGCATTCCGCAGGGGAGCGTCTCTAGTATCTGCCTCTTCGCTCTGGCCATAAATGACGTCACACATTCACTCCCACCTTCCATTCAGGCATCCATTTTCGTGGACGACATCGCAGTATGGGCAAAGGCTTCAACAACGCCGGCACTTTCCCGTCAGCTCCAGCTGGCCGTGAACCATCTGGAACGCTGGAGTAGTAAAAATGGATTATATTTTTCGACCGAAAAAACCGCTGGTGTTCATTTCTGTCGCAGGCGCAGGACCTGTCCGGAACCTATGGTATCGTTGCGCGGTAAAACTATCACTTTCCAACCGACAGCAAAGTTTCTCGGAGTAACGTTTGATAAACGGCTGACATACAACGCACACATTAGGAATATACGTGACAAGTGTTTTAAATCATTGAATGCCTTGAAATGTGCATCTCGGCTATCGTACGGAGCGGACAGGAAGACACTTCTCATTCTCTATCGGTCTCTTGTTCGTTCCAAGATGGATTACGCCTGTTTTGTATACGATTCTGCGTCGGAATCAGCTAAACGCTGTTTAGATACGATTCACCATAGTGCACTCCGAGTGGCCACAGGTGCGTTTAGGACAACACCGTGCTCCAGCTTGTTGGTGGAAGCAAATGAACCATCTCTCGCATTGCGACGGCGCCTGCTCGGGCAGCGTTACGCCTGTAAGCTGGCTCAGTCTCCGTCACACCCAACATATAACGCAGTTTTTTCGCGGAACATGCTACGGCTGTTTGTGAACGTGCAAAGAGGAATCCCACTGGGCGTACGCGTCCAACGTTTCTCGGCCGAAAGTGGTATCCAGCCGAGTGTTGTGACTCATAGCGAGCTTTCAGACATCCCTCCTTGGGAACTTATCTGCCCAAAAACCGACATGACTCTCGCAGGAAAACCAAATCCGATACTATCCCTACTGAATTTAAACAATTGGCGCTCGAACACATTGCACAGTATGCAGATCATGTGTCGTTCTACACTGACGGATCAAAAACTGATGTTGGAGTGGGATGCGCTTTTGTTACGGATACAGTAACAAGAAATTTCTCACTTTCATCTTTTGCATCGGTTTTCACCTCTGAACTCACCGCCTTGGATAAGGCTCTATGCTTTATCGAAGTTAGTGATGCCACGAAATACGTTATTTTCACCGATAGCCTTAGCAGCATTCAAGCTGTGGGTGGTTTCAACCCAAGTGATGGACTTGTTTTAAACATTGTCCTGCGCTTAACTCGCCTTGCCAGACTGGGAAAGTATGTAACACTCTGCTGGATCCCAAGTCATGTTGGAATACAATTGAATGAAGTGGCAGACGCAGCGGCCCGACGTGCTTCCCGTAGGCCCTGCAGGCGTGCGCAACGAATCCCCGCTAGAGATTTGTACCCATATATATGTACCCACCTTCGCAGTGTATGGCAAGAACAATGGAATAATATAATAAATAACAAGTTGAAAGTTATCAAACCTGAGATCGGTGAGTGGCCATCCTCGCTGCGGCCTAACCGCCGTGAGGAGGTGGCGTTGTGTCGATTGCGGACTGGCCACACGCTGGCCACTCACCGATATCTGTTATGCGGCGAACCTCGACCACAATGTCAGCGATGTGCGGCGCCCCTGTCGGTCCGACACGTGCTGGTCTCATGCCCGGAATATGCTAGACGCAGGTCTTTGCATTTTGGCGTGCACCGGCAGGAGTCCACACTTTTAGAATTGATCGGCCGTGACTCCAGTATGGTTGAACGGGTGCTGTCCTATCTTAGAGACATTGACTTTACGATAATATTTGATCCTGGTTAAAAGCGTGTGTTGTGGTAGTCAACCGCGCTGATAGGCGCCTGGCGCCGATTTGGCGGGTCCTCCCTTTCGCCCCGGGGCCTTTCAAGTCTCGGAGCGACGGGGAGGGCCTCCGTTAGACGTCGGGCTTGGGTCCGGCGTCTAGGCTGCCCCCGCGCCCCCGGGCCCCTGTGTCCGTTGGCGCGGGGTGGGCGCCGGAAGTGATGCCCCGGCGCCCCGCGCCGGAGCGCCTGCCGGCGCGGTAAACCTGTTTGAATCTGTGACCATGCATCCGTGCAGTGAGAATCATAACTACGATGTGAAAGAATCACTCTTTAATGTAAATATTAGTTCACTGTAGACGAGACTTTACTTTCCCCTAAAGACAGACAAATTTATAAGCTTTGACTGCAGAGAAGTGTTATGGGCGCTATATGACCTCGCAGGTTGGCGCGCCCCTAAAACCCAATAATCAATCAACTGTCCGCAGAGTACTCGAAGTTGAAGGTGAACAACGTAGTATCCAAATTTAATTTTCCAATGGTGACTGTGCGCACCGTCCAGAATATAGTTACGTTGGACAAACAATAACAAGTCTCTCTCGGAGAATGACGATGCATCTTCAAGAAGGCGCCCCGGAAAAAAAAACATAAAGCGCGACCATAACAAGACTTTAATCTGGACTATGCTTGTACAGGACACCGACATTTAAGAAGCTGCAGGCCCTGGAATCTGTGTTCATCCGGGACCTGAGCCCCACCATCAACCGTCAAATGAACCAGGTCTCCACACTGTCGTTGTTTGATGGGCCCCCTCTAGGGCCCAGACGTTGAAGAACATTGTGATGAATGCATGGGTGTGTGAATGCGATAAACTCACCGCTTATGAGAATGTTGGGTGTAGGTTTTAGATAAATGATTTTCATTTTTAAGCGAAAGCGTAAAAATCAAATATTCTGCAATTAAAAAAGTTGCAACTTCTATCTCACGATGGTGCCGTTTCATTACAACTGCATGAAGTTGAAGCTACTTTTTGGTGTTATTACTCTTAAAGGGAATGTGGCACCTTGGTCGAATCCTGGAATTCAGTGCAATTAGGCGTACTTTTAGTCGAAAACAATGAAACCACTCATGATTTCTCTGAAAAATGTACAATAAGCTCAATATTTTTATTTTTAAAATGCTCCTCTATAAAAACAAATAAATATCAGCCTGTGGATGATGTCACGATCTGGCAACCACAACCATACTTGAAAAGCTTCAAGGGCTTCGATTGGCTGATGCTCATCGTGACGTCAGCATATGTCGTCACACCAGCAGCTCACAACAATGGCCGCCCGGCGGGGGCTGATGAGGGGGCTGGTGTCAGGTAGGTTTTAGCTTTTTTCTAAGGAAATATCGAGTTCCAAGACAAGTGATAAATGGAGTACAGAGTTTTCCGACTTGCTTAACAATTTGGTTATCTCAGTTTAAATCACGTTATGAAGGTGCCACATTCCCTTTAAAGGAAATAAATCGGCATCGAGACGAATCGAACAGAGGGCTAGATGTGTCCTATATTAATGACTGTTTTTTAATAATTATATGTGCCCAATGACATGCCTGAAAATGTTAATGTGATTAACATAACGTTGATACATGATTCATTTGGAAAATATTGCTTGAACAGTCCTCGAAAGATGAAAAAGCGTATCAGAAGAATCGAGACTCTAAACCGGAGGCTCATCAATGCCAGATATGCCGTCATTTTCAATCAATAATACATCAATCAAAATCTTTTCCCAAACTAAACCAATGTTTATATATATATATATATATATATCTGTGTGTGTGCGTATGTGTGTGTGTGTGTGTGTGTGTGTGTGTGTGTGTGTGTGTGTGTGTGTGTGTGTGTGTGTGTGTGTGTGTGTGTGTGTGTGTGTGTGTGTGTGTGTGTGTGTGTGTGTGTGTGTGTGTGTGTGTGTGTGTGTGTGTGTGTGTGTGTGTGTGTGTGTGTGTGTGTGTGTGTGTGTGTGTGTGTTGGTCAGAGGTGCAGAAACTTGCCAACTCGGCTACTGGGGTTTGTGACACATTTATGAAAATTGAGGTGCACAAGTGTGACAAAATAGCGATCGTGACAGTATGGTTCAAAATCAAACCGCATATTTTCGAAATACAGAATGAAGCGTGTAGCGATAAATTTAATTTAGCAACTCTGTTCTTCAATTGCACAGCGTACCATCAGTGATACAATATTGGTACTGTGTTTAGTTTCTACTAAAACGAGGGACCCCGCTGCAGAAAACCCGGAAACCGCTGTCACAGTTGCCAGATTTTAACATGCAGCCCAATGGTGCCGATTGTTAGTAGTTGCCAGTAAGTTGTCGCCTAGATGCCCGAAATGTGACAGTCAATTTTTTCGAGAAATACATGATTGTGGGCATATTTAAGGCATTAAAGATAACGCAAATACGTTATCAAGTATTTCTCTGTCCATTTTGTCACGTTAAATAATATTTAAAGTTTGAGTCTCTTCGATTTAGCGGTCCCTATTTCTTAGTTAGTTAGTTAAGGGCTTTTTATAAGGCGTTCTGTGCAAAGCACCTTTGCCCGCCTCTAAAGTGTGGGGGAGAATTTTCCGGGAGGGGTGTTTACTTTAATGTCGCAGAACAAAGGGACGAATCTTATTTCAAGGAATGGGTCGCGAAGTGTAGCAACACTTGCGAGGGAAGGGGATTGCTACGGCAGAGATGCCGAGCCTGGGGCACAGGTAGGATTTAAAAGGGTACGTGAAGAGTCTTGCCAGCGTAAAGATTAGTTTTTTGAATTTTGTTCCTTGTTATCGAATAACCGTTTGCTTACGTTACTCGAGTTCCTCCATTGAAAAAGAATAATTTTGGGTTATTAGAAATACCCGCAAGCACCATGACGTGATGCCGCGGGTCTTTATCCTGCAACCAGGAGGTGAGGTTACAGCACCCTCTCTGGCTGGGTAGCCGCCGCATAGAGGAAGAGAGAAGGGTAATAGAACAGATAGAGTGTTAGGGAGGGGTGTGAGTTGGTTAGTTGTTAGTCTTAGATGTGGTTAGTATAGTTAGTAGTCCTTAAGTTAGGGGTTAGTTGGTTAGCAAATATGAACGGATGGTTAGGTAGGGTTAGTTGGTTAGTTGAACTTTTTTTTTGGTTTTGTTTTTTTTTGTTTTTTTGTTTTTTTGTTTGTTTTTTTTGTTTTTGTTTTTTTTGTTTTTCCTATGGTGGGAGTTATTCTGAGTCTACCATACCTTAGGACCAGACAGTTAAAACCTAGTTTGAAGCACCTATTGTTTAAATTTGTCAGAGGGACGTTTCTAGTGTAATTGTTTCTAATATGAGGGGTGCTATTCGGATGCAGGTATTTTCCATACCTGCCACCATAGACGTTCAGATAAAGCTCTCGAGCCTAGAAGCCTTCAGGAATGTAAAGAGCTTGTCCAGCAGCTCAGGGTGATCGTTGCCGAGAAGAGTGGAAAGGTTTACTGGGATGTTTCTGATGCGGCAATAATCTAGCATGGGCTGCCTATGGGCGTCGTGCTGGGGACAGTCGATGAGGATATGGTAGGGATTTTCCATGGCAGAGCAGGTACCACAGGTACCTACACGCCCATAGGCATTTAGTTTGGTGTGTCCGCTTCTGAGTCTGGTCAGGATGACCTCACGCCGACGACCGTTTTGGTTGGAGCTGGGCCAGTAGCCGATGTTAGGCTTGATATGGAATAAATGGGCGCTGTGGTTAGTGGTCCAGTCATTTTGGATGTACTTCCGGATATGGTTCTGGAGGAGAGCTTTGCTATCGTCTCCGGACCATTTGAGAGGTGCGACCTCTCTGAGTTCAAGAGACTTTTTGGCCTGTTCGTCGGCTTTTTCATTTCCGAGAATTTTGCAGTGGCCTGGGATCCAAAGAAAGGAGACATCTGGGATATCGTCGATACCCTTCTGGATGTCTGCTATTACGTGATGGCTGGGGTTGACTACGTTATTGATAGCTTGCAAGACAGATTTAGAGTCTGAACAGATGACGGCTGAATTAATATTTAGGGTTCTGATCTGGACTAGTGTATCTAGAATGGCGACAGCCTCGGCAGTAAAGATTGAGCAGTTGTCCGGGAAGTCGTTTTTGGAGGCAAATATTCTGCCCCCAGATGCCGAGGCCTACTTTTTCGCCTATTTTAGAGCCGTCGGTGAAAATGAAGGTTTTGCCAGTGTTGTTAGACTGGAACTCTAAGAATTTCTGAGAGATCTCCTCTGTGGTGAGGTTGTCTTTGCGTGTGGTGAAAAGAAACTCGACTTTGGGCTGTTTGCGAGTCCAAAAGCGGGAGAGTGGGGGTTTGCCTATTGCTTCTGGAATCGCAAGGTTCAGGGTTTCCAGGGTCTTAGCTACTCTATTCTTAAATGGAGGCCAGGTTGTCCGATTAGTTTTTGATACACGTCCAGGGTGGGCGAAACATTGTTTCGCCGGGTGATTTTCGGTAGATTGGACCTTGATATAGTAAGAGATAAGCTGGGAGTGGCGTCTTGTTTGGAGAGGGCACAGCCCACTGTCCACTAACAAACTGGTGATGGGGGATTCTCTGAGCGCGCCTGTGGCTGCCCGGATACTTGCGTTTTGGATGCGCTCTAGCTTTAGCTTATTAGTGTTGTTCGTTGAGTCAAAGACGAACGAATTATATTCGAGTATGGGCCGGATCAAGGACTTGTAGAGCATGAGCAGGGTCTTTCGATCCCCGCCGTACTCTGTTCCGCCGAGCATGCGGAGGATATTGACTCGTTTTTGACAGCTAGAGACGACTTTGGTAATATGCTTGTTAAAACTAAGGCGGGTATCAAGGATGACGCCTAAGAATTTGAAGCTTTTCGCGCATTCAATGGGTTTGCCTGAGATTTGGAGCTGAGGAACAGCGTGTCTCACACCTAGCCTGGCAAAGACTACGACTGATGACTTTTCGGCCGAGAGTGATAGACCCATTGAATTGCACCAAGCGTGGATGTCGTCGAGACTACCCTGCAATTCGGTAGTCGCGGTTTTGAATTCTGGTTGACTGCGCCGCCTGGTGTCGACCGGAGTGGATTTCCAAATAGCGACATCATCTGCAAATAGGGAGTACTTAACTCCAGGCGGTAGCTTTTTGGAAAAAATGTCATTGATCATGACTAGGAAGAGGGTCGGAGATAAAACGCTACCCTGGGGTGTGCCCTGGTCTTGAGATGTCAGATAGGAAAAGGTGGTGCCGCAGCGCACTTTGAATTTTCTGTCCCTAAGAAAGTTTTCAATGAATCTAGCAAGGTGGCCATGGACTCCCAGTTTACAAAGTTTATACAAAAGGACGTCTTTTTGTACACGATCAAAGGCCGACTTGATATCTAAGAATGCAGCAATTGTGACTTGCTTCTTGTAAAAGCCATTTTTGGACGTCACTGACCAGTTTGATCAGATTGTCAGTGGTGGCTCGCCCGCGCCGGAAACCCGATTGCATAGCATCGAGTTTCTTTTCGAGAATTTCGTGAAGTCTTACGTTGACCATGTGCTCTACAAGCTTGCTAGCACAGCTAGTAAGCGAAATGGGGCGATAACCTTTAGGGTCCGTTTTTTCTTTGCCAGGTTTTGGAATGGGAATGATGACACTCTCCCGCCACATAGTGGGGAAAGAGTCGCTAAGAAACATGTTGTTAATGGCCGAGAGAAGATATTTTATTGCTGTCTGGCTGAGGTGCCTGAAGAAAGAGTAGTGAATTTCATCCGGGCCCACTGCAGTGTTTCCACACTTGCTAATGGAGTAATTTAGTTCGGTCATTGTAAAAGGTACGTTATAGTACTCCTGATTACTAGAATTGAAGAATGTGCGGCGTTTGCACCATTCGGCCTGGTCTTTTGAGCGCTGGTTGTAGGAACTGTTGGCTGCAACGCCATTGTAATGATCAGCAAAGGCGTCCATGACTTCCTTGGGTGCCGTGATGTTTTGGCCGGAGATTGTCAGTTGAGGGAAGGGTCCACGGGGCGGTCGTTTCGCAGAGAAAGCTCCAATGGTTTTCCAGATTTGAGAAATGGGTGTGAAGCGGTTGAATTTAGAAACGAAGGCGTTGAAACTATCTTTTTGGACCCGCTTGCACGTGTTTTTGGAAGTGGGCTTTGGCTGCCCGGAGGGCATTGCGAAGTAGGGCTGTGTGCCCTCCTCTCGTAGGCTTTCCTGGCTCTAATCATTTGAGCTTTGGCGTGTGCCGTCTCTGCATTCCACCATGGGGCTCCTTTTTTCTGTCGGGGGCCTTGACTTTTTGGTATTGTTAAATGTGCTGCTGAGCTGATGGCTCTTAGTACCGAGTCAATGTCTGCCGAGTCGGGGTCACCTCCGGTGACAAGTGTGAGGTCGACCTCTGCCTCAAACTTGTTCCAGTCGGCACGTTTTAGATTCCATGAGGGTGTAAAAAGAGTAACATGGTCGATTGAGCCAGTGGGAATACCAATTTTTATTGGGAGGTGATCGCTCATTCCTGGGTTGTCTTCGACTTCCCAGGTGAACAGTGACGCAATTCTAGGAGAGCAGCACGAGATGTCAATGGCAGTGTCAGAATGGCCACCGCGCATTGCTTGGTGGGTCGGAGCGCCGTTATTTAAGATAACTAGATTTTGAGAGTCTATTGCGTCATAGATGATTTCGCCTCTGCGAGTGGTGGTGGCGCTGCCCCATGAGGGATGATGACCGTTCAAGTCTCCAAGTAGTAGCAAAGGGCCGGGGATTTGTGCCAAAAGTTGGGCGAGGTCCCGAGCCGACGGGTCAGGATCGCTTGGAGAGATGTACAATGAAATCACCGTCAATTTGACGTGCTGAATTTCTACATTAATAGCGACACAGTCGAGTGGCGTAACCAAAGGCACTTGGCTGTGAGGGATGCTATTTTCAATAAGGATGGCAGTGCCTCCTTTACGGACAGTAGCGTTTACATTATGGCGGTACCAAGAGTAACCCGAGATTTTGAATTTGTTATTATCATTATCATTAAAGAGGGTTTCTTGGAGTGCTGCTACTGCCGGCTTTTTCTCAGCAAAGATTGATTTAAATAAGGGGAATTTCCCAATTAGACTGTTTGTGTTCCATTGGAGAATTGAACCCATGGTGGTTTAATGTCTTAGATGCTGGGGGGGTTTGCGGGGGCGGGGGCGGAGGTGATAGGAATGTGTGCTACTCGTGTCGCTGGTAGTGGAAACGGGGGACGAGTGCCGGGTGTACCAGAGTTTCCTCGGCACCGGGGGGCTGCCGGGCCTGGAGGGATATGGATGAGACTGAACTGGTGGGGGAGGCCGACATGAGATAACTATTTTCTACAGAGTCTGTGACCGAGATGCTGTCAGCATTTGGGTAAGACTCGGTCCCGGGCAGCTCACTATCAGGTTCGCTGTTGCTACCTGACGTGTCGGAATCACTGGCAAATTGGGATTGCATGTAATGACATGCCAGATCTGTTTGAGAGCCACAATGGCGGGTCGTCGGTGCTTGAGAGGCAGGAGCTTTGCTGCTGTCCGTGAGAGAGGCTTCGGTTTGGGTGGCTACACTGACTTTTTCTGTTTGAGTGGCAGCTGTCTTACTGGAAGGGGGGAGCTGCCACTCTGGTGCTTCCGTCCCGGCGCCCGCCGTAGGCGGCGCCTGGGAGGGGGTGCACCGGTGACTTTTGGGTGGGAGGGGGCTGGGAGCGGGGGGAAACTCGGTACAGCTAGGCACCTGCTGAGGGCTGCTTTGCCGCCCTTCGGTTGGGGTCCAGGTCTTCCTGGTGCCATGTGAGGGACGGGGGCGGCGGTACTTTTGGGCGGAAGACCCGGAATGGAACAGGCTGGGTTGGCTGGGGGATCCGTCCAGCCCGTGTTGGGAGTCCACTTGCGCCAAAAGGTGTTTGTGCTGTGGTGCGTGTTTTGCATGACATGGGGATGGCCAGCCGAAAGGGTACCATAACTAGCGGCTCCATCAGGGGGCGAAGGGGACGCTTTGGGGAGGCGGTGAGCTGAGGAGTGGCCTGGCCAGCTGTGCTGGGGGCTGCCGCGGTGGCCTTGCCACTACGTGCCTGGGTTAGGGAGTGGCGTTTTTCGCTCTCACGCACTTTTTTGCGGGCCAGGTCGAAGGGGAGCTTTTCGTCTTCAGCCACCATATTTACATGTTTTTCACGGAGCCAGGCTGGGCACTTAGGATCGGTAGCCCCATGGGCGCCGCCACAGGCAGCACACAGGAGGCTAAGGGAGGTGCAGTCTTTGGTTCGGTGTGCAGCACTGCACTTGCCACAGCGGGGGGCGGGGTTTTTACAGCTGGACTCAACGTGGCCGTACCTTTGACAGATTTGACACCTGATGGGGTTGGGGTAGAACGGCTTCACTGGGTAGACACAGTCGCCCAGTTTGACACGGCCACAGTCATCTCGGCACTTTGTGTCGAAGGTGACGAGGAAGCGATTGTCTTTACGGTGAGGGGCTTTTTCGGTGGTGGGCTTGGGGAGAGTGAGTCTTTGAATGGTGAGCACACTTTGGCCCTCAAAATCAAAGTTGCGCTCGATTTCGTCTTCAGAGAGGTGGGAAGCCTCTGGCGCACGAATTGTGCCCCGGTAGAAGTTCAGAGACTTATGAATGGTGAAACTCAACGGTTTCGATCCGAAAGTTTTGATGCCAAGGAGGGCTTTGGTTGAGGCAGCGTTGCTGGTTTTAACAAGGACATCTTTTTGGTGCCGGATAATTTCATAGCTGCCTGTCACCTTTCGGCTGATGGCCTTGTCCAGACTGAAGGTAGATTCCTTCGCAAGATTTTGGTGGATGGAGTCGTAACTACCAACCAGCCAAGCTCCGCTTGGCAGGTTTGCATTGTTAAGGCGATCCATGAGAATGGCTGGATATATTAACTTACGTTATACCGTGCAGAACCGCTCGAGTTTAGTTTTCAGTTTTAAGGCTGCGCGCGCTTTCTGCGTAGCGTGAGAAAGTTCTGGAGGCTGTGGCGTCAGAGCGTGTGTGTGACGTCAGAGCGTGTGCGTGACGTCAGAGCGTCGGGCGGTTTTCCCCACGCGGCCCGGCTAGCTTAACCCTCGCCCCTCCGGGGGGCCATCGATGGCCCCTAAGGTTTTTCCGGGATAGCAGAAAAATGACGAGGCGCAGCACCGCGGTTGAGGGCTCTACCTCTCACTGCATCATTTTTCCATCATCCCTGAAATTTTTACCCCGGGTCACCCAAGGTCAGGTCACCAGACGAGGTCAACCAAGGTCACCTCACTTCACCTTTAGAGCTCTGTAAGAGCTACATTTCAAAGTCGATCGATTTGAAACTTCCTACACTTCATGACCCCTCCAGAGTCTACAAGGTGTATATCCGGGATTTTTCGATTTCGTGCCCTGAGGTCAGGTCACGAGGCGACCTCTCCCATTGGAAAAGCATGGGGAAAAGCTATTTCATGATATAAAAGCCACAAAAATGATTGCAAATACTCAGACTGCTCAGAACAACGTTTTTGGACACCCTTTCACGGATCCCAGGGGTCACATTTTCCCTTTGACTTTTCCAAGGTCATCCAAGGTCACCAGAGGTCAAAAACAGTATTTTGACAATAACTTTTGACCTAATTGAGCTAGAGCGGTGAAACAAACACCATCGTGTTTGTCTTGTCACTGGCTTTCATTTGATATACGGCAAGGTCACTTTTTGACCTTTCGTGACCTCAGGTCATATTAGGTCACGAGGTGACCTCTGGCGGTCAAACCACTGGCGGGAGGTCTTTACGTTCGACATAGCGGAAAAAGTACTGGCAATTTGCTATCAAATGTACTTTACCAGGCCTCAATAGGTCTAATGACATAAGAGTTATGCCCAGTTTGCTTAATCATTGCATATTTGAGTGAAAATAGCCGATCTTGGCCTAATTTGACCTCTGGAGGTCAAACCATTCACCTGAGCACTAAAACATGCGAAGTAATTTCTTACTGAATTCACGCGAGCTTTCTATTGCACTTTGCAGATTTGCGCTAACGCCCATATTTTCGGAGTTAGAGGGGGGCCATCGATGCCCCCCGGTGGGGGCGAAGGTGGCGCCGGACCCCCGGTGGGGCGCGGGTTAAATGACGGCGGAGCCAGAAAATGAGGCAGGGAGGGTGAGTGCTTGTGCAGTAGAGAATTTTGAGGAGACGCTAACTGACTGGCTCTTGTGTAAGGCTGGTGAATTGGAAGGTTAGGCCAGAGAGCTTTAACTAATGGGAAGTTAACCTATATACAGCGTGGTGTGGGATTTTATCCTATCTGGAGTATCGGCTGAAATTTCCTAATTACAGTGGGCTGTTACAGCCACTAGAAGGTTACTGAGCGGAGGGGAGGCAGGGGGCCTCTTCAGGACCTATCACTAATCGGAGGGGAGGCAGGGGGCCTCTTCAGGACCTATCAGGGACCTAGGTGGCTATTAGCCTCGAAAGGGTCCTAACTGGGACCTACGTTATTTTAAGGTAGTGTTTTATGGGCAGGTGCCGTGACACCTTTGCATAGACGCAGCCCGTGGAGGGTATATGTGGGACCTCACTGCTAATTAGCGAGGGTGAAAGACAGTCTACTGGCCGTACGTTTAGGGATTTTGGCAATGAAGGACCGATAGGTCCAGTCAAAGCCCCTCACCCAAGAACCAGAGGTTCAACAAGTGAGGTCACCCAGGCTAACCACCGCTCGGGTTTCAGGCCGAAGAGAGAAATGATAGTTGAGAAAGATGCGGGGCGGGACTGAGGAAAAGGGGTACTAGGTGGCCGGAATCCTAGAAACCAACACCACCTAGTCCGATAGAGATAATACTTACAGGTCAGCTGTGGAAACAGCGATAGGCAGGGCTGGTACCAGCAACAGCGCTCGGAGCAGGTGGTCACAGGAACTCCAGCAGCCGCCAACAGCAGTCGCAATAGGCAGCCGGGCGTCGGGCGCCAGACAACCAGACCTGTCGGCAGAGTTCAGAACGTAGTGTTAGCGTCTCCGTGTAGGTGGCAGCCGGTCCCTATTTCTTTGAATTTAGTATTAGGTACGCCTAAAAGCTACTAAGAAAAGTACTAAATGAGTGAAAGAAATAAACATAGCTGGGCAGCAATTCTACTTAAACTACGCAACAGCGACAAGACAAGTTCGTAATGTTTATTTGATGTAGAGCCTGCCAAAAAAATGTACACAGGTGGGAAGCCACTTTTTTTAGGGCATATTTTTGGGGTATATCTGAGATAAGTGCAGGCTAAAACTGGCTGGAATAAAAAGTGCTGCCCATGGCTAATCTAAGATGAATGTAGGCTACTTTGAGACTGATGCACTTTCACATATCAGACTTGGTTTTTCATTCCTTAGCTTGCTTGTGCCTTACCTTATTTGTGCCCTAGATCAAGATTGGTTAGGTAGATTTGGAGCTGGAGGAAGTTGGGAGAGTTGGCGCCAGCAACAGACTGGCAACAACAGTAATTCAGGTGATATTTCATGATCAAATTATCATGTCAATATTGTGCAGATAGCAAATGTGTGCCAATGCAGTCCTCCACAAAGTGTTAAAACACACACTAACGTGCACTGGAGGGGGGCCTAGTAGACCCCCTTCTCATCTCAGGAAATCGCAGAAAATCTCAGAAAGAAAGAGACTTTGAAAAACGCTGTTTGGGGGTGTGTTGCTTACTACCAGTGGTGGTAAGCAACACACAGGACCTGAACTGCATGGAGTCATGGAGCAGGACTTTGACTACACTGGATCTTTCTTTGGTATGAGACTTCCAATACCTCTGTAGGTACCTATTAGGCCAATAGACATAATTTTACATCTATGCAGGGTAGTTGCCTCAGAGTTTTTACTGCAAGAAGGAATGAACAGGCAGGTGATAATCAGGTGTTGGGGGAAAATTTTAAGCATTTGATCTGTCTATAAAAATGCTACCTAAGGTCCACTTTACCAACACATTTTAGGTAGATCTAAATCCTATGTTGACATTGACATTTTTGTCCCTTTTGTTGATATGTGAGATAGAAGTTCAGTGGGGGCGGGGGGAAGCTGTGATCAGGGTTCCCAATTGTGTTTAGGTGCACGCTCCCATTCATAGATTAGTTCCCAATAATAATTATTTTCATGATAATTGCCACATTTAATCATGGGGAAATGTACCATAATTGGAAACACTCCTTCCAAAAATGGAAACTTTTTCAAAAAGGGAAATGCATGTCATTAGGGGGAAATTGCAGTCAGAGTTGCCAATAAAAGTTATGATTCCAATACTGGAAACAATGATCCATAATTGGAAATTTTCCTTCCAAAACATAAACATGATCTAAAAATGAAAACACAGTTTAATACTTTCATGCAGTAATGGCTTGGTGCTTGAACCTTGTCTGTTGCAAAAAGTAAGAGACAGGTAGATGACATTCAACATATTGGAAATAGTATTCAAGTATACAATTATCATTTCCAGCTTTTTCTGACAGAGGAGGCATACGTCGCATTGAGTTTGTGACAGCCAGCATACTTTCTGCACCTCTGGTGTTGGTGGTTGTGGGTGTGGGTATGGGTGTGTTTGATATTAGTAAAGGATGGGAACAGATTTTCGCTGATGCAAGTTTCATTAGATGCATGTAGATGGGTACCATTGCCCCATCAGTGACTGTGCGCCCCGTGCTAACTCGATATACATCGGACGCACAACTACACTCTCAAGATGTATGACATTCCACCTCCAGGCCAGCGCCCCCAAAAACATACTGAAACGACTCACAAACTAAAACTCCCCAGAGTTATGCTAATAATATATCCATCATAGTGCGATGCTTTGACAGGAGGCTAACGGTCCTGGAGGCCGTTGATATCAGAGACAGGGACCCAGAAATCAACAGACAGATGAAGTTGATGGGGGACATGATAAACAGCTCCCAACAGGTTAGCTCAAACCGTACAGTGTAATGCATATCCGTGAATAGTGAATTGTCATTGAGTGTTATGTAATGTTAATGTGTCCTAGTGATGTCGACATGGTGATCAAATAGTTCGTCATACCTGCATTATTTTATTTAAGCCGTTTATCATATAACAGAAAGGTTGATAGCAATGTTTGCTCTTTTGCTATTGATGGAGATACCTTCCACGTTAAAAGCACCTGCACACAGGAATAATTCTAGAGCCATGTCAGCTCCATGTTCTTCAAATAATTACTGACCGAACCGATCTGCGATTACTTTTGGATTTATAACATATATCATATGGATTTTTAACTTTGCGTCTTATGTCTCTCATGTCGTCTGAGGATGTCAATTGGATTGATGAAACGTTACTTGAACATGTTGAAAATATAAGCGCAATTCACTCAGATCTGGACAACCAAGGAAAAAACCTAGTCCGCAAAGTTGAAAGCCTCACCAAGAAAAAACCAACTCCGAATATTCCGTCATATTTAATGAAATATATATATATATATATATATATATATATATATATATATATATATATATATATATATATATATATATACCTATATATATACATATATAATATTTGTGTGTGTGTTTTGAGAACTTTTTCGAAAGCGTGAGATAACATGACATGTTGATATCAAATTTACTGCATTAAAAAGTAAAATATTCGTGCTTCTCCCGTTTCCCCTACGTCTGCTGTGCAACACTGGTGAGGCTGTTTGAAACCTAAATATGGGTGCCATCCCTTTCGTGTTGCCTGGAAAGTGCATATGCAAGTGTTCTGTACACTGTCTCAAGCCTTGAAAAATTCCCACCGCTGAATTCCGATTCCATCACCCTATCCCCCTCCCCGTAACGGCGACTGACAGGCCATTGTCACCGCGCAGTCTAGGCGTCCTTAATCCCTTCCTTCGGTGCTCTTCGGGAACATTACCTGAGGTATCTTGTTCACAGCATGGTCATCCATGAGCTCTTTTCGTGACATCAATAAGTGAGTGAGCAATTTAATTCAAAGTAGACCCGAAGGGTCCGCAGCAGAGCCGGCAAAGCGAGGTACAGGGGAACGCCATGTGGTAGGCTGCACGCTGGGAGGGCCGCGCTCACCCCTTTCGCACAGCGTCAGAGAGATAGGTAGGGGATACAGCGAGAACAGTTCCTATAGTCCTTCCTCCTTCAAAATGTGGATGTTTTTATAGTTCACTTGATGGCCTATAACATAGACCTATTAAATAATATTTCACTTTATGTACAGTGTGATCATATGTAGATGAATATAACACTGCTGTTTAGACGTATTCAGGGGGAAAAGGAGTACTTTACCCTTTCAAATCAGCCTTGGGTGGCCCCTGAAATGGTAGCGACGCCCCTCTGTTAAGTCGATGGCGCATCACTGAAATGTCACTCTCTCCCCTTCCCCAGGATGCGAGTAACGGCGCCGCGCCGCCGCGATAGGATTTGTCGCCTTCCTAATGGGTATTTCCGCCCGAGAGTGACATCTCTTGGTCCGGACCACGCTCTCTCCAGTCGGCAGTCCGAAACCAGGATTTGTGTTGTTGTGCAATGAGTGGCAGCATTGTGATGTTATCATATGCGATTGATTTTTGACAGGATCGGTTGGACTTGAAGTGCTGACAATAATTCACCTGAAGACCTGAAGTGCAGGGCCAGGACCTGAAGTGCTAACAACAATTCACGGACTAAACCAGAATAAACAACGGGCCCTGACGAAATCCCTGTTTAAATCATAAAACGAAGTGCGGTACAATAGGTCAACCCTGAGCCAAGCTGTTCAATAAAAAATCCGAATTGTAAATTCCCGATATCCTGGAAGATAGCAAATATCAAGCCAATTAAAAAATGAGGGTAATTTCGCTCATACTACCAATAATTAACCAATTAGCTTTCTATGCTCTCTATCGAAAGTTTTTGAAAAAAATATTAAAACAAATCTATGGATAATTTAATACAGCTTAACATCGGGACGAAGCTAGGATTTCACTCAGAGGGGAGAGGGCTGCGCCGAAAAGGGTCCCTACGATTGCACCAAAAAGAAAGCAAAAATTTGATGAGAAAAAACCTTTAGCGCGTGTTTGCGTCAACTAATAAAAAAACGTTTTAATAGGCGCATTAACAGAGGGCGGATACCCGCCCCCTGGGTTTTTGAAGACAGGATAAAAAACAGTGGCGCGTAGCGCCGCCGTACATGGCATACAAACGCTCTGACCATTTTTACAACTTTTGATAAAATTTAAGGTTAAGTCAGGTTAGGTCAGGTCACCAATGCAGATCAAGTGACCTCGCCTAAAAAAGGGATTAAAATAACATAATTCAGAGCAGGGTAACCTATGTGATTGAAACTCATATCACATAATAACCCAACCGAGTTCTACAAAACATGTTCCGATATTTGTATATCGATGACCTAAGAGCAGATATGAGCCATGATCTCTCCTTTGGAAAAAGATGGGAAAATAGCTAAAACTGAATAACGTAGTAATGGATGGTGGTAGAGCATTTACTTTAACCTGCACCCCGGTGGGCCTCCCAGCCCCTTCGCTCAGGTGGGGGTGTTTGAACACTTCCCTCGAATTCGGCTTCTATGCGGGATAGCGAAATAAACGTGAACGCTGGTGGATAGCTCTTACAAATTCATGAAAAACATATGGTCACTTTTTGGCTCAGGTCAATATTGAGGTCATGACGGGTCAAGGAAAGTGGAATTTTGAGTTTAAGTTTTTGGGCTCTAGCGTCTGACAGAGTTGAGTTAGAATCATTATTTAGGCACTCCTCGCTTCCTCTTGTCACGGCAAATCTAGATCAAAACACAAAAATGACCTGAATTCATGTCAGTTCAAGATCATTTTTCAGCCTAGCATAGTCAATATTTGTATATCAATCGACTTGCAATAGCAATCCAAACGCAACGATAAAAAATAAAAGCTGAATCACATTTTTTAAAATGTGATTCAGAAATAAGCTTTTGTTTCCAAAAAAAACAAAACCTTATTGATTATTCTGAAATTTAGCGAAATCTGAAATTCGAGGCCTCAGCTCACACCATGATCAAGAGTTTCTCCAATCACTACATTTCTTGAAGATTCTGAGGAAGGGCTGTGTTCTAATATATATTCCTTGTGTTTTTGCTATTTTATGCATCCAGGATTCGAGGAGATAGGCCAATTAACAACTTAAGTTCGATGCCTGGTGCCTGCCATCTCTGGTGATTATGCAACTTAAGCGTTCTACCTATAGCGGCAGCACATCGCGCCAAGCCCTCGGTCATGTCACTTTCCCCTCAGCGACCTGTACCTCAGTGGGATGGCACTCGGGCATCCGCAGATATCTGGTAGCCTTGTGTTTGACCTGTACGCAGTGGTAGCACACCATGGCAGCACCAGATCAGCCACTACACTGCCTTCTGCTGGAAGCAGTCGGAAGCTGGTTGGTGTCACATTAACGATACCTACCTGTGTCAAGGAAGTACCGGCGGAGGAGGTGTGTAAGGCAACAGCGTACATGCTTTGTTACTCCTTTCTTCTACCCGATCTTAAATTTTCCCAAAATTTCAACTTTCATCGTAATAGAAAGGCTATAGTGCTGACCTAGCGCTAGCTCATCTATAAAAAAACCTGCCACCACGAACTGTCACATTTGGTGATCTTATGATTTGATATAACTTGCAGGTGCTATAACTTGCCCTGAAACTGTCCGTGACTACAGACTGCTTTAGCATATTTAAGTTGAAGTTACTTGACCTTGTCTAGTGACCTGACCGAAGATGACCTAGACCTCAGAAAAGCTGCGAAATTAATCAAGAACAAACTGTGCAAGTGCGAAAATTGCACTTCATCCTTTTCTTCAACTATAAAAGCCCGAGTACTAATCATTCACGTGTGATGTTTGAATGAAACAGGCAACTATCGCAGTGGCAAGGCATGCCTAAAGATTTGATACATTAAACCTCGCCCCGGTGTGGGGTGTTTGAACACCCCCTCAGGTTTTCCGGTGGCAGGAAAAAACGACATTGCGAAACGCCGCCGTACTTGGCACACCTTATCATTGGTCAATTTCGCAACTTCACTAAAAATTTCTATGCTGGGTCATCCCAGGCCAGACCACCAGTGCAGGTCAAGTGACCTCATCTCAAATTGTTTTAAGACGGTGTATGTAAGTAAGAAATGGGTGAATCTGTTGAATTGAAACTTATACGACATAATTGGTCAACCGAGTGAGCACTCGGTGAGCACCGAGCGCTCACTGCGCGAGTGAGCACCGAGGGAGTCCTGGAATGTATGCTGTAGCACCATAATATACATTCCGGGGTTTTTCATATCGATGATCTAGAATCAGGCACGGATTGTATTCTCTATTGGAAATACGTGGGGAAAACAGGAAGAGGGCTGTATTTGTGTAGATACAGCTGAGAATACCTTCGTATTCTCCAAGCCGTAGTATCCTGGGCCACTTTTCAGGTTCATGCTGCAATTTTGACCTGTGACCTCTGAGAGGTCATCTGGGGCTATTTAAACAGTTTTCAGACTTGGGTCAATAACTTTGCAGGAAATGATGGTACAACTTATGTTTTGATACCATTTCGTTTGGATTGCTATTGCGAGTCGATTGATATGCGTATTGACTATGCTAGGTTAAAAAATGATCTTGACTTGAACTGAGGTCAGGTAATTTTTTGCGTTTTGACCTAGCATAGTCATATTATACATAACTCCATTTGCCGTGACGAAATGAAGAGAATGGTGCCTACAAAATGGTTCTAATCCAACTTTGTCAGAAACTAGAGTCCAAAAGCTCTACCCTAACATGCGACCTTCTTTGACTTGTCATGGCCTCAATATTGACCTGAGCCAAAAAGTGACCAATGTAGTTTTTCATGAATTTCTATTAGCTATCCAAGAGCTTTCGCGCTTTTCGCTAGTCCGCATAGGAAACGATTTTGAGGGGGAGTGTTTGAAAACCCCCACCAGGGCAAAGGTGGTTCGGAGGCCCACCGGGGTGGGTGTGAAATCCTTTTTGCCGAATCACGCCTGTGTATCAGAGGATGAAACTATGGAATCATGGTCAGGATCGTTCATAGTGAGATCATTGCAGCCTCGTGAACGCGGAAATGGAAGTGAACGGGCTTCATCAGGTCCTTGAAATACCGAACCCAGTCAACACACCCGCGTGGGCCCCGCGTGGGCTGATGAGGGTGAAGGTGGGCTCAGACGGGCAAGGGCTCGATGTGGGCAAACCATGTGGTAACCACGTGGTTTTAGAGGGTATGGTGACGGTATTGGTGGAGGTCCAAGGTGATGTGCTTGTTTTTACTTGGCGGCTGTGTTTTTCAAATATTTTAAGCTAATCCCTTGACCTGGACGTTCGACCTTGACCTGGACCGCTCCTTCCTAAAATGTCACTTCCACCCCCCCCACCCAGGATGTGGTTATTGACACCTTCACTGTAGATTTTACCGCCCAAAAGTCGCAACCACACCCCCAACCATGTGTGTTGCGGTCCTGATCGGAAATCCCGGATCCACTTATCGATGAAAATTAAGTTAGCTTTTGTTCTAAACTCTTTGTTACAGCACCATTAGCGGCTGAATTTCAAACCCCCAGGTATCATGAACACAGGCAAAGTATGTGCACGGTCTCAACAAGCATGAGTTTGTGCACAAATTATAATTTGTCGAAGAAGCGAATGCCTATGGGAGCAGGTAGGAGTTCGCAGTCATGCTTTGCCGCGCTCCGTTTCCACCCCTTTAGCACCGGTGCTCGGGAGCGCGCTGCCGGGGCCGCGTCTCCCCTCTGCGCCCGACCGTGCCTCAGGCGTTTGCGCGGGGGCCGGCTGTCTTTTGTATGGCCGCATTCCGTTGGCATTAGCGGGACCGTCAGTCGCTGGAGGTAAGTGGTCAGGTGGAACGGTAATACTGTGGTGAGGCGTCCGTAAATTTTGAGGATATGTACTGACGGGTACATTGCTAAAAACAAGCCCAGGGCAAGGCTGCGTTTGTTGACAATGTAAGGTAGGATTTAAGATAGAATAAGGGAACAAATACAGTGCGGATACGACAAGAGGAGCTGCTACCTTCGTCAAACATCCAAGATATTCTGATGCAGAGCATTTCCGGCGTGAGTGCGAGGGCCCATTGGAGCCACATTCGAATAACCCACCTAACGTTCCTTGATGTGACTAGTTGATGCTATTATGAAACTCGTGTTTGCTTGTAGTGGATTTGAAATGCATGGCTACGTCTCTGTCTGTAATGTCTCTATAAATATACTGGTGTTATTTTCATATTCATGTGGTTTTCTTCTTGCACAGATGAATACCGGAGGCACATGACACGAAGGGGGAATCTTCGGAAAACCTCATGCAGTGGTCCGCTGGAAACCACTACAGACCACTGGAGGCCATCACAGAACGCTGGAAGCCACCAAACCACCGGGAAACGACCACCAGAAACCATCAGACTGTCAGAAAATGACCATCAAAGATCATCAAATCACCAGAAACCATCAGACTGTCAGAAAACGACCACCAAAGACCATCAAATCACCAGAAATCATAAAAAACGACCACCAGAAATCATCAGACCAAGAGAAACCATAGACCACCAGAAACCATCAGACCACCAGAAACCATCGGGAAATGACCACCAGAAACCATTAGGAAACACCACCAGAAATCATTAGGAAATGACCACCAGAAGCCATCAATTATACGTGTTATTTCTATCTTTGGTACCTTTGTGAGGGGCCAGCAAAAGTTCATCAACATTTAAAATGTCTTGCATTCAAACAGTGTCTGGACAACTCAGAGCGCAGTAATCCTTTTTTGTGCTTGATGAATGTGTTATAACGTAGTTTATTTTAGGCATACTTACCAAGTAATCATTCCTCACAATTACCGTGAGGTCATCTGACGCAGTCTGCATAAGGGTAATCAATATGATGTAATCATGAAAATATATGTTATGTTATTTCATCTGGCTACTTTGAGATCATCCCAAGCAATGACAACATGGTCATCCCACACGTTTACTTCATGGTCACCCCACATGGTTACCATACGGTTATCACACACGGTTACAAAATGGTTATCCCACAAGGTTACCTCGCGGTCATCCCACGTGGTTTGGCCCACGCGGGCCCCACGCGGAAATATCTTCCAAACCGCGTGGGCCCCTCGCGGTCACCCCACGAGGGCACCACGCGGAAAGTGATGGGGAGCCCATATGGTTACCATGCAGTCACCACGAAGGTGTGTTAGCTGGGAAATTAGACGGATTAAAGCTATTTTTTATTAGGGAGCAATATTGCTATTTCCCAATATGATAACGTCGTTTGAGCCTACAGATCCTCTTTCTCCGAATCCTCACATTGTGAACCCAAGGTGGAATAAATTTTTGGGTCACCCCATTATGAGTTTCCGGCAAAAATAGGAAAGGTTCATTTTCAGGAAATACCGGAGAGATCAACTTGGAAATCCCCAAACCGTGTATTATTACTCCAATCTTGACCATAAAGTTGAGTTTTTGACCATCTAGCCTCTCAAAGGTCATGTGAGGTCACAGTAACATACAGTGATTATATTGCCAATAACTTCTCACTGAATTGAGCTAAAGCTTCCATCTTTTTTGGGGGATGTATTTATATATATATATATATATATATATATATATATATATATATATATATATATATAGGGGAGAGTGGGGTAAGATGCCCCATCGGGTAAGACGCCCCATCCCCTCTTCCGGCAATTCGGGCCACTACTGGTAAATAATATTGTTCTTGGTCGAAAGCAGAGGCTTTGATTGTTTCTTGCGCAAAAATTCAGTTCCCTCCTGTGAGTTGCGTGAAGCTGGTGGGTAAGTCTTTGTTTCGATGCTTTTCTAAGAAAAAATTGCCCACATAGGTTGCAGATATCTCGAAGAATATTGGATGCGTGCTTTGTTTGACTTCCCATTACGAATGATGGCACACTGAACTCATTAACTGAGCATTTCCCTTGAGTGTATTAATTGTAAGATTTTTTTCCTTCAGGTTTTATCTAGTTTGGGTACTGATGGGAAAGATGCCCCCTCAACGAATGGGGAAAGATGCCCCATGGGCAACTTTACCCGTGGAAAGGGGGCGTCTTTCCCCAGAGCAATATAACGCCATTTGTTAGAGTAAAAAATATATGTTAAACTTGGGGTTAGTCTAAGCCTTACCCACGGGCAGCGCCACGGAATTGTTACTGGGGGCTACGGACCCTGGACTGGTAATGGGGGTGGGACGTGAACTTTAACACGCGCATTGACGGGGGTCTGAGCCACCTTCGGATTGACGAGGGGGCGGGTACCCGCCCCCCTAAGATCTCGAGAACCACGGTAGGTAACGAAAAACGGTAAAGGGCGTTGGGTATCCCATCCGCTTCTCCATCGGAAATATTTGTACCATTTTTTTGTCAGGTCACATTTAAGGTCACCAGAGGTCAAAAACATGCCGTCACATGCCGTCATAGGGATAACATGTAAATTAAGTTTTTCGGCCATTACATCTGAACAAGTAAAGATAGAGCAAAACGACTTGAACTCTATGAATCCTCGCAGCAAGCCGAATCGAGTGATATATGATTTGACCTTGCTAGGTCAAATCAAAGATTTGACCTGACCTGAGGTCAGGTCAGGGTCAAATTATATAAAATGCATATCATTAGAACCGCAAAGCCAAGGCGAGTCTAATGAAGCAAAAATAACTGCTCTATCACCATCTGTTACTGAGTTATTCAGTAAAAACTATATTTCCCATGTATTACCAATGGAGAGGTCATGCTTCGTACCTGACCTTGGTCATCGATATAAAAAATACCGGAACATATCTTAGAGAACTCGGTGAGCCCATTATGTGATATGAGTTTCAATTAGATAAGTTCACCCTGCTCCGACTTATGCTATCTTAAACTTTTTTTTGAGGTCGGGTCACTTGACCTGTACTGGTGACCTGACCTGAGATGACCTATCCTTAAAATTTTCACAGAAGTTGCAAAAATGATGAGGGAAAAGGTAGGCCAGGTACGGCGGCGCTGCGCGCCGCCGTTTTTCTGCTGTCTCCGGAAAAAACCCGAGGGGGGGCGGGTACCCGCCCCCGTCAATGCGCGTGTTAAATTGACTGTCTGCAAAAGCTAATGACCATGAAGGTCATGAAAGAATTTACGTAGGTCAACCTACGTAGGTAATAGGGAGACAATAAAAACCTAGGTCAATTCCCAAAACTTGTTGGGAGACGTCCCCTCAGATTTGCGAGTTAGGGGATCCGTCCTCCGGTTCCTGTCCTCTGCTTTCGATGTGCATGACTGTACGTGTTAAATAAGAGCACACTGCAATCTGTCGCTTTGTTTCTAACCTTTCCAATCGAAGGCCTCGCACCTGAACCCAGGCCACTAACGCAAGGAATCCCATAACAGCCAAATTTTGTGGTTGGTGCTCTCATTCGATAAAGCGAATCCCACCTCAATCATTAAAACCTTGAGACAATTATTTGGGAGTTGACCGGACCTGGCCTGATACCCCAACCGGAGCTGACCTCAAGGCGGTTTCAGATCAAACTGGTTTGGTGGAGGCACAAAGCAATTAAATTGAAATGAACAAAACAGTAAAACATATTTCAAAACAATATTGGCCAAAATCGGTTAAATTTGGCCGATTGGGAGGGAGCCATGGCTGGACTGTTTACACTGGATTCGCCTACGAATGAACTAAACCTGAAATATTCCACATGGTTAATCCTGCAAAGCTCTGTACCTGACCTCTTACGTTGTCCCTACATTTGCCATCCCGGTAGCCCAGTTGGTAGAGCGTTGGGCTCTGGCCCGTTGCTCAGGAACATGCAGTGGCAGTGCATGTCCAGGCTTGGGATCGGTTCCCCTGAGACGCTCCGGCGCTCAATAGTTTACCGGACGTAGGTCGGCTGGCAACTGACTGGTGAGAGGATGACCTGAGCGAGGCGGCCGTCCCTGGGATTTGTGGGATGTTTAACTTTGACTTTTCAATTAACTCTTCATTGCAGGAGTTGCTCGCTCCGATGGTGGGGCTAGGGTCTCCGTGACAAGTCCATTGATGACCTTAGTGAGGCTCCAACTCCAAAAACCGAACTTGCAACAACATTCGTCTAAAAAGGTTCTTGAAGACAGACTGGTAAAAGAGGTTGTAAAAGCAAAGGTATCTAAAAAGACGTGCCGAGGCAGGCAAAAGCTGTATAAGGGAAGAAAGACAGTGGGCATGATGATACCAGATATCTCATCTGCGGAGCAGAGAAGGCCTACGCTGCGTTACGTTACCGAATTACGCTACGTTACGGTTCGATTTTGGCCAAAACTACGCTACGGAATTACGCTACGTTATATTTCATTGACTACGGCATTACGGTATTTTAGCTACGGCCACGGTAAAGAATATATCGTATTGCGATATCAACATTTTGTACACACATCTATACTTTAACCCTCGCCCCGGTGGGGGGTGTTTGAACATCCCCCTCGAGTTTAACCGGCGGTACGAAAAAAACAGAAATCGGGCTGTATTTGTGTAGACAAAGCTGAGAAAACCTTCACATTCCTCAAATCGTGGTATCCTGGGCCTCTTTCTAGGTTCCTGTTGCAATGTTTTACCTGTGACCTCTGAGAGGTCATCTGGGCTACTTAGGCAAATTTTCAGACTTGTGTCAATAACTTTAAAGGAAATGACGATAAAACTTGTATTTTGATAACATTACGTTGAGATTGCTACTACGAGTTGTTTAATGTGCATATTGACTACGCTAGATTAGATAGTGATCTTGACCTGACCTGATGTGTGACCTGTTGACCTGATGTGTATGACCTGATGTGTGTGATCAGTGGTCGGGAATTATTGTCACCAGTTGAAGAAAAAATTGAAATAAACCGACTTCTAATTTTTACAGGCCCAAAAATGTGTCCGTGTATTACACTATCCACCAAAACGTTACGGTCTTAATTTGCAGCGATTTGCTGCATTTTTCGTGAAATTGTTGTCGTAACTTTTTTCAAATATTATCACTTCTATTTCAAATTTCGAATTAAAGCAAATCGTTACCAAGAAGCCTTAGTACCACGATCGAGTTCACGAGAAGGTGTATACATATATGACGTAACTTTTGTTCGTAGTACGCTACGATACGCTAAATTTTGGCGTAGTACGCTACAGAATCCGCCCAGCTACGCTCATTTCTTATCCAGAGCTACGGCTACGGAAAAATAGTTTCGTAACGTAGCGTAGGCCATCTCTGCTGCGGAGTGAGTTTTGTTCTCTCGTGCGAAGAATGGATCGAGTGCACTGCCTGCGAAGGCTGTGCCATAAATGATAGACTGGGAGCCTGAGATGGTTAGTGGGAGGAAGCTTCGAGTCGCCACACGTCATTTTTACTGTCTGAAGTGAATGTTTTTGCACTTAACAACTTCTGGCCCATATTTCTTTTAAAATGGTGAATTGAAACAATGGGAACACAGAATAGACAAGGTAGGGGATTCAGGGAGGGTGCTCAGAATCCTCGTACCAGTTTACTTCGTTTCGTTCTTCGTCGTGTTTGTTTGTGTGTGTGTTTCATTTTATATTACTTTTATGGTATGCCTTTATGCTTGGTTTTATCGTTAGTTTTACGTAACTTAGTTTATTAGACGTGGGAACGTGAAAAACCACCTAAATGTTTTATTAATGTGCGTGGACGCTTCTAGATACATTCTGACTTCTGAATAATACTTAAATGATTACCAATGAAGCTAAGAACTACGAAAAAGCTACCTCATCAACGATAGACCAAAATGGGGTAAGATGCCCAGGAGTGGGGCATCTTACCAAGCCCCAGGGGCGTCTTACCCACCCGATGGGGTAAGACGCCCCTTTGCAAGCCTCTGGTAAAATCATCATAGTTAGAAAATATGATAATTATCAGCGATTTCATCGACTCTATAAGGAAGATAAATGATCATGCTACGACTTGACATCTAAAGCAGCACTGTTGGTACCACGGTTTTTTCATAATCCGGATTTCCCTAAACCCTGGGCATCTTATCCCACTCTCCCATACATATATATATATATATATATATATATATATATATATATATATATATATATATATATATACATTTTTTCAATACAAACACGCATGTTCATATGCCGACACATATGCGCACCACCATCCCATTGAGGAGCCATCATAATATGCATTCGATAAACAGATTCGGGCCTAATTTACATATAATTTTTCCGACAGGATCAGTGTTCATGCGCCCTAGGTTACATCTAAAGTCGACAACCGACACAAGACTGGCACTCAACGTGAGGGTCTTAATCGCATTGCGCTTATCTTGTCACGGGGAGTCGATTGATTTGCAACATGACCACACCGGGTCACCCTGTGACCCTGCCCTAGGTCGTTGTTAGGCTATTATCACTTGGCCTAGCAATATCATATTAACTATACATCTTTCGGTTTTCCGCTGTGAGAGGAATCCAGTGATGTATAAAGATTTGCTCTAGCTTCGCTGAGTAAAAGTCTAAAGAGGGAAGCGTACACGGCGCTGTTGTAAGCCTATGGGAGCCTTCTTTGACCTATGCTGGCTTCAACATTGACCTGAAATGAAATAATTCTGATAATTTCTCTTTGTTTCGAGCACACTTTTCGCCGGCCGTCCGTAATTTTTCTCTAGCTTTCCTGGGAAATAAGATACGGAAGAAGGGCGAAATGTACGTCTCCCCAGCAAGGCGCATCGTGCCGAGGACCCCGGTGGGGCACATGTTGATATGGCTTAGAAATAATAGGGCTAATCTATGGACAATCCGGGATTTTTTGTAGAGACGACTGTAGGTCAGGTACGAGCCATGGCCTCTCCGTTGGAAATGTATGGGCAAGATAATTTAAACTAAAAAAACATCGGTGGGAATGAAGATACAGTCTTTGCTTTTATTTTTGGACTTACCCTCCGATTCTAATTATTTGCGTTCTGACCCAATCTATGATTGGCCTGATCCTTTTAATCGGGCTTCACATTTGAACGTGCTGCACGCTTGAACGGGCTGTAATTTTGATCGTGCTGCACTTTTGAATGCGCTGCAGTTTTGAACATGCTGCACTTTTGAACGTGCTGCACTTATGAACTGTGGGAGTTTTTAACAGAGCACAATTATCTTGCTGCACTTATGAACCGCGGGCGTTTTGAACTCTACGCAAAATATCTTGCTGCACTTATGAACCGCTGGCCTTTTGAATACCGCTTCTCTGACCTTGCTGCATTTTTGAACGTGCTGCACTTATGAACTGTGGGTGTTTTGAACGTGCTTGATAATCGAGTCTGCTGCACTTATGAACTGCGGGGGTTTTGAACGCGCTGCACTTTTGAACTGTGGGGCTTTTGATCGTGCTGCACTTTTGATCGTGCGGCACTTATGAACTGCGGGCGTTTTGAACATCGCTTCCTTAATGGTGCTGCACTTTTGAGCTGCGGCAGTTATGAGCAGTGGCACTTTTGAACGTGCTGCACTTTTGATCGTGCTGCACTTTTGAACTGCGGGCGTTTTGAACATCCCTTCCTTGACCTTGCTGCACTTTTGAACTGCTGCACTTTTGAACATGCTGCACTTTTGATCGTGCGGCACTTATGAGCGTGCTGCACTTATGAACTGTGGCAAAAATGAACCGTCCCCGCTGGGCGCCTACATGTCTGTAATTTTACGACGCTGACGTATGTGTTTTTGTTTTATTGGCTGTGTACGTGTAGTGTTTTAATTTAATTGCAATACACCCTGCCAGTGGCATTCTTAGCACCTACCTGTACCGCGCCGATATCCCCGACGTTATTTAGGGGCCCCGCGCCGGGGGTATCATGGTTGCGCGTTTTGGTGCCTGTATGTTTTTATGTATCGCCTACTGCAAATATACTGTATGGACCTAAAAACTCCTCGAATTTGGGCTCCTCACTGCCTTCTGCAGCGGCTGGTTATAAGCCACTGCCACATACCAGGCATAAAACACGTATAATTCACCGCTTACCATGCTATTTCCGGGCCCACTAACGTTGTTTACCTTTCGGCGTCCCTCTTTCGCGGCCATCTTGGATGACACACTAGCGCCACTGGTGAGCAGGACCGGGGTCAATTTTTCATGAGCGCAAACAGCAGGCCATCAGCCCGTAAAACCTCTAGAACTAGTTCCCGGGGAGAGGCTACAATCCTGTGACGTAGGCGCAACACGGCCCGCTGATTGGTGCTGATAAAACTGTGCTGACAGGTGGAACAGGCCTTAGCCCTGTTCCAGCTGTCAGCACAGTTTTGTCAGCAGGACCTCTAACCTCTCCTCCAGAAAAGTAACATCAGTGGCATAATCGCCTCTTGTTTGTGCTAAGCAAAGGGAAATTAATCCTTTATACCATTAAAAAATATTAGGCTGCCACTTCGTGCACTTACTATTTTTCATCAGCGCAAACAGCAGGCCATCAGCCCGTAAAACCTCTAGAACTAGTTCCCGGGGAGAGGCTACAATCCTGTGACGTAGGCGCAACGCGGCCCGCTGATTGGTGCTGACAAAACTGTGCTGACAGCTGGAACAGGGCTCTTAAACATGCATGAGCCTGTTCCAGCTGTCAGCACAGTTTTGTCAGCAGGACCTCTAACCTCTCCTCCAGAAAAGTAATATCAGCGCCATAATCGCCTCTTGTTTTTGCTAAGCAAAGGGAACTCAAACCTTTACACCATTAAAAAATATTAGACTGCCACTTCGTGCACTTACTATTTTTTATCAGCGCAAACAGCAGGCCGTCAGCCCGTAAAACCTCTAGAACTAGTTCCCGGGGAGAGGCTACAACCCTGTGACGTAGGCGTAACGCGGCCCGCTGATTGGTGCTGACAAAACTGTGCTGACAGCTGGAACAGGAGCCCTGTTCCACCTGTCAGCACAGTTTTGTCAGCAGCACCTCTAACCTCTCCTCCAGAACAGTAACATCAGTGCCATAATCGCCTCTTGTTTGTGCTAAGCAAAGGGAACTTAATCCTTTATTCCATTAAAAAATATTAGGCTGCCGCTTCGTGCACTTACTATTTTTCATCAGCGCAAACAGCAGGCCATCAGCCCGTAAAACCTCTAGAACTAGTTCCCGGGGAGAGGCTACAATCCTGTGACGTAGGCGCAACACGGCCCGCTGATTGGTGCTGACAAAACTGTGCTGACAGCTGGAACAGGGCTAGGGCTAATGTCGATAGGATAGAGGGATTTGCACGCCCATGCTGCCAAATGACAACGATGGGGCTGGGCTTACCCTGAGCCGGGCCAACCTCATGTAATCTTTGGACGTTATTCAACGAGATGGAGGCGCTCGTCGTGGAGGTGCTGAGGGAGGATGGAGGATACTATAAGGTAATTAATAATCTGCATAGGTAGATTTGAATGAGGATGTGTGATATGCTCCCTTGCATGATTTTGACCACTGCCTTCAAGGAGGTGGAAGCCAAAAGGCCATTAAAATGGTCGCACGATATCGGCGCATCCACGTCCTGAGATTGGCGTACCATGCGCTGCTGTACTGGTTACTACTGGTCCAGTCTGCAGAACGTGGCAGATTTCGACGAGATCTCGTTGGGGCAGCCTCGGGGCAGACCTACCGATTTGGGGCAGCTTTTGGTCGATCTTGGGGCAGATGGGGGCTCTTGGGGCAGGAACTAGTACTTGGGGCAGCGCCAGTCTGCAGAACGTGGCAGATTTCGACGAGATCTCGTTGGGGCAGCCTCGGGGCAGACCTACCGATTTGGGGCAGCTTTTGGTCGATCTTGGGGCAGAGGGGAGCTCTTGGGGCAGGAACTAGTACTTGGGGCAGCAGTCGATCCGGGTAATCGCCGAGGGAAGAAGAAAAAATAACTAAAAGAAACAACAATCATTAGTTGAAATTGCGCCGTAAAAGCTGAATTGTCTCAAAAGCGTCATATTTGTCATCAAGAGGAATATGGTTAAAAAGATACCAAATCAGGAAATTTTTTAATAGACGTAAAGTCAAAGTTCCTGGAAATTAATAAAAAATCAGGCAACGTGTGCCTTTCTAAAGCTAAATTTATTTTTTTGTAAATTTTTAATCGAAACTAAGTTTTAGTTACAAAAAACAATCTAAGAACTCTAAATAAGATTTCCCTGTATGTAGTTTTTTGCATTTCCTCTGCTATGTTTTGATCACCAAAGGCCGGCAAATCGGGTGTATGTCAAAAGGTCCACTGTTCAAAGGGTCCACCGTTCATAAGAAAATCATGCCAGCCCCTTCCCCGCAAGAACAAATGCCGGTCAGTGATGTGACGTCACAAGAGCGTACGGGGAATCTTTCTTTGCTTGAGTCTTGTGAAAATATTCCAAATTGTGTTATGCTTTCATGAAAATTTGGGAAAATGGGGGGAAATGCTTTAGCTTTAGAAAAATTATTCTTTTTCAAATTTAGTTATCAATTGAAAAATTTTGTAAAGTTTAGATTATACGGCCTGAAAGCAGAGGCAAATGACGTCTGTAGGGGAAAAGACTTCGCTTGTAAATATACCTTTGAATAAAAGTATTCTTGAAGTCGTGCATCATGAATGCAAGATAGCTGCTGCTGTGCGTGGAGGGTGGTGAGTGCGTTGTCGTCGTCGAGTTGGATGCACAGTTTTATTTCATGTCTGGGTGTTTCGTTTAAAATGGAGTAGATAAAAATGTATCAGTAAAAATACCCTCCTATTGGAGGAGTCTGCCCCAGCATCCAAATTTCTGCCCCAATTGGGGCAGGCTTTGGGCTGCCCCAAGCGCCTCGTCGAGTCGCCTGCCACGTTCTGCAGACTGGGGGCAGCGGTCGGTACGGGTAATCACCGAGGGAAGAAGAAAAATAATGAAAAGGAACGACAATCATTAGTGAAAGTTGCGCTGTAAAAGCTGAATTGTCTCAAAAGCGTCATGTTTGTCGTCTAGAGAAATATGGTTAAAAAGATACCAAACAAAGGAAATTTTTAATAGATGTAAAGTCAAAGTTCCTGGAAGTGAATAAAGAATCAGGCAACAGGCGCCTTTTTCAAGCTAAATTTACATTTATTTTCTAAATTTTGTAATCTAAACCTAGTTTTAGTCACAAAAAACAATCTTAGAACTCGAAATAAAATTTCCCTGTATGTAGTTTTTTGCATTTCCTCTGCTATGTTTTGATCGCCAAAGGCCCGCAAATCGGGTCTATGTCAAAAGGTCCACTGTTCAAAGGGTCCACCATTCAAAAGAAAATCATGCCAGCCCCCTCCCCCTAAGAACAAATGCTAGTCAGTGATGTGACGTCACAAAAGCGTCACGGGAATCTTTCTTCGCTTGGGTCTTGTGAAAACTAGGGGTGAAAATATTCCAAATTTTGTCATGCTTTCATGCAAATGTGAGAAAATGGAAGGGGGAGAATGCTTTAGCTGTGGAAAAAATTATTCTTTATCAAATTTAGTTATTAATTGAAATATTTTTTAAACTATTGATTATACGGCGTGAAAGCAGTGGCAAATGACGTCTTTAAGGGAAAATACTTCGCTTGTAAATATACCTTTGAATAAAAGTATTCTTGATGTCATGTATCATGAATGCAAGATAGCTTCTGCTGTGCGTGGAGGGTCGTGGAGTGCGTTGCCATCGGCGAGTCAGATGCACGGTTTTCTTTCATTTCTGGGTGTTTCGTTTAAAATGGAGTAGATAAACATATATCGGTAAAAATACCCCCCCCCGTTGGAGGAGTCTGCCCCAGCATCCAAATTTCTGCCCCAATTGGGGCAGGCTTTGGGCTGCCCCAAGCGCCTCGTCGAGTCTCTTGCCACGTTCTGTAGACTGGCTACTGGTATTGGCTAGTTAGTTAATTTTGGTTTCTTTTATACTGGTGACCTGGTTTTTGGTCTCCATGGTGCTTACAACATTTCAATCTTACAACATTTGAGTATCTTTGGACCTGCAGGTATTATATTCTTGTATTCATACAGTATATTTCACACTCACTACACAAAGCATATACAAACAAAAGCGAGGCATCAATACTCCACCTATGGTTGCCCATGGCATGGAGCCATGATATAACACTGGGGGAGGGGAACAGACATGACAACATGCAGTACACAGGTAAAAGATGTTACATTGGAAAAAATTGGGAGAACAGAGCAGTTTAAACAACAGACAGCACCCTCAGCCTTCCCATCTATGCTTGCATTGGATGAAATGATGAAAAAGACATTTCTCCTCTAGGTACTATTTTCTTTTTTCTTTTATGAATATCAAATTTAGCACTAAAGGGATTTGGGTACCTTGGTGCAATTCTGCATTTATATATCACTTAGATTTGTCTGCTAAACAGAGGAGACAGCAAGCAGAGGAGACCTGTTAGGTCCACAAACAGCCTAAGAGGATGTGAAGTTTGATTTTGTATTAAAGGGAGGTACTCAAAAAATTTTATTGGCTAGATCAAAAGGTCACAAGTTGTTTCAGAAGTCCTATTCTCATTTTTGTAAGTTCAGCCTCCAAATGCCTTAAAATTACTCTCAAAGTCAACTTCTAGACAACTTCAAGAATTCTCACTATCGAGCAAATGACACAGCCTCAGCTATGACCATTGATTTCTCTAAGAACTAAGTCATATCTGTCCTAAACAGTGGTGCAGAACCTGGGACTACCACAGAAAAAAAACTTAAGAAAAACAACATTCCAAAGCTCTTTGGAAACAGAAATATAGGACTTAAAAGAAAACACGATCAACCAATCAGAAGCCCAGAAATTCTCATACCTGTGTTACATGACCTATCTGACACAAAAGTTTTGTCATCCTGGGATTTTTGTAGAAAACTACTGAAGAGGTGAGGTATGAAACACCTGAAGACTTGAGTAATTATTTTATGTTCCATTTGTGGGGCAAACTGATCCATCTTGTAGTTTTTAGAGGCAATGTAAAATTAATTCAAATACAGATACAGGAGAACAGACATTTTTATTACAAAAATTATTACTTTTAAACTTCAAATAGCTTTTGAAAACTAAGAGATAAAGGGCAGGTTCCAGCCTGTTACTGGTATTGTGAAAATATTTCAATAATAGGTGAGTGACCTCCAAAAATGTTGTCGAAGATACAAAAATAATTGACAGCCTTGTATTCAAGATTTTTCTAATAGCAAAAAACCATAATAATTGCCTCTTCTTCTGTAGCTAAAATAAAAATTATATTGACATGAGACACCTGAAAAATCTTTTAAAGAATCAAACATCAAAGCAAATCATTTACAAATTGCTTCCATACCCATATATTTAGGTGTACAAAAAGATCCCATACACAATACATTTCAGAGGGAAAAAACTTGACAGGTTTGAAAGAAAAGAAGGAACACCAGAATACTAACATGGGAGAATGAAGAAATACGCAAGGATTCGAGAAATGAAGAGAAAAACTGGAAGTTGATATCTGGACGGAGTATGCCGGGGTGAGCGGGACAGTAGACGCGTGAGAGGGCTCCGAGAAGACGGGCGTGGAGCCACGGGTATGTACGGGGGAGGGGGCAGCGCAACGGACGAGCGACTCACGCACGGAGCGCAGGAGGCCGACGATCTGGTGGGGGTGGGGGGAAGGGGCAACGGCCAAGCGAGCCACGGAAGGAGCGCAGGAGGTCGACGACCAACACATGTAATTCAGTTCTGATTGTTGGTAATAATTTTTTATTGCAATTGTTAATAATAGTGGTTTGATGCTTGATCATTAATAATGTTTAGGAGTGTCATGTCAATATGACTTGTGTAATTCCTTTAGCCACTGAAGAGGAGGCTCTGACCTTGAAGTTTTTGCTATTCTATCCATAATAATTAATATTTTATATAAATTTAACTTCACATTCTGTTTGACAGTTTGTGGTTCAACCATGTTGTTTGAATCTTCATAGGAGACCTGTTATAACTGTTAGCATGACCTGCCATCTGTTTGGAAAATATCATGTTGAAGCGGAGGAGCTGCTCTAGAATCACTCATTTTTTAGCTTGGGAGTGGTATCCCTCTAATCCTGATCAGACTCCTGATCAACTAAAAAAAGTTGGCTATTTGTATTATTATAATGCCCCTTAGGTTCACCACTCACTAGTTGTATTCTGAACCCTTTTCCTATTATTCTACCAAAATTCTAGCTAAATTACACTCATCAATGGTTTGAAAACTATTTGCCATTGACTGAGACATAACAAAGTTTAGGTCTCGGTAAGTGTAGGTTAAGGTGTTAGTGGGTTAGTGATAATAAAAAAGAGCCCGAGGTGCTATGCAAAAATAAATGAAAGGGGGAGAAGTCAGATAGGGGAAAGCAAGAGAATGGGGCAAAGAAGAGCACATTTAATGAAGGAGACTTGAGAATAGAGCAAGTGACGATCTAGTGGAATATGAAGAGTTATAGTTGCAGTGAAACAACGGAAGCATTTGTTATAAGAATGTTAATGTGTTTGCTCATTTATATGCTCAGAAAAATACTTATTAATGAAGCCTATGGTGCTTTTTTAAAGTTACTTATTGAGTAGGGTGTAATTCATTTAAACTTGTAAACCAGGGACAAAATTGCATTCTGTACTCTAGATTCTTGAATAGAAATAACAAATTTTCTGTACACTGTTGATGCAAAAGAAACATTAAACTATTGGACCAATCTCATCATCGTAATTGGTGGTTAAGGGCGCGCTGACAACATTGGTCATGTGGTGCCCATAACACTAAGTAAGATATATGCAAAACAGTTTCAACATCTCACAGGGCTAAAGGTGTGTCAAAGGTAAAAATTTAAACATCACCGTGCATCCTTCAACAAGTCAAAGAGTAAGGAGCAGGTCATTGCGTCCTAAGATGGTGCGTAAATGACATTGAAGGAGACACTTAAAAAAAACAGCAATAGCCGTGAAGTCCACGGTTAATGCTTTCCAAGCAGTGAATCCAGTGAGGCGACCCGTGAAAGTACCGCTGTCTTTCAACCTAAAAATCTCGACAATCCACGAGCAGATGTCGCACAGGCAGGCGATCCCAACAGCGAGCACACTCCGACGGGACATCTCTTCTTAGTAAAAAATGAACGTGTTGCGTGGGTGTGGTCAATGCGTGGGCGTGACCAATGCCTAGAGAGGATCACCTCCTCCCTCCTTGAACTCGCAGAACCTGAAAATTGCATGCCGATCAGCGGTTTCAGGGCCCGAAGCGTTTGACCCTTTGTCTCGGTATCCCACCTATCCTGCCATAATTTAGTAACGTGTCTCCGAATATGTGGGAACCAGTCAGAGCACGGGATCCGAAGGCCCGATGGTACAGTGCCCTGTGCTGCCTTCTTCGCAGCGAGATCAGCGCTCTCGTTTCCGACGATACCTGAGTGACTGGGGACCCAGGCTAATATTACTTTTTTCTCGACATGCGTTCGGTGAAGTCTGTGTCTGATTTCATCTAAATGATATGATGATGACGACTTCCAAAAAGGCAGGCGCCGCCTCACGGCCTCATCGGAGCAGGCGATTACCACCGGTCGGCAGGGCTGGCGATTAGATGGATCCAATCGTCGGCCACAAGAGCCGTTAGCCCACATGCACCCAGACCATCCGGCCTTGCCAGGCTGGTGCGCCCCCTAAGCCCAAATAACCAACCATCCAGGAATCATAGGCGCGTGCGGGGACGCCCATGACACTGGGGAATAGCTGGAGGAAGTTATGAATTGGAAAAGGAAGCGGATCGGTCTGCGCTGTCCAGTCCAGCCGTGCGCCACACGCAGCCGAGGTGTGCATACTCATGACAAGCAAGAGCACACACACACCCGCCACCCTCGGGGACACGCCGGGCCAGACATCGCAGACAGTGGATAGGAGGGGTATTTAGGAGTGGACAGAAAGGATACGGTTGAAAAGGCATGGACAGACAAGGAATTAAGGAAGGAAGAGGAAAAGGAACAGGGAGTTGATGGGATTTGAAGTTGAAGAGGAAGGTTGAGAGAGGATTAAGATGGCAGGTTCGATTTGGCCCATCACTTGAAGGCGGGGGGCGAAACTCATCCTGCCAACTGGGGTCGCGGGTGTCGTCACATCCCGTTCCCAATTATTCATGTGCCGGAGAAGTCAGCAGGCGCAAACGAGTCCGGCAGATGAAAATATAGTATTTGTAGATACACAACTGTTGCAGAGACATGTAATAGGGTTTGGAAATGTTCTTTGCAATGTAGGTGCCATTTATCGCATTATGTATGCTTCATTATTTACCCTATGTATCAAAGTTAGAGCGACAGCTTTCGGTGTTTAACATTTAGTTGGCGACATGTTTGGAGGTTTTTCCTCTCCTGACGATTGGCAGATATGACCCTGGTTGTTTGTGCATTGGTGGTCCCAAGTTTGGTAACTGAAGCGATAGAGGGGTGATGTAGGGGTGGTGTCCGCCCGTTTGGTGTAATTTGGCCGTGGTGCGATGACTACGGACCGCAGGTTGTGGTGCAGGGCGTGGGCGGCCGACTGTGGGTGGTGTGGCCGGGACGGAGCTGTCGTGCGTTCAACAGCCTCCTAGGCAGTATAGAAGCGCAGATGAAAAAGGCCATGGAAGTCAGAAAATTGTGTTTACCCTGTCGTTAAGGGCCGGAGCCGCCCATGGCCAATTGGCAAACAGATGTTTTCATTTGGTATTTTTTATCAAATGCTTACATTAATAACGTTATGACATGAATATCAAAGGATATTTCATGGAAAATTTGTTAGTACGGTTCACCGGTGCGAGTCAAACTACCTACACTTGGCTCAAATTGTACTCCCAAGGACAGCAAAGCCAATAGTATCACCACATAGAAAATTTGTTAGTACGGTTCACCGGTGCGAGTCAAACTACCTGCACCTGGCTCAGATTGTACTCCCAAGGACAGCATAAGCCAATAGTATCACCACATAGAAAATTTGTTAGTACGGTTCACCGGTGCGAGTCAAACTACCTACACCTGGCTCAGATTGTACTCCCAAGGACAGCATAAGCCAATAGTATCACCACATAGAAAATTTGTTAGTACTGCTCACCGGTGCGAGTCAAACTACCTACACCTGGCTCAAATTGTACTCCCAAGGACAGCAAAGCCAATAGTGTCACCACATGACCTAAAACAATGGCTAATTTACGGCGTCATCAAATTTAATAAATGCGATATCTTGTGCCAGTGTATTTATGTCGTCACTCTGAATGCGTGTAACACGCATATGAGTCCTCAGCACCACATTTCCAGTCATATATTTGTTGCAGATTCCCATTGTTTGGCTTATTTTACGCTATCTGGCCAATAGATTTGCCAAGATGTGGGCTAAATAGGAAAACAAATTCGGGTTTGAAGAAAGCAAAAGTTCAGGACGAATTTTAACTGAGTGCTGCTGATGACGTCATAAAAGATAGCACAACATGCAAGATCACGTCTTAGAATGTAAATATGGATGTAGAGGCAATTATCAGGCAATGTGTCAGTATTAACAATTTTCTTTTGGAAATATCAGCTCTGTCGTCCAAAAATATACTCGGGGATAATAAAGCGATTTTTTCAATACCCTCAACTGAATGACCTCACTATGACATTGGGATGAACGATTTTTGTCTTGATTGCCTTTAAAGTACGAAGCAATCATTTCTAGGAAGGTACTGGATGTTTCGTTTTTTACCTATGAAGACCAAGATAATATGATTAAAAGGTGGGGTGGGGCAGTGGTGGATCCAGGGGGCAAAAAAGGCGTTTGCCCCCCCAACGGAAAAGCTCGGGGCAAAACTATGTTTTTGCCCCCCAAAGCGATCGACCTCCTTTTTTCCCGACTCTTCAGTTTATAAGCAATATTTTGGTGCTTCAACTCTCAACTTCGAACAGAACCAGTTAAGTTCAGTGGAAATATGGGGCCTTTGATAGGAAAAAAGTATTTTGAGCTCATATTTTCCAGCCCGTGACGTTTTCTTTTTTTGCTTTTCGCCTCAAATATCAGTACCGGCAAGTCATATTTTAGCACGATCCGCACTGCGTGACGTGTTTTTTTTGTTTTTCGGCTTTGGTTTGCCCCTCCCAAACCGACCGGCTAGATCCGCTACTGGGGTGAGGTAAAAAAGCCTGTCAAGCGTGGGTTTGGTGACAGAAGCTGCCTCTCACGGATCATATGTCAATTTTTTTAGTGAACTTGATCCTCGGAAGTTCCCTAAGAACACGATGAACGTGATAATACGCCGTTTGACTGGCAGCTCCTTTCTGCCCGTTAGCTGCCTCCAGAAATGAATGCTGCAACGCTCTAAACACGATATGTGAATCATGGTACAATATATTTTCTGCATAGGCAGATCCAGGATTGCCGATCGGGGGCACCTTCCCGGGGGGAGGCGTTATCCGGACCAGGGGGGCGCCACTTATGACCGGCAAAACCTATCAGGTGGCCAAATCCTGTCGGTGGGTGCCGACTGTCGTATCCTGGGGAGGGGGGTTGGAAAGCGACATTTCAGGGGGGCGCCATCGACCTTTCAGGGGGGCGCCGAGGGTCGATCGGGGGGGGGCACGTGCCCCCTTGCCCCTGGATCCGCCTATGATTTTCTGTCCTATGAAAGGTCCATGCTTCTTTAGATCTAATGTGTTATTGAACTGTCCTAAATCGCGTGTTCAAGTGCGTGAGCGCTTGGCTTACTCTACTGTTCTCTCGAGAAGATAACAAAAACTGTTCATACAATTTAGGGCATAGAATATAGCTTACCACACTACTGACGAACACAACTTCTATAAATGCTGATAACTTTCCTTAGTGACTAGTCTGAAACGTGAAATATGTTTTAATATGTAAAAAATAGACGAAATTGATAAATGTTCTTTGTTCCTTATTGTAGCCTTTTAGCTAAAATGCTTCTTTTGTATTTATTTTCGTTTTGGGTGCAAAGAAAACGGTTAAGTCTGGCACAAAACATTGCCAGCTCATCGCCGATTTGACGTCGCGCTCATTTGTATGCTAATTGCTAGCACGAAACTAAATGAAAGGAAATATTTTTTAGCTATTTTAAGCCGGAATAATGTTATCTTCAACATAGTATAACATACAAGTATAACAGTAATAATAGTATAGTGTGTGATAATAGTATAACATAGTTATATTCAACCCTTAAAACCACCACAGTTGGGAACTGTTCCAAGGCACTACATTCCCCTTCATAAACTTTAGATACTCATGCATGCCATTTTTGCATGTTTGTGGCAGGAGCGAACTTTTTGAGTTATTCTAAATTCAGCTGGTTTGCTTTTAAACATTAATGTTTCTATATCCCTGACTTTTATTTCGGAACAGGAGAATGTATGGGTGCTTACGGTTGTTATCAAGGATGTTCTATTGATCTCGCGAATGGTTGCCTTTACCTTTTTCTGATGAATTTATGCTTTTTTTATTTTAATTTCGATGCCACACACTACGCCAAAGCAATTTCAGAGCTTTGGATGCAGGACTGTAATATGAGGTGTTGAAGTGTATGTTATGGATACCCTTGATCCGCCTATGGCCATGAGAATTGTGGTTTTAGTTCCAAAATGAAATCGAACTGACAATCTTTTGAGATAGTTCTTTTTTGTTATTACATTCTGATTACCTCTGACAATCGATTTCTACGAGATTCCCTTGTATTGTGCTTGCGTAGCTTCTTCATATCCACGCATTTCTAAAGAAAACATATGTTTGGAGTTCGCAAGTTAATGGATATGGATTTTTGCAGGCATCTGTCATCGATGTCGGTCGGGGGGATACAGTCCGGGTGAAATTTGATGAGTAAGTATATTTATCGCTTTGTGTAAGTAGTTTTCAATACGAACCAGTATTCTGTAAAAGAAAACGGCTCATCATTAATCCTGACAATTTGGTGAAAATTCTCTCTCTCTCTTTCTTTCTCTCTTTCTTTCTCTCTTTCTTTCTCTCTTTCTTTCTTTCTTTCTTTCTTTCTTTCTTTCTTTCTTTCTTTCTTTCTTTCTTTCTTTCTTTCTTTCTCTCTCTTTCTTTCTTTCTCTCTCTCTCTCTCTCTCTCTCTCTCTTTCTCTTTCTCTTTCTCTTTCACTTTCTCTTTCTCTTTCTCTTTCTCTCTCTCTCTCTCTCTCTCTCTCTCTCTCTTTCTCTCTTTCTCTTTCTCTCTTTCTCTCTCTCTTTCTCTCTCTTTCTCTTTCTCTCCCTCTCTCTCTTCCTCTTTCTCTCTTTCTCTTTCTCTCTTTCTCTTTCTCTCTTTCTCTTTCTCCCTCTCTTTCTCCCTCTCTTTCTCCCTCTCTCTTTCTCTCTCTCTTTCTCTCTCTCTCTCCCTCTCCCTCTCTTTCTCTCTCTCTCTCTCTCTCTCTCTCTCTCTCTCTCTCTCTCTCTCTCTCTCTCTCTCTCTCTCTCTCTCTCTCTCTCTCTCTCTCTCTCTCTCTCTCTCTCTCTCTCTCTCTTTCTCTCTTTCTCTCTTTCTCTCTTTCTCTCTCTCTTTCTCTCTCTCTCTTTCTCTCTTTCTCTCTTTCTCTCTTTCTCTCTTGCTCTCTCTATTTCTCTCTTGCTCTCTTTCTCTTTCTTTCTCTCTCTCTCCTCTCTCTCTCCTCTCTCTGTGGTATAGGCGATATCGGCAACCGTGCTTAAAAGGTTTCATGTGAGTAGGGTGACTTGTTCCTTGCTTTTAATGATATTTTTCCTTTCAGGTTTTATTTAGAATAAAAAGCGGGTAAACAATTATTTGCACCAATTGCGGCGCCCAGCGATTTGATGTTTTTTTTGCTATGCATTAGTATGTTGGTTTCGGGATGAGCATCTGATTGAGAATTGGATAAGATCCGTTGGAAATGACACCGCGTTGCTGTATGTTTTGCTTCTTGAATTATTAAAATGACCCTTGGAATGTAGTTTTTAAGGTTGGCCCTGCCAAGTGTCTTGCACTGCTCATACAGCGGTGACGGCATGCGAGGTGGTAGTTACTGGCCTCCGTGATGCGCAGGTCTCAGTTGGGGGAGGCGGAGGTGCCTCTGTCGCAGGCCCGTCTGCCCCCCGTCGACACCGACGCCCACCTGCCCACCGAGGGTGACGATGTGGAGGTATTCTCCCGCTTGAAGGACGACGCGCCGCTCTGCTGGCTGCCGGCCGTCGTTAAGGTGAGTGGTGCCCGGTGCAGGGCAGCCTCCTGAGGTGAGTGGTGCCCGGCACCGGTGCAGGGCAGCATTCTGAGGTGAGTGGTGCCCGGCACCGGTGCAGGGCAGCCTGAGGTGAGTGGTGCCCGGCACCAGTGCAGGGCAGCGTTCTGAGGTGAGTGGTGCCCGGCACCAGTGCAGGGCAGCGTTCTGAGGTGAGTGGTGCCCGGCACCGGTGCCGGGCAGCCTCCTGCCCCTTGCCCTGGCACTGAGCCGCTCTGTGGAGCTGGTTGAGCCGCTCTGTAGAGCAGGTGCTATGGCCCTACGCTCGCTCAATAAGGTTTCAGTTTTGGCAACCACAGTGATGCTCTCGCCTCCGTGCCACTGCCAGGGGAGCCCGGTGCTAGTATAGACGCAGCTGCTCAGTGCTGAGGGATGGCGGCTCACGGTGCCGTGCTTTGTTAGTCGTTTGGCCAGCCGGGTGTGTGGTGTAGCGTTGGATGGGGCAGCAGTGTGTTGCGGCGCGGCAGATTGTGAAGGGAGACGGGTGCGTGGTGTAGCGTTGGATGGGGCAGCAGTGTGTTGTGGTGCGGCAGATTGTGAAGGGAGACGGGTGCGTGGTGTAGCGTTGGATGGGGCAGCAGTGTGTTGCGGCGCGGCAGATTGTGAAGGGAGACGGGTGCGTGGTGTAGCGTTGGATGGGGCAGCAGTGTGTTGTGGCGCGGCAGATTGTGAAGGGAGACCGGTGCGTGGTGGAGCTGGCGGGGCCGGGCAGCGAGCGACGCACCGACATCATCGGCCAGGACGAGATCCGACACAAGAACACCAGCGCGCCGCTCACCTCCCGCTCCTTCTTCTCCTGCTACATTCCCGTGCCGGAGGACCTGCTGGAGTAGTGAGTGCAGCCGCCCGCCCGCCTGCCGCCCGCTGGCAGCCATCCGCTCTCAATAGAGATAGCACACATCACCCTGTTGCCGAGCGGCGATATTGCTAAGATTGAGGCTAGGAACTGATCTCCAGTAGAGGTTCTGCTCGTTATGTGAAAAGATAATGTAATTGACTGCCCAGAATACTGGGCTTGGCTTACGCCCAGACATTTCGTTGAAACGGTGTTGAGTCTGACGATGAGTGAAGTCGGTACTTACCAGCACGTGTGTGATGGCCTTTGGCGGAGAACAAATATTCAAATGAAAAACAAAACAACGAAAAGACTGTGAGATTGTGCAAGTGTATAGTTTGAAATGTGAGGTGCCTCCATACAAATGGTTCTTTGTACTTAATGTGCACTGGCTTTCAGCGCACACCTGCCCAACGCTCACAAAGAGTTCCAGAAGGCGTGCGGCGCCGCCGTCTGCCAGTTCGTGCCGGAGAAGAACAGCCTGCTCCTGGTGGGCCGCTCCTCCTCCGTCGAATCACGGGCGTCGGTGCTGGCCGAGATGCACTTCCGAGGGCTGAAGCAGAAGGCTCTGCTCTTGTCGCGCACACAGGAGGCCTCCAAGCACCTGCAGTCCAGCAAAGCCCACACACGCTCGGGGTGAGTCGCCAGCGCGCCGATGGAGGGCTGCAGACCTGAGGCGCGCCCATGCCGTGGCCCGACCACAACAGCATTCATGCGCTGCTAGACTGCTTTTGCTCTCAGTGAAACAACATTGTATTGTGCGCAAAGGTGGACCGAGAATGAAATTCGTAATACAGTGACGGATTTCACGTCAACTGGGCAGTTGCATCGTTTGCCGCTTCGCCAGTCGCATTTATGTTTTCTCTGGTTATGATTGCTGTTCTTATTTTAAGACCGGATCCATGTGCATTTCCTCGCTTTGCCGCTTTGCCGCTTTGCCATACAGTTGAAATGTTCATATTAAGGAACTTAAATCGTAAGTGAAACGACAGTTTATTTCTCCAGCGGTGTTGGTTCTTGGCATTGATTCACTCGTTTAGGCACAAAACATGGGAGGCTGTATTTATTTTCGATATAATGTGATGGTGGTTGCTTATTTGGTTTTTTTCTGTGACGCAGTTTGAGTATATGTTGTCTTTCCTTTCTGGTGGGGCCGTGACAGTCTGGGTGGCCGGTGACTTGCCTGTGCCGCGGACGTGCCTGCAGTCAGGTGGCCGGTGACTTGCCTGTGCCGCGGACGTGCCTGCAGTCAGGTGGCCGGTAACTTGCCTGTGCCGCGGACGTGCCTCATCAGGTGGCCGGTAACTTGCCTGTGCCGCGGACGTGCCTGCAGTCAGGTGGCCGGTAACTTGCCTGTGCCGCGGACGTGCCTCCAGTCAGGTGGCCGGTAACTTGCCTGTGCCGCGGACGTGCCTCCAGTCAGGTGGCCGGTAACTTGCCTGTGCCGCGGACGTGCCTGCAGTCAGTGTGATGTGTTGTAGGTACTCGGAGGAGTTCTGCGTGGTAGAGGATCTGATGGGGCTGGCAATCGGTGCGCATGGGGCCAACATTCAACAGGCCCGTCGCATCGAGGGCATCACCAACATCGAGCTCGAAGAAAAGACGTGCATCTTTAAAGTCTTCGGCGAGGTGAGGTCCAGCCGACGTGAATGGAACTAGGTGATCGGGGCTGCTTCTCGCAGCTTGAACTGGGATGGCTGTGTTTGGTTGAGCGTGCCAGTGAGGATTGATATGTCGTTCTGGGCTGCCGGCCAGCCGCAACCATTTTCTCGACAGCCTGCCTCACCTTTTGGAATGTCTTTCTATGAGGTTCTGGCTAGCGACGCTGCCTGGACTTGGCCTTCCCCGCGCAGTCAAGCATGCGCATGCGCAATTATCGCAATTTATAGACAGGTTCTCCACGTGGCTGCCATGTGAGATAGTGGGATACCAGTTCACGGGACTAAACAGCCGGGCCCCGTATCGGCAGAGTGAGGAGGCGGTGAAGAAGGCCAGGGCCATCCTGGAATACAGCGAGGTCTCCATCCAGGTACCTCGCCAGCTGGTGGGCAAGGTCATCGGCAAGAACGGCCGCATCGTCCAGGAGATCGTCGACAAGAGTGGCGTGGTGAGTGCACGCTTTAGTGAGTGTAGGAATTTACAATATGTTTGAGACAAAACGAAATGCGATTTTACTAAGTGGTATCGCTGAATAGAGATTAGTACTTAATCTGAGAGCACTGGGGCGAGGTCACCATTTCGTTTGTGTGGAGTCAACGCCGTTGACGTGGCCAAGATAAGTAATGCGCATCTGGTCTGTGTCAGGTGCGGATTAAGATCGAGGGCGAGAATGAGCCGAACCCAACGACGCCACGTGAGGAGGGCCAGGTGCCGTTCGTGTTCGTGGGCACTATGGAGTCGATCGAGTTGGCCCGCGTACTGCTGGAGTACCACCTGGCGCACCTGCATGAGGTGAGCTGTGCGCCCCGCAGGCACGGGCGCTGCCCTTCGGCTCTGGTCACTGCATGCAGCTCCTGATTGGTCACCTGCAGTCTAGCATGCCCGTACTCGGTGATGGCACGTGAGTGTTCTAGTCGATGCCTCCCGATTAGTTGGGCATTTCACCACAAATCGACATTCAGAGTAATCCAACTTACACCCTCATCTAAGGGGTTTTTGCGAAACGATGTCGGCGGGGTTACTGGCGCTCCAGAAGACGCCTGTGGCAATTTTATTGCTTTGATCAGCGGTATCGAAATTAAGACCATCTTCGTTCTTACATTAATTTCGTGAGCGGTATAGTATACGGCAATACAACTTATGCAAAAATAGTAGCTGATGGTATTAATATTTGTTGTAGCACTTGTTTTGAAAGACGTTCGTCATGTGCCAAAAATAATTTGCTATTTTTTTGTAGAGAAAACCGTAGGAATATACCTGTACTTACAGATTGAGTATATGTTCTCAATACATAGTTTTAGCAGGATACAAATTCGAAATTGTGAAACTCCCGCACATGGCTGCAGAAACGTGTTCATCTCAAAGAATATTACTTGAGCTTACCTATTCATTCATAAAAAGGTTGGTTATTTTGCTACAAGTTTATGTTAGAAGCATTAGAACGTTTTGACGGACGTTTTGAAGAGAGAATGCGGAGCTAACACACCAACTCACAAGCTCCGATACTTGATTCGGACATGCAATCTCCATGTGTGCAATGCAACAGTACCGACGTACCGACCAGCCAGGACTCTCATCGATGTTGTCATCATCAGCAAGCCTTCCTTGGTAGCGAAGAGTGGGGTCACTCGCTGCTATTATGGAGGACCGCACGACTACACGAGAGTGATGCTGAGATTCGGAGGAGATGACAAACAAACTGGTGGGATAACGCAGTCGCGCCGACTGAATCGTGTCGACGCCACTGCATTCAACCTGAGACTCGCCGGCACTGACTGGGGCGACGTATTTTCTGCGGAGGGGCCGACAGAGAAGTGGGAGGCGTTTGTTCGCATATTTACACCTCTCCTGGACTCAGTGGCCCCACTGAGACGGACGCGACTGCGGTCACCGTGCGCGCCGCGTGTCACGGAGCCGACCAGGGAGCTGATGAAGAGACGGCGCACGGCACTGGAGGAGGGGGCAACAGAAAGGGCCAAAACCAGTAGCCGTCAGTGCCAAGCTGCAATTAGGAGGGACTGCCGTGAACATTTGCAGGAGCAGCTGGCTGAAGCGAGTGCGGCCAAGACGTGGCAAATACTCAAACCAATAGTAGGCAATAAGAAGACGTCGAGTGCACAAGAGCACAGTAGTTCAATTTGCAGACGATACTCAACTTTTAATCAGTGGACCAAAATCTGAACTCTCTGACATGATTTTAAGACTTGAAAACGAGCTTGCATTATTCTTAGATTGGTTCAACGAGAATAAGCTGAAGCTAAATTCTTCAAAGACCAAAGTCATTGTATTTGGAACACGAGCGATGCTACAAAACATGTCCAAAGTTAGGGTAAGAGTTGGGAACACTGTAGTAACCGAGACAAAAGTCGTCAAAAATCTAGCACTAGAGATGGATAGACACCTGACGTACCAAACACACATTGATCACCTAACTGCAAAGTGCACAGGCATCCTAGTTGAACTTCTCCATGCCAGTCAAGTCATTCCTCGCATAGTACTAAAACAAATAGTTAACGCACTAGTTGTGTCCATACTACGTTATTGTATAGCTATTTATGGCACATGCTGCGCTTCAAAATTACATAGGGTACAGAAAGTTGTCAATTTTTGCGCACGAGTCATCTCTGGCAAGCGGAAGTTTGAACGTATATCTCAGGAAGCGAGACGACTAGGGTTTATGTCTGCCAATGAGCTCACCGAGTACCACCAACTATGTCTAGCCAAAAGTGTACTCAGCACAGGTCAACCAACGGTCCTACGAGAATTGCTCCGTTTTACCGATCATGACCACCGAACACGTCAGAGTGGGCATCTACGCCCACCCAGACCGCGGACAAATGCAGGGAAGCGGAGACTAGCGTATGTGACGGCGGCACCTTTTAACAGCCTGACAACCGAAATGCGAAATTGTAACATAAGTTTTAAGAGTAGACTGAATGTTCTACTCAGGGAGGAAGATTAGCTAGGTGCAGTCGAGTCATCGAGTTGTATATTTTAGGGTGAATTTTAACGTAAATTTTTGGTTCTTGGTTTTACTATAATGATCAGGTTTTTAGACTCGGATTTAGCCTGCTGAGTATTTTATGTTTTATACTTTTTATTTTTACTTTTTGTACTGCCTATTTTTAATGAAATGTGTACGACGAATGATTTGCTTTCTCTTCCATATTTTTTTAACCACCACCCATTTAACAGGTAGGCAGGAGTGCCCTTCCTCACCCATACAGCCAGATCAGAAAATTTGTCCATCAGCTTCCAAATTATATTGGTTTTACTTATGTTAGCTGGCTGTACCACTCCCCGCTGTTCTATTTTTATTGGATGCATCTACCCAACTACCTATTGTTAGTAGTATTTTCTCCTTGCCTCCACCAAAAGAGTAGTCACCTAGTTGTATTCGGTGGAGCCACGAAGAAAAAATATTTTGTTGGTGGGTAAATTTTTGAAGGTATGAAAAGTTAAGTCAGGAAAAGAAAACTATTAGTACTTAATCAAAGTAGTTAAGTTAAAGAAGAGATGAAACGAAGCATATCCACAAAGAAAATTCAGTCGCTCATCCACTTGCCTCCTCAGTAATATATCGATTCCAAAAAAAGTTGCGAAGCGTTTTCTTTAGAGCAAATTTTTCAAGTGGGCCATCATCTATATTAGGAAACAAGGGACAGATCATTTGGTTCCATGTTCTCGGTCCATGAATTGATAAGGCACATTTTCTATACACTGTAGCAGCAAAAGGAACCTCAAATGTTGTACCAATCGGGTATTTGTTGGTGTGTGAATGGCAAAGAGGGATGAAATTACATCTGGAATTTCTTTTTTTAGTGCTTGCGCAATAATAACAATATTCTGTTCTAGTATTATATCATGTATCTTTACCAGTCTATACTCGATAAACAGACAGTTTGTTGGTGATAAATATGGTAAATATTGCGAGTGATAATGGTGTCGCGGTGCAAGTTTCCTCAGTTTGTGTGTGTGTGTGTGTGTGTGTGTGTGTGTGTGTGTGTGTGTGTGTGTGTGTGTGTGTGTGTGTGTGTGTGTGTGTGTGTGTGTGTGTGTGTGTGTGTGTGTGTGTGTGTGTGTGTGTGTGTGTGTGTGTGTGTGTGTGTGTGTGTGTGTGTGTGTGTGTGTGTGTGTGTGTGTGTGTGTGTGTGTGTGTGTGTGTGTGTGTGTGTGTGTGTGTGTGTGTGTGTGTGTGTGTGTGTGTGTGTGTGTGTGTGTGTGTGTGTGTGTGTGTGTGTGTGTGTGTGTGTGTGTGTGTGTGTGTGTGTGTGTGTGTGTGTGTGTGTGTGTGTGTGTGTGTGTGTGTGTGTGTGTGTGTGTGTGTGTGTGTGTGTGTGTGTGTGTGTGTGTGTGTGTGTGTGTGTGTGTGTGTGTGTGTGTGTGTGTGTGTGTGTGTGTGTGTGTGTGTGTGTGTGTGTGTGTGTGTGTGTGTGTGTGTGTGTGTGTGTGTGTGTGTGTGTGTGTGTGTGTGTGTGTGTGTGTGTGTGTGTGTGTGTGTGTGTGTGTGGTGTGTGGGTGTGGGTGTGGGTGCGTGCGTGTGGGTGGTGCGTGGTGCGTGGTGCGTGCGTGCGTGCGTGCGTGCGTGCGTGCGTGCGTGCGTGCGTGCGTGCGTGCGTGGGTGCGTGGGTGTGGGTGGTGGGTGCGTGCGTGCGTGCGTGGTGCGTGCGTGCGTGCGTGCGTGCGTGCGTGCGTGCGTGCGTGTGATTTGACGAGGAAACTGAAAAGCCTCACAAGAGGAGTAATCCGATAATATACTGATACCGATACTGATAGAAACAAAGTATGTGAAAACCGCCATATCGTTACCGCCCGGTCCTTGGGTTGAACGCCAGATCCACGCATGCCGAGGCATGCTCAGTTCAGTGGGGTGGAGATGGGTATTGTCTGAAGGCTGGGACGGTAGCCAGACCCACACATGCCGGGACATGCTCAGTTTAGTGGGGTGGAGATGGGTATTGTCTGAAGGCTGGGACGGTAGCCAGATCCACGCATGCCGGGGCATGCTCAGTAGGGTGTCCCAAAATACCACTTTTTCGTCTGTGCAAGCTTGCCGGTTGACACCGCATTCTCCTTTGAGTTAATAATGAGCATGCAAAATTTGGATTCGATCCTTTGAGGTTTGGTCCCCCCGCCCCCCAAACTGGTGAAAATCGAAAATCGTTGAATTGGCTCGAAAATGGGTTCATTCGAAAGCTTATGACAGAGGAAAACATATTTCCCTCATACAAATTGATGTAAAACCACTTCTTCAACGTTTTAGAGAGCTAAGAAGTTCCGAATTGTGGTATCACTGGCCAGAGGCGGATCTAATAAACTTTTTTGGGGCAACATGAGCAAAATGGGAAAACAGTGTCTTTTTTCAAGAAAATAGACCACAATTGGCCAAAGCGAGTAGAGTTTTATCACTTTTAAGGGGATGACTGGATTGGTTTTCCTTGCATCCGCTACTGGTATGGACATGACAAATTATAAATTGTACTTCGCCTGATTTCGGGAAACAAAGCCATTTGCGGCATCACTACGGATATAAGTGGATGGTACCATTGTGACCGTTGGAATGAATATTCCATGTGTTCGTTCCTTTACAGAGTTGTCGTGTCATGAATAATTTGCATTTAATGTTGAAGCGGTCTTCCTGAAGCAAATTGTACGATGCCTTCAGCATACTCGAAGAAAAGATACAATGATGAAGAAGAGACAAGTCAGCAACGGGAAAAACATGCCGGCCGACCTCTGAAGTACTCCTTTACACCGTTGTGACCGTTAGAAGAAATATACCATGTTTTTGTTCCTTTACAGAATTGTCGTGTCAGGAGTAATTAAGGTGTCCCAAAATACCACTTTTTCGTCTGTGCAAGCCTGCCAGTTGACACCGCATTCTCCTTTGAGTTAATAATGAGCATGCAAAATTTGGAATCGATGCTTTGAGGTTTGGTCTCCCCGTCCCCCTTTAACTGATGAAAATGGAAAACCGTTGTATTGGCTTGAAAATTGGTTTATATGAAAGCTTATGACAGAAAAACCTATTTCCCTCATTCAACTTGATGTAAAACCACTTCTTGATGCTTTTATGGAGCTAAGAAGTTTCGAATTGCGAGATCACTGGCCAGAGGTGGATCTTATAAACTTTTTGGGGGTATCGCGGGAAATGTGGGGAAAGTTATTGTTTTTTTTGTCAAGAAAATGGACCAGAATCATCACAGTCTGTACAATTTAACCGCTTTCAAGGGCATAGCTAGATTTCTTTTCCCTGGGACTGTGAATGGCATGGAAAGTGGGCGTTCATTGCACAAATATGATTGTTTCATTTTTTCGCAACCGATTGGTGCAGTCAAAACGACACACCATATCATCAAGCCAATGGCTTTAATGTGTTTATTTGGAAGCCCATGAATGGGAAAGGAAACTTGTTCTCAGACAAAATGTTGTTAGACTGCTCCTTCTAGTTCTATATTAATATTTTAAACGTGCACGCCATCCAGCTCTTTTTCGAGATTCGGCGCTTGGAGACGGTGTGCGCAGGCTACTGTCAGTTCCGAGCCCTCATGTCACCTTCACGGGCAACGTCGGTGTAGTCCATGATGTATTTCACCGATCGTTCCGCGCTGTCGTTTGTGACTGCTAGATTTTCCATGAAAGCGTTCATACAGATGAAGTCTGTATCACTCGCCGATTCCTGGGTGGTAAGCACTGGTTGCTGACGTTCATCCACCTGAATGCCAGCCAGGAGTGCGGTCGGACGAAGTTACAGAGCCTCAGCTTATCTGCTCCTGACAACATCGGCTTTCCCTGTGCCAATGTTCCTGGCTATGTGACTGTCAGGGAGTGCAGCTGCTACCTCTGCATTTTCATCTGTTGACACACCCTCACCAAACAACCAGAGGACGGCGTTTTCCCCCGTGAGATGCCAGGGTTGACGCATGATAGAGCACTGTGTGGCTTTCGCAGCACTTGGTAGCTGCCCTGAATAGGTCTTCATGTCCTGGAACAGCCTGAGGTCAAACCGTGGAGTTCCCGCAGTCAGTAGGGCCTGCAAGAAGTATGGGTCATGAAAGAGGGCGATTAGCTCTGCAATCTGCTTGACTTGAAGGTGCTCGGCGGGGGCCATGGAGAGCTTGTCGAAGAATATGGCCAGAAAAACAACAACAAAGAACAGCGTGAGCAGAAAATATTTTATCTAATTCTAGGATTAGGCACCTGGTGTTGATTCATGAAGAAACTGAAGTCCTCTTGCGAAGAAGGATTCTTGTTAGACCTCATGATCATTTGCAGGTTCCTTAAGAACTTGTCACTGTTACCATGAAAATAGTAACCGACTGCCATGAGCTGGCGATGAAATTAATAGAGCTGGCGCTGAAATGGAAGTGTTTCTCGATTCAGATTTCAGTATTACCTTAACCACACGCCTAGCGTATGCATGACACATTTTTACAGCTGCCGTAAACAGTATTGCAGGGCACTCGAACGGTGACTTATATCGCCTGGACCTCTAAAGCGGTCTATCCAGCTAGTTAGTGCTTCGTTGCACTAGGCTCTTGTATGCGGAGGGCTCGGTACCTTTGGAGGATTTTACGCTTGGTCGGTAGCTGATTGGCAGGCAGCTGAAGGGATTTACCAACAAGGTCATCTCATCGTTTCAACTGATGCCTGGACTACTTCAGAGGTCAGTCCGCATGTTTTTTTCCGTCGCTGACTTCTCCCTTCTTCATCATTGGATCTTTTCTTCGAGTATGCTGAAGGCATCGTACAATTTGCTTCAGGTAGACTGCTTTAACATTAAATGCAAATTAGTCATGACACAACTCTGCAAAGGAACGAAAACATGGAATATTCATTCTAACGGTCACAATGGTACCATGCACTTATATCCGTAGTGATGCAGCAAATGGCTTTGTTTCCCGAAATCAGGCGAAGTACAATATATAGGTTGTCATGTCCATACCAGTGGCGGATGCAAGGAAAACCAATCCAGCAATCCCCTTAAAAGTGATAAACTCTACTCGCTTTGGCCAATTGAGGTCTATTTTCTTGAAAACAAGACACTGTTTTCCCATTTTGCTCATGTTGCCCCAAAAAAGTTTATTAGATCCGCCTCTGGCCAGTGATACCACAATTCGGAACTTCTTAGCTCTCTAAAACGTTGAAGAAGTGGTTTTACATCAATTTGTATGAGGGAAATATGTTTTCCTCTGTCATAAGCTTTCAAATGAACCCATTTTCGAGCCGATTCAACGATTTTCGATTTTCACCAGTTTTGGGGGGGTGGGGGGGACCAAACCTCAAAGGATCGAATCCAAATTTTGCATGCTCATTATTAACTCAAAGGAGAATGCGGTGTCAACCGGCAAGCTTGCACAGACGAAAAAGTGGTATTTTGGGACACCCTAATGCTCAGTTCAGTGGGGTGGAGATGGGTATTGTCTGAAGGCTGGGACGGCAGCCAGATCCACGCATGCCGGGACATGCTCAGTTCAGTGGGGTGGAGATGGGTATTGTCTCTAGGCTGGGACGGTAGCCAGATCCACGCATGCCGGGACATGCTCAGTTCAGTGGGGTGGAGATGGGTATTGTCTCTAGGCTGGGACGGTAGCCAGATCCACGCATGCCGGGACATGCTCAGTTCAGTGAGGTGGAGATGGGTATTGTCTCTAGGCTGGGACGGTAGCCAGATCCACGCATGCCGGGACATGCTCAGTTCAGTGGGGTGGAGATGGGTATTGTCTCTAGGCTGGGACGGTAGCCAGATCCACGCATGCCGGGACATGCTCAGTTCAGTGAGGTGGAGATGGGTATTGTCTCTAGGCTGGGACGGTAGCCAGATCCACGCATGCCGGGACATGCTCAGTTCAGTGGGGTGGAGATGGGTATTGTCTCTAGGCTGGGACGTAGCCAATGAGCTGTGACGGTAGCCAGATCCACGCATGCCGGGGCATGCTCAGTTCAGTGGGGTGGAGATGGGAAGTGTCTGAAGGCTGGGACGGTAGCCAGATCCAAGCATGCCGAGGTATTGTCTGAAAGCTCGGACGGTAGACTCAGCATTAGGGTGGGTTGATGTTGCAATGTTATTTTTGATCCTCGCTCCCCGGGCAATTTCTGATGTCTTGGCACCCAGTGATCACGAATCAGGCCAAACAAAGTTTATTTGATCATTTTCGTGCTGGCGAAAATGAATAGTTTGCAGCGGAAAAACATGATTTTTGAGCCAAATTGCTTCCTTCTGCTAGGAGTGAAAAATTAAAAGTTATACAAAAATACATGCCAATTGACTTGTATATTGCCTACAAAATGACAACATTTCAACAGATCTGTGCCTCCCCATAATCTCGAATCAAGAACAAATGTTGCACAAGTTGCCACGCATTGCGTCACGCTTGCCACAATGGTACTGCCGATGGGCGTCGTTTCACGGTCTTCTGAGCGGCGCTGAGTCTCCAGGGCCGATAGAGTATATTGGTCCTGCGTCTTGTCTGCATCAAACTTGAAAAACGCCCGACTGCATTGCTTGTCTGGCGGTAAAAAACGCTTATTTTGATTATTAAAATTCCAGTAAAAGTCCCACACGCACTGCTGTTCACTTTAGCGTGATTGATTGAAAAGTCCCTCGTAGATATGTGCCAAGGCAACAAGCATTGATTTTGTCATGCCGGTTCGGAGAGGCCCGCTTTCCTCGCTGAATATTCAAGCTTACCTGTCTGAGATACGCACCGTGTTTATAATTCTTGAGATTTAGGGTGAGGTTAAAAGTATGATTTAAGTCAATTTGTGTTGCTTTCCGGACATGAGCGCCCGCAAACGGAAGGCGAATTATCATAGTGTTTCAAGTGACGTCATACGACCTGCCCCACAACAAGCTTCCTCTGAATCTGGATGTGATCGGAAGGGTTTTGCAAATCAGAGCGCAACAAAATGGAGTCCCGAATTCCAGTAAAAAGACATCATAAGTCAAGTTGCGGATGAAACCATCTCGCTGTGGGACCGGGCTTCTATCCCGACCATGAGAAAAGACAAGGTTCTAGTTCAGATAAACAGCCTGTGGAAGGAGATGGACTACACTAAAGAAGGTGGAAGGCTGGAAGGCCGCTGAGGGCCGGTTTCACACCAGGCTGGATAGTCTATACGATATCTCCTCGGCTGCCAGAGTGCCGGCGCACCCGGAAGGCATTGCATTATTGAGACACTAGCGCTCGGACCGCCCGATGACGATTGGCCCAGTAGACGGTGTCACCATGGAGCGCTTGCGTTGGCAGATTAAAAGGCAAGCGAGGAGGACGACAGCAAGGGAGCCTACACGTAACGCTGCCAGTGCCAAACCACGCGACCAGTCAACCCCTGTACCAGCAGTCTTCGGGCCTCGATCCGCTGCCCAATCAGCTAATCGAGCCATAAGATCGGTCACCTGGATCAATTGATGGCAAGCGATGATGGAAATCCCGGCCATGCCGGTGCCGCTGCTGGCCTCAGATCTGGCCCCTCCACAGCAGCCAGCTCCGCTTCTGCTCTCTCGGTCGTCAGGGACGACACAGATTATTATCCCGCAACTCTTCGCGGGACCAAGACACTGGATCTTATTTCCTTGGTGGAGGCCGTAGATGCAGCCAGCATTTGCACCACAAAAGCCGCTTCAATGATTTCTATTCAGCAAAGTTTTGTCGTAACACAATCCACACTATTTGGAGTTTTCTCTTTCGTGTCCTGTCCAAGACTGTACTGAGTGAGGACACTATTTGGAGTTTTCTCTTTCTTGGCCTGTCCAAGACCGTACTGAGTGAGGACCGCGTTACCACAGAACCCTACTGGATAGAAGGCATTGAGGCGGCTTTTGTGGTGCCAATGCTGACTGCATGTACGGTCTCCACCAAAAAGCTGAGATCCGATATCTTGGTCCCGCGAGGAGTTGCGGGATAATAATCTGTGGCGTCACTGACGGCCGAGAGAGCAGAAGCGAAGCTGACTGCAGCGGGCGTCGGTGAGGCTGAGGCCAGCGGCGGCGGTCTCAACAGCGGCGGAACCGGCATGACCGGGATTTCCATCTTCGCTTGCCCTTAATTCATCCAGGTTATCGATCTTATGGCTCGATTAGCTGATCGGGCAGCGAATCGAGGCCCGAAGACTGCTGGTACAGGGATTGACTGGGCGCATGGCTTGGCACTGGCGGCGTTGAGTGTAGGCTCCCTTGCTGTTGTCCTTCGCGCTTGCCTTTTAATCTGCCGACGCAAGCGCTCCATGGTGACACCGTCTACTGGGCCAATCGTGATCGGGCGGTCCAAGCGCTGGTCTCTCAATAATGCAATGCCTTCCGGGTGCGCCGGCACTCTGGCAGCCGAAGAGATATCACATAGACTATCCAGCCTGGTGTGAAACCGGCCCTTAGCGGCCTTCTTTCAGCTGTGTGGCCCATCTTTTTTAGTGTAGTCCCTCTCCTTCCACAGGCTGTTTATCTGAAATAGGATTTTGTCTTTTCTCATGGTCGGGATAGAAGCCCGGTCCCACAGTGAGATGGTTTCATCCGCAACTTGACTTATGATGTATTTTTACTGGAATTCGGGACTCCATTTTGTTGCGCTCTGATTTGCAAAACCCTTCCGATCACATCCAGATTCAGAGGAAGCTTGTGGGGCAGGTCGTATGACGCCACTTGAAACACTTTATGATACTTCGCCTTCCGTTTGCGGGCGCTCATGTCTGGAAAGCAACACAAATCGACTTAAATCATACTTTTAAAATCACCGTAAATCTCAAGAATTATAAACACGGTGCGTATCTCAGACAGGTAAGCTTGAATATTCAGCGAGGAAAGCAGGCCTCTCTGAACCGGCATGACAAAATCAATCTTTGTTGCCTTGGCGCACATCTATGAGGGACTTTTCTTAACAATCAGGCTAAGGTGTACAGCAGTGCGTGTGGGACTTGTACTGAAATTTTTAATAATTATAATAATTTATAATAATTTAATGAAATATAATAATTATAATAATTTCAGACGTTTTTCAAGTTTGATGCAGACAAGACGCAGGACCAATATACTCTCTCGGCCCTGGAGACTCAGCGCCGCTCAGAAGACCGTGAAACGACGCCCAGCGGCAGTACCATTGTGGCGAGCGTGACGCAATACGTGGCAACTTGTGCAACATTTGTTCTTGCTTCTAGATTATGGAGAGGCACAGATCTTTTGAAATGGTGTCATTTTGTAGGCAATAGACGAGTCAATCAGCATGTATTTTTGTCTAATTTTTTTATTTGTAATTCCTAGCAGCAGGAAGCAATTTGGCTCAAAAATCATGTTGTTCCGCTGCAAACTATTCGTTTTCGCCAGCACGAAAAAATGATCAAATAAACTTTGTTTGCCCTGATTCGTGATCACTGGGTGCCAAGACATCAGAAATCGCCCGGGGAGTGGGGATCAAAAATAAAAATGCAGAATCAACCCACCCTACTCGGCATGTCAGCTTTAAGTCCTGTTTTGATACATTTAAAACAACAAAAATGTTTCTGTGGATGATTTAAAAATATGAATGGATTTATTTTCGCATGACCATGCTTCCGCATTCAAGTAAAAGGGAGTGTCCGAATTCAAGTAAAAGGGGCTTAATACCTTATTTCAAACCCTGAAAGAATACCTTCCATATGGTTGGGGTAATCTGATGGTCGTAAGCGCCAAGCCCCTCCCACTCGCTGGAAATGCCATGCTAGCGAGTGAACTATCCTGAAAAATGACTGTTGTGCGGTTCGACAAAGCTGGCACAACACATTCGTTTCGTTCGAGCGCAACTCAGTCAGAAATCCAGCTCTGAGAAAAAAGTACCTGCTCGCTTATCAGGAGTTATATTTTATATATTTAGTTATAAAGTCTTGGGTACTCGCTTATTCTTTGGATGCTTCTATTTGTATATTGGCTTGACATGTCTGACATCTCCGTTTTACAACGAGTCTATGATCAAGGTTTCGGATTTCACTGATTATTGAAACCGTTTTCTTATGACGTCACAAATTGTTAGAAAGAGGAGATATTTCTGTTTTTAGCTTATAGAGGTGGGAAAATGTGGTTTCATGATTTTCGGACCTTTTTGTTCATAAGTTTTTTTAAGACCTTTTATGTTCAGAATTTCGAAAAAAGTGGTGTATTCCCTTTAAAGAGAATATGGCACCTTGGTCGAATCCTGGAATTTAGTGTAATTAGGGGATTTTTTAGCCGAAAATCAAGGAGGCGTCCATGATTTCTCTGAAAAATTTACAATAAGCTAAATATTTTGATTTTTAAAATGCTCCTCTAGAAAAAGAAAGAAATATCTTCCTGTGGATGCCGTCATGATCTGGCAACCACAATCAGATTCAATACGCTTCAAGGGCTTCGATTGGCTGATGCTCACCGTGACTTCAGCAAATGTCGTCACACTAACAGCCATGACAACTGGCCTACTGCAAAGGTACACGAGGGGTACATTTCAGTCAGGTTTTAGCTTTTTTCTACGGAAATCTCGAGTTCCAAGACTAATGATGGATTGAGTACCGGGTTTTCCGACTTGCTGTACAACTTGGTTATCTCAGTTAAAATCACGTAATAAAGGTGACACATTCCCTTTAAGAGTCGAAACAAATGTTTTCAAAATTTTTAGGGTGAGAAACATGTTTTGGAAGGCGTGCAACGCCTACATATGTTTTGTTTGGGGTTTCCTTAATCAAATCCTGCACGATGTTTGACACAAACCTCTGGTCTTCATGAGAAGACCTACAATCAAATATGTGACTTCATGCTGATGTTTTGGACTCCCCGAGGGCTTTAATTTCCTATGTGATTATCAAACAGGTCTGAAAATGTCACAGACGTGTGTGGGATGTAGTGGCCGTTAGCACGAAGTTTGCTAAATATTCGAAGCATTAAAGTTAAACAGATTTGCCGAAATTTTGGGGAATACCCCAGTTAAAGCATGGAAACTTGAAGCGACCCACTTGTTTTGCTGCTGGGGGGGTACGGTTGGCTAGGCTCTCTGAAATGTGCACTAGACTTTCTGAAGGCCTATTGGCACATTATGAACAGGAAATGTTACTTTCCCCACGCCCGTCGGAAGCTGACCAGCAACTGCGTGTGGTGGGGTCACCAGTGTGTCTCCCGCTCAGGTGGAGCAGCTGCGGCAGGAGAAGCTGGACATTGACCAGCAACTGCGCGTGATGAGCGGCCCTTCCGGTGGCGCCGCCTACCCCCGCGGCCGCGTGCCTACAGCGGGGAGGGCGGCGAGCTGAGCGGCAGAGGGCGTGGCGGGCCGCCCTACCGGGGCCGGGGCCGCGGACGTGGCCGTGGCGGCGGTGGGTATTACGACAGTCGGGACTCCCGGGACAACCGTGACTACCGGGACAGCCGCGACTCCCGGGACAGCCGCGACTCCCGGGACAGCCGCGACTCCCGGGACAGCCGCGACTCCCGGGACAGCCGCGACTCCCGGGACAACAGGTGAGGGCGCCGTCGACGGCCAGAAATGCGACATTGCTCTGGAGCGAAGTTCAGACGTGTGTAAGATCGAGTGATAGCATCGAACGAAACGGAACTTTTGCCGCAGTAGTCTCACGTCAACCCTATTGCTGTAAGGGATCAGATTCTACCCACCCCTACCCTATCTCCGGATATCTCCTATACGGGTTGCGAGGCTTCAGGGAGGAGAGTGCTAATGTAATGTATTTATGCGGGGTGAAAACACTGCTTACAGGAGAGATGGGTGGAATAAAAGGCGTTTTTCTATATCCCCGCACCTATGTTTTATGTCTAAGGAATGCCGTATGTGCGCCATATATGTCTATGGAATGTCATATGTGCGCCATATATGTCTATGGAATGCTATATGTGTGCCTAATGTCTATGGAATGTCACTGTAGGTTCGGGGGATTTTACGCATATCCAAGTGACCAAGCTCATTGAATGGGACAAACATATTGTACATGCTTTGAGTTTCGGTAACAACAAAAGAAAACTTCATCCTGAGCCAAATCAGGGACACAAAGTCTTTCAGACTCCCCGGATTTTGCATTGGCGGATAAAGCCGCAATGAGGAGGGGTCACTTGGCCTCCCGATCAACCCTCGGCGCTCCCCATGAAATGTCCATTTTCACCCCACCCCCTCCCAGATGCGATTATCGGTACCTCCACGATGCGATTTGGCGCCCACTTAATTGTTTTTGCCGTCCAAAAGTGGTATCCCCCTGGTGCAGATGGCGACCATGACCATCACCATGTGCCCCTTCCCCGATCAGCGATCCTAGATCCGTCCATGTCTCCTTGACATGGACGGTATGCACCTTGTCCAACTGTTCTACTTTTCCTGCTTCCGATTCTGAGAATTCATTTCTTTTTCGTTACACGGCTTCAGAGATGAAACGCAGTGTCCTACCTTTACTAATATATGTAGCAGAGCACTGGTCAACTGTATATATTTCACCTTATAGCTGTAGCCCTGGAACCGCCATTGAATTGTGAATTTTGACGTGTTTTTAAGATAAGGGTGCTATTTTGCATTCATTCTCCGTCGATGCGTACTAGTTTTCCGAAAATCAGACAAAACATCCTGTACTTATGAAGAATAAACTTTACATTTTATCGGATCCTCCTCTCAGTTTCCAGTTTTCTCTCTTTTTATTTCTTTTGAAAACGGAGCTGAACCGAAGAAAAGCCGATCCCAACTGAAATTGTGATTAGCGGAGTGGTAGGTCCCGAGATCTTAGGTGGGAACCGAGTTTGCCGCCCGACCTAACCTACGGACGTCTTTGACGGTAAGGCCTAAAAGCACTGCTCTGGTTCTATTGTGATTCTTGTGATTCACAATGTATCGTTCGTAAAGGAGAATGCGGTGCCTTGTTACAATTCCTGGCTGGAATAGTTTTTGGACATTTTTTAGAATAGCATATTTTATACTCAGATCGATTGAGAAGTGCTGAGGCGAGGAGCATGATTATAAGTTGACGGGATGTTTAATGGGCTGCCTCCTCGAGTCGTGGATGCGAAATGGAAATAATACACTGGGATTGTATTTTCGGGCACAGCCCTCCATCAAAATCAGGTAGGTAAACGATGGGCAAAATCACAAATTCTTGGCCATGGTATTCAAGACGTCCTCGAATTGAACGTCAATTGGAACTCAGTTCGAGGTCTTGCTACACTATGACCAAAAATTTGAATTGCAACTGGGGCATTCCACGATAAAACGACAAAAAATCTCAAAATAAGACCCTACATCTCAGATTTTGATGAACCTTTCTGTAAGAGGTTCTCTGGGGCGCTGAGTCAACCTGCGACATTTTTTGCCTCATCCCTCAAGCGATTTCTGAGTTATTGCGTCCGGCAATTTTTCGATATAGTACAAAACCCTAGTTTTTCAATAGCTATATCTCCAAAGCCAATCACGATATTTGTATGAAACATACGTCTCCAAAATCCGTAAGACCTAAATCATAATAAAGTGGAGTCAAAATTTAAGAATAGAGACATAAGTTTGCCGGTGACCGAGGGTCAGGCTATGTGATTTCATAGTGATGGCACTAATAATTTACTTTTTTCTTTGGCGAAATTGAGTTTGGGGTATTATGTTTCTATACGTAAAAAAGTTGGAGACAGGTTTTTTCTTAAATTTGTTCAATTTTATTTTGAAATTACTACTGTAGGCGCATTATAGCCAAAGAGTGCATACTTTCAATAATCGCCGCCTTTGGAACGCATAAAAGGCGTGAATTTTTTACAGGCTAAGGACGTAGTATCGAAAGAAACACATGCATAATTTTAGGTGTATTTTGTCCAGTATATTATATATTTATATATATATATATTATATATATATATATATATATATATATATATATACATAAGAACATTAGTATGTTTACATTGCTCCCGTTTTGCAATAACCCTACTGTTCTGTTCCATCAGGCATTTTTTAAAATCCAGCTCTGCCCTTTGGACGGCATCACTGTTCTACTCACGTTTTTAAATTCGAAACATCTAGTATGCCCAGGCATGGAGATGACGAATAAGGCCATAACATCACACACGTGTCCTAGCGTTTTTGTTCACCCGATGCGAGGAAAATGTACCACCACAGCGCGCGAAAGTCACAAGGGCGCGATACGGCTGGCGTTAGTACGATTCTTGTCGGGAAAATACCTGTTGCATATAGCATAATGGTGCTCAGAAACCTAAACTTATACAACCATACAACAGCATTTGAAGACATCCAGCCCTCGGAAGAACAGCATTTAAAAAGGCTGAAGTGGTAAATATCAGGCCACCCGCTGACCATCCACCGCCAGGCCTGCTTATGAAGCCACTGCTAACGGTAGAGATTTGAGACGGGGGATCTCAGCCGGCCGGCGACGAAAACGAGGGGACAGATATGTGTGACCCCGTCGTAATTTACCCGGGATACGTGAGCATTCTCGGTACGCACTATGATGTTGCTTACGAGCCAGACGAAATATGACGCGACCCATACGGAAGATGGCGACCTAGAACGGACCATTGTAAAAATGAGTTCTTAACTGTATTAAAATGAAACATTCACATAGGCTCTTAGGAGTCTCTTTCCCTATTTGTTTATATATTTGCAGTCAAATAACAGACATCGAATGAAAATATTGGATTTCACATCCTTACTTTGTCAACGCTGTTCTTGTAGATTTCCTTTGCTTACTACTGGTACGAACTATGCCCAAAGTCCCTCTTCTAGAGAAGGACTAAGAAAGAGTGGCAAAATCGCACAAGACATCCGGATACAAGAGTCGATTGGTCCGTTCCCACGGTCGGTACAGAAATAGTTCACACTGTGGCTGCTCATGCCCTTCAGAAAAGGTTTCATGGGGCACTAACCTTTGAAAGGAATTCAGCGATTCCGCAAGCTTGCTCTTATTGATAAGTGTAATGTTGACATTTTTCCAGCATGCCATTTTGTGTCGTGTGTAATGGATATAAATGATGGAATTCTTACATTTCAGGGAGCCTTTTAACATTACGATAAATGCGATCAATAATATTCACCTTATACTAGGGGTGTGACTTAGAAGCTAAAGTCAAAGGTTTCCAAATTCACCCTGCTGGAAAATATGCTATGATGTAAGCATTATCCAAATCTGACCTTAATTTGGATCAATTTATTCGGCAGACCCCCTGTACATGGGGTCTGAAACTTTCAAGAATTTACCCTGAAACCAGCAAGTGCCTTTACTGCAGGACGAATAGTTACTGCGCATAGACAAGTTCCGGGGGCCTCATTTTTGATAATATTGACTTAAAGAACATCAGAATACATGTCAAAATAGTACACATAAATTCAAGGGCATACGTGAACAAAAGGAGTAGGGGAATTCCAACCCGGATAAAACCGTAAAAACAGTGTTTTTGTCCTAAAAGAAATGGTCCAAATTGGTCAAAAGTGGGTAAAACGTGCTCGCTTTAAGTATCATAGACAAACAGGCCACCCCTGAGTCGCCCATGTACCAATAAGCATGACCAATACGCACCCCAAGAAGCAATGGTGGATACAAGGGGCTGGGGGGGGGCTTAAGCTTCCCCGAAATATCAGTGCCTATAGAAACTGCATAGCTGGAGGCTGCCCTGAGGCAATGGCGTGGTGGGCCCAAACCCCCTAGAACCTCCCCTCGAATAAAGGATCCACCTCTGCCGAGAATGCTAAGCTCTTACTGTAAAAAGATACAATATGCCGGGATAAAGTTGCGTACACTGAACAACCAAATTGTCTTAAACAAGTGTCAAGTGGACCATTCGCTAAAGTACAATGCAACTTCTTCTGAATGCTCACTTATCCTAACTCTCCAGCGACTGCTGGAAATCTCCCATGGTCATCTCAGCTTTTAAGGTCTTGTTCAGAAACGCGCAGAGATTATTGGCGTAAATATCATTTGGAGATTCTTGAAACCTTTTTGGCAGAGCAGCCAGTGGCGGATCTAGGAGGAGGGGGCAAAAAGGCATTTGCCCCCAAACGGAAAGCTCGAGGCAAAACTATGTTTATGGCCCCCCCCAAGCGATCGACCTCCTTTTTCCCCGACTCCTTTTTACTTTGAAAGCAAGAGTTTGGTGCTTCAACTCTCAATTTCCAACAGAACCAGTTAAGTTCAGTGGAAATTTGGGGCCTTGGAGAGGGAAAAAGTATCTTGAGCCCATTTTTTTCACCCGGTGAGGTTTTTATTTTGCTTTTCGCCTCACATACCCAAAATTCTACCGGGAAGTCATATTGTAGCGCTGTTTTGCACTGCGTGACCTTTTTTTGCTTTTCGACTTTGGTTTGCCTGTCCCAAACCGGCCGGCTAGATCCGCCACTGAGAGCAGCTCTGAGCTCTTCGGGTCAGCGCTGCTGCTGATCTTGGCGTATCGGACCTCGACATACAGCCTCTGGTTTTTCGTCATCTCATTATCCACCGATTTTTTCTAGGTATCCCTTCACCTGATATGATTTCGCGAGGGTCCACCGGCTTCAGTCAGCTTGTGGTCACAGTTGTCCAATTTGGACTCAATATCTCCCTTTATTTCTTCTTGGCTTTTGTTATAATTTTATCAAGAGCCTTTGAGTCTACTCACATATTTTCTTCTCCTTCTTTAACCTTTTTTCCATCGTCTGCTGTTGCTTCGTACTTGTCTTCGCTCCGGCCGCCATTCTCTTGTCCACGAAGCTTATGCAGTACATATTCCTTTTCCAGCGCTGGTCCTCCAGGAAATCCCATTCTACCCGTGACATCTTGGCATCGTAGAAGTGTTTCTGTTTCATCAGAAATTCCGAATTCTGAGAGGAAATGTCCAACATAGTGGTGCGGATCTTTTTCACGTACGGTTTCACCTTCTCTATCTTCGCTTGTTTCCACTTCTTCGAACTCCTCTCCTGCCTGGCCCTGACCATCGAGTTGAACTCAGGGTAAAGATTGAGAACATCCTTGACAGTATGTCTCTCCTGTTTTGGGTACAAAGTACAGTGAACCAAGTGCTCTAGGTGCTGTGAGGTGACACGGCGGCGGACTCCTGCGCGTTCGGCTGGATATTGCTCCCTCCCTCCGGGGCATCATATGGAAAATCATAACTTCAATCACGTTGGAGGGAAGAAAACCGAAGAATTCTGTTGGAGGGAAGAAAACCGGCATTAAAATCAGCCCCCTCAGGGAAAACGTGGGCAGCCACAGATTTCTGGGACTTGGATCTCAGGCTGCGAAGCAAGAACCCATGCTGGTTTGACAGACCCGACGAGCTAGCAGAAGTCGGCTCAGGACAGCAATTAATAAACAGCGTTCTGAAAACCGCATGGACTCTCTTACGCTATGTTGCAGAAACACATTTATCACTTTAAGTTTTACTAGAGCTGCTATTGTAACCGGCACTTTTACGTTTGGAGTTTTTTCCAAATTGGTAGGATGGTACGAAACATTTTACCATGTTCCTGTGTGATACGGTGCATTCAAAGTATGCCCCTATCGCAATACATGGCTGTTATGCTGATGAGTGTTGACCAGTGGCGCCGCCACGGAATTTTTACAGGGGGACGGACCCGGGCTGGTGCTGACCAGGGGAGGTGAATTTGGAGCATATTCAGTACCTGACAGCATTAATGACGATTGACCCAAAAATTTTGGGGGAAGTCCCCGACTGGTTGGCCAACAGGGGGGGGACCCGTCCCCCCGTCCCTCCCGCTTTCAGCGCCCATGGTGTTCACTGTGTTGCCATACTGTGTGATGTCTTGGAATCACGAACGCAAGAATCCAGGCCTCTAGAACTGATATCCAGTCGGCAATGGCTTGCACCGCAGTGACTTCAGTGGCTGGTTTTGTGGAAAAACATGAAAATTTCAGACCCCATGTACAGGGAGTCTACCGGAGTGATTTTGAGAAACTAAACACGCAGAGTGTCTAGAAATGAGCCATAACATCTTTTTAAACCGGGTGATTAAAAAGTTGGTTATACTCATACTAATCACAAACAGATCCTTCTCTGGATTATTTTGTGCGAGATGAACTTAGGGCTGGGATTTTGTCATTACACAGCAATGTGCTGAATGGGGGAAGGGGCTAAAAGTCTGGCTCGTATCTGGCATAGCTTGATGTTTGACACTTATTGCTCTTACGATTATATAATATCGTGGTATATTTTTGACTCCATCTACAAGAAGTTTGTGGTGAAAGTGTAAGTCTATTAGTATATCTGCCTCATTACAGATTTGAAGCAACATTTTGAACTGGGCGCCCTTTGTCAATTACATATATGCCGTTCTATTGTCCAAATGTAAAGCACTATGCATAGTTGGCTTTTCCATGGAGAGTTGCCTACCAATTAAATTTTTCAGGCATTAAGGGTATCAAGGGAAATTCAGAGCGAGCAAAAGTTGGAGTGCTTACCCTCCGATCAAAACCCCGACCACACTACGCTGCGTTTCGGCACTACATGGTGCAAACCTGGTTGATGTGCCTTCCCCTCGACAATAAAACCTGTATCCACCCATGACTAACTTAATGCGAGCCCCGCTGGGGAGGGGGAGTGCTTCGTCCTCCACTCCCCGCCACCGTATCTCATTTCCTGGAAATGTAAAATAAAATTACGGACGGGGTCAGAAAGCTCTGACGAGACAAAGATAAATTTTTTGTCAAGCCAATATTGTGGTCACAGGAGATAAAGAAGGCTTAAAGGCTTAAATCAGAGCATTGTAGATTTTTCCCGATAAATTTTATTAAGAGGAGCAAGAGAAAATCGTTAGGGCATCATTGGAGTCCTCTCATCGTGGGACATCGAATTAAATATAATATGACAATGCCAGGTCAAATGGGAAGATGATCTGACCTCAAGCTAGGTCAGGATCACATTGATGACCTGTTATAGTCATGTTACATATCAATAGACCCCCGTGACAAGATAAACAAAATGGAAGATCTATCTCAATTAGGTGCGAAGTTATTGGCAAAGAAATCACTTTATGCTCATGTGACCTCACATGACTTTTGAATGGTCAGACGCTAAAAAACTCAAATTGATGGTCAAGCTGGTGATAAGAATACATGGTATGATTGTTTTCAATTTGGTCTATCGAATATTTCCAAATATTCAGCCCGTTATATTTTTCACTGTAGACTTGTAATGGGCTGAACAAAAAATCAAACCCATCTTAGGTCAACAACTGGAAAATTTCTTGATAGCAGGCTTGTAGACGACCCCAATGACCTCGCCATATTGTTATTGTTTGGAACTGATCAGTTAGTTTGGCGTCGCTTAATATTCGTGATTTTGGGTTTTGAGGTTGGGTTGCTTGATCTTGAATAACTCTTTGACATGGCATGACCTGACCTAAGAATTTGGTTCAGGTGCGTGAAACCAATTGGGCAAAGGGCGCTGTAGGCGGTGCTCTGCGTTCCTTCGTATTTGCGTGATTTGAGAAATTCAGCAAAAGGGGAAAATTTGGTCCCCAGTTGGGCGCTTGTAAAACATACGAAAGTTTAAGGATAGAGTTATATTATGAGTGATTTTATTCTTTGAAGGTCATCTCTGAAAATATAGTGCCCATAACATGCCCATCGAGGGCTGCTAGTACGGATATCATACAATGCATGGGCACATTTCGCTTGCATCACTGATTTAAAAATATTAGATATCATTTTGAGAAAAACCTGTTTCCAATTTTTTCGCAACGGAATGCCAACACCCCAAATTTAATTTTCCGCCTGCATATTTCACTTTTTAGTGTCATCATTATCAAATCACGTTACCTGACCCTATGTCACCGGGAAAATTATAGTATTTAAAAAAATTGAATTTAGATGGCACCAAATTTTTATTTAGGCCTTCACGATTTTAAGCATCTATAATTTTATATAGTTATCATAGTCTCGAAGATATCACTATTCAAAAAGTAATATTTTTCGTTCAAAAGGTAATATTTTTCGTCGGGGCCAAAAGTTGCCTGAGACCTTAAGTAAAAAACCACTGGACGGACGAAGCTAAAAATGGCACAGCGTTAATCTACGCCCTGGACAACCCCTGTGACAAATTTTCATCAAAATCTGAGATGTAGGGTGTTATCGCTTGGTCGTTTTGTCGTGGAATGTCCCAACTCGATTTGAAGTATTGTTACACTATGACCAATAATTTGTGATTTTGCCCATTGTTTATGTTCTTCATTCTGATAAAGGACTCGGCTCCAATATATAATGCTAGTGTATAAGATCCATCTCGTATCCAGGACTCGGGGAAGCGGGTCATTAAACATGCAGTCATCTTGCAACTTATAATGTATTTTACCTAATTTCTGCTGTAAAAAAATTGGTAAAAACCCAAGATTTCGTATTATTTCATTTTACTTTGCAATGCGTAAAAAGTCTGCATATCAGAGTATCGTCATAATCTTGTAACGGTTTGTAACCATGTCGATTTGGCATATTGAACCTATAAATTTGCGCCAAAAATGAATACGAATACAAATGCAACAATTTGGACAACAAATGAAGCGTGTTTAGCTAAATGAGGCTATTATTAGGATTCAATGGGATTTCTGCTATTTTTCCTGATATACTAATATATATTTCTCGTTTTAAACTATTCATTAAAGAAAAATATATATTTTTCGTTTTAAACTATTCATTGAAGAAAATTCTGCATTTACACTGGCAAGTACCAGATTCACCTTAAGCACTTAACCACGCGGGGAGGACGGGGTCAATAGGCCAACTTTTACATTTTCTCTCGGCGAACGGTAAGCTCTGGGATCAATGAAATATCGATCAAGTGGTTTCTCAGCATGCTCTATCAGATTGCTATCTCATAGTGTTTTTTACATTTCCGGATTCGAGGGGAGAGGCCAGGGAACATCTTAGCAACTCATCATCATGCTCCTCGCCGCAGCACTTCAAAACTTATCAAGATTGCTATCTCAGTTCAAATCCCGTTGTGAAGGCGCCACATTACCTTCAAGGAGTTATTTTTTCTGTGGACTGCTCTGGACTTTGCAGTCACGTAATGACACTTTCTTTTTCTTCCTCGTCCGATGGCCTGCTTCATAGTGCAAATACGCTGTTTGTATGAAAACCTGTATGAGCAAGTGTGCAAATGCCCAGTAAATTATTAAGATTTCGATAGTTGTGCTGTTGCTGCAGAAATCAGGCGCCAGTTTCCGGGAAGCCTGTCAGCACATTGTTTTAGGAGAAAGCTGTGCTGGAGGCCAGCGGTGTGGGCACCATTTGGCTTGTGTTGTGTTAGTCTGGTGATGGCGGAATCTCCTGCGGCCAGGTACAACGGACACGTGGACGGCGGCGACAGGAACGGCGAGCCAGCCGGCCGCGGCGGCGCCCGCGGCACGCGCGCCAAGTAGCGCCGCCGCGGCAGCCTCCACCGCTCCGCCCCTCGCACCTCCAGGCGCGCGCCTGCATCCGCCTGCACCGAGCCGGGTCCCAACCACCGGACCAGTCGGCGAGACCGAGCCCCGGACGGACCTTTGTCGATGACATCACCAAGACCGGACTGTAGCCTCCCGACCACCGGACACGCGCACCCCAGAGATGGAGAGAGAAAGAGCGGGACATGGGGCCGGGATGTTACGCTGTTCTGCCCGTCAGCTACACCCATTGTCCTGCGTTTACCCGTCTTCATGTAGGCCTACACACACACAGACACACACAGACACTCCCATACGGACTGAGATGACAACACTATTCTAAGCTCAGCTGAGTTGCTAAGCATTAAGGGGTACTGTTGAAATCACGGACCCATGTGTCCGCTTTTCAATTTGTTATGCTGGTAGGTGCATTTTGCCGCTATGCCAGCTACATAGTGAAATACTTTACGGAAAGTTGATTTTTTGTGTTTACTCATCTGAATTGTAGATCTGACTTCCTTTGCTGTTCAAACTATTATCAAAGTTTGGTTTGATGCTCAGCTGGTTGGACTTGGTTTTTCCATTAGGGTAAGTAATCTTAGGAGGCAAAAAAACAAATTACAAATAAACGACAATGCCATGGACTGCAGAGACCAGGATGGACTCTGTCGTCCGACGGTCAAACCATGCATCTCCCACCTATGGTGCATGCGTGGTTTCACCTTTGGGCAGAAACTTTTTCATACAGCGCGAAATGTGTTTCCAAAACGCTGTGGCAGAACCTTTCAGTTGGTTTAGATTGCATGCCATGATTTGAAGAAAAAAAACTCGCCACCATGTCGATTCCTGGCAATAGCTGAGCCTCTTTCATGTATATCCTGAGTCTGTTGGTTTCTGGCTCGCGAATCACAGAGAACTGCGGCCTCTGGCAGGGAGGCATGCCCTCAACTACAACGCAGCTGACTGTACTCCGACGCTCAAACTGGTGGCATTATCACGCCCGCCACCCACAGTGTCAGCGGCGGCAGAGTGCACTCGCAACCGAAGGGCACAACTGCCTGCAGGCTGGGTGCTGGAATGTGGTCAGATGCAGATGTGGCAGCTGCACCCCCAACGCTTCCACAATGTATCCAATCATTCACTTGCCAAGACAAAACGCTAAACATCTATTCCAATAATGCGCTGGCCCCGGGCAGTTACTGATTAGTTTTCTCGGGAGCCTGTTTCCATGTGAATGATTTTGGAGACTGCGCTTCCTCCAGTTGCCTGGCACACGGATCCCACGACCTCGCCAGGTAAGGCTGGAGGCGTTGGCAATCTGAGCCGACGACGGGCCAGACGGGCTCGGGCGGTCGTGGAAACACAACTGTCGCCTCAACGGCATGCGATTTGGTCCGAAAACTATTTCTACTCTTTAGATAACCGGTTCAGCTTTTTCTTCAAGGATGTTTGATATTTCATAAAGTTTGACCTAACCTAGTATATAGGGTCTTGGAGAGACTTGGTTGAAGGCGATGAGAGCGGCAATCTCTGTTAGAATACTGAAACCAGGGACCACACCCGAGTGCTGCGGGCCAACAAAACTGATGTCTGCTATGTTTTCATGTTATGAAGACAAGAGTTGTCGGGGCAGCGAATTTCAACGGAAGTGTCCGCCTCCTTTGGTACTGTAAACTTCCAAGAAATGTCTAGTTCATCCGGCAAACATCGAAACAACCATTTACGTTGGTAGTAACATGTTAGGTCCCTGTTTTGTCGTACTGCGTGTCATGCGTACAGGCGTCGGTTTGGTTTTGGCTGTTCATTCACCGACAGAGTCTCGTTAACTCTGACAGCTGCCGTACGTCACTACCAAACGCAGATGCAACCAATCACTGGATACGACACCTAACTGAACACAGGTCGCAGACAAGGTTTCACACTACGCACACGCCATACATGCATACTGCAATCTCAACCACCTTGTTTCTGTGGGTGGCCCGTGATTTCTGTTGTTTTCCTTTGATCAGAGTTTCTCTGAAATGGCTGTTGTGAGTTGTGTTTGCCGGCCGGCGGCAGCCAAGTTGCCGCACTGCGCTGCGCTGCCCACTGAGAAAGCGCGGGAGAGCTCTCGATCGGCGCCCCGCCCAGACAACGACATCGCGACCAGAGAGAGACCGGCACACCTGCGCCGCTGCACTCCGGCCAACCGGCGCGAGCCTGGCCCTCCGGTCTGCACACAACACCGCAGACTCGGATTCTGTTCAGTTCGCTTTTGTGTACTTCAATTTTCTAATAAAAGGGTACATTATTGTTCTGCCTTGTCACTGGAAATGAAATCATTTAACTTGTTTGCCCAATTTCTCCGGGGGCGCAGTCGCCGATACCTGTGGTTCTCAGATCTCTCGGCACAAGCCTTTAGCTGCTGAAATGCCCTTAAACCCCGATGCAACTACATCCCGACATATTTCTATATTTTCAGCAGTCAGAGCAGGTCTGTACTCCGCCGACACGGTACTCCACTACCTCCCGACACAGTTCTTAACTCCCGACACGGTACTCCACTACCCCCGACACAGTTCTCCCTACCTCCCGACACAGTTCTTAACTCCCGACACGGTACTCCACTACCTCCCGACACAGTTCTCCCTAACTCCCGACACAGTTCTTAACTCCCGACACGGTACTCCACTACCTCCCGACACAGTTCTCCCTAACTCCCGACACAGTTCTTAACTCCCGACACGGTACTCCACTACCTCCCGACACAGTTCTCCCTAACTCCCGACACAGTTCTTAACTCCCGACACGGTACTCCACTACCTCCCGACACAGTTCTCCCTAACTCCCGACACAGTTCTTAACTCCCGACACGGTACTCCACTACCTCCCGACACAGTTCTCCCTAACTCCCGACACGGCACCCACTACCTCGAACAGTTCTTAACTCCTGACACGGTCCCTACCTCCCGACACAGTTCTTAACTCCCGACACGGTACTCCACTACCTCCCGACACAGTTCTCCCTAACTCCCGACACAGTTCTTAACTCCCGACACGGTACTCCACTACCTCCCGACACAGTTCTCCCTAACTCCCGACACAGTTCTTAACTCCCGACACGGTACTCCACTACCTCCCGACACAGTTCTCCCTAACTCCCGACACGGCACCCCACTGACCTCCCGACACGGTACTCCACTACCTCCCGACACAGTTCTCCCTAACTCCCGACACAGTTCTTAACTCCCGACACGGTGCCCCACTACCTCCCGACACAGTTCTCCCTAACTCCCGACACGGCACCCCACTACCTCCCGACACAGTTCTCCTTAACTCCCGACACAGTTCCAACTATCTCCCGACACAGTTCTCCTAAAATCCCGACACGGGAGCCCACTTCCTCCCGACACAGTTCTCCATAACTCCCGACACAATTCACCTTAACTTCCGACACAGTTCTCCCTAACTCCCGACACAGTTCTCCTTAACTCCCGACACAGTTCCAACTATCTCCCGACACAGTTCTCCTAAAATCAAGACACGGGAGCCCACTTCCTCCCGACACGATACACCACTGCCTCCCAACACAATTCACCTTAACTTCCGACACAGTTCTCTTTAACTCCCGATTCGGGACCCACTACCTCCCGACACAGACCTCCCTAACTCCCGACACGGTTCTCCTTAACTCCTGACACGGTACCCCACTACCTCACGACACAGTTCTCCCTAACTCCCGACACAGTTCTCCTTAACTCCTGACACGGTACCCCACTACCTCACGACACAGTTCTCCCTAACTCCCGACACGGTACCCCACTTCCTCCCGACACGATACACCACTGCCTCCCAACACAGCTCTCCTTAACTCCCGACACGGGACCCCACTACCTCCCGACACAGTTCTCCCTACCTCCCGACACAGTTCTCCCTAACTCCCGACACAGTACCCGACTACCTTCCGACACAGTTCCCACTACCTCCCGACACAGTTCTTCTAAAATCCCGACACGGGACCCCACTACCTCCCGACACGGTACACCACTGCCTCCCGAATATAGCACCACGTGGCTGAATATATAATCCCTCCCACTCCCAATTTTCAATATCAAGGAACCGATGAGAAAGGCCGTCAACAGCTTATCAACTTAACCCGTGCCCCGGTAGGCTTTCGAGCCACCTTCGCCCTGGTGGGGGTGTTTGAACACCACCCCTCTCGAACTCGAACTATGCAGGATTCATAAAAAACGCGAACGCTGGTGAATAGCTCATACAAATTCATGAAGAAACCATATGAGTCGCTTTTTGGCTCAGGTCAATACTGAGGTCATGACAGGTTAAAGAAGGAGGCATTTTGATTAGTTTTTGGGCCCTAGCATCTGACAGATTTAAGTATCATCTTTTAGGCACCATTCGCTTCCTCTCGTCACGGCGAAACGAATGATGTATAGTATGACCATACAAGTTCGGAACACAAAAACGACCTGATCTTAGGTCAGGGCAAGGTCTTTTTACCTAGCATATTATATATATATATATATATATATATATATATATATATATATATATATATATTATTGCTGATTCGCACTTTGATAACTTTTTTTGTTGTTCTAACCAAGACGTAGACGCAGAAATCAAAAGACAACTAGACAACAAATACACCAGCAAAACATCAGACCAAGCACAAACAGTAACACACCATCTCTACTACAGAAATCACATGAACTCGCAGTACGAAACAGATGAGAAGATTTTGAAAAGCATACTTAAAAGAAACATCAAATATAAAGAGAATCACGCAATCAATCTTCACATATACTACCAGAACACGAAAACAAAAAACCTTGTAATGTGCAACAATCCCACGAAGATTAAGTGGTTGATGCGTACTAATGTAGTTTACCAATTTCAATGTCCCGACGAAGGTTGCAGACTTCGTAAGGTAAACTACATCGGATACACATCAACCACTTTATCTCGTCGTCTTACCATGCACCTCCACGAGGGAGCCCCTAAGGATCATCTACAACAAGAACACAACACAACACTCACAAGACAAATGCTTACTGATAACACACATATAATACACTCCAGCACTGACCACAACAAGATAGAAATCATTGAAGCAATATACATCAACCAACTCGCACCGCAGATCAACACACAAAAAAAACGTTAGACTCGCCAAGTTGTCACTATGGGGGATGGGTTAAAAAAACAGAAAAAACTAATATGTCTGATATATATGTACTGTATAACATACCATGTGTTGGCAATGTGAATGTTTCTCTATTGCATTGTAATGCCTTGTGACTAACTATGTATTAATGTAGTGTGACTATGAAATTGTGATAAGATGATATAAGAATTGTAGTTTTGTACTCATGAGATAATTCCATAGCAAGTAGTCGGCAAAAATGTAATGATATTTCTTTACATAGAAGGTCTTTCAACTGATTAGAGCTCATTACTCGGTGCTATATTTTTCAAACAACTATATTTAGGAAAACGTGAGCCGCTCTTTCTCTTATCTTGATATTGAATGTCCAATACATTCGAAAGCTCGAACTTATATTTGTAATATTTTTAATGAACTTTACTGATTTGACCAAAGACATTTCAATTGCAACCAAACAAACCATCAATAATATAATTAAACAACAAAAAAGTTATCAAAGTGCGAATCAGCAATACTATTCAATAGTCGCTGCATCGAAGAGGATATATTGCCCAACTACTCAAAGATATATATATATATATATATATATATATATATATATATATATATATTTTTTTTCACATATATCAATATCAATATATGCATGTCAATCGACTCGCAATAGCAATCCGAATGCAATGGCATCAACCTAAAAACTGTATCATCCTTTCATGCAAAGCTATTGACCTAAGTCTGAAAACTGCTTAAGTAGCCCCAGATGGCCTCTCAGAGGTCACAGGTCAAAAATTGCAACATGAACCTGGAAAGGGGTCCAGGATACTACGATTTGGAGGATAGGAAGGTATTATCAGCTGTATCTACACAAATACAATCCAATTTGTTTTATTTTGTGTTTCCAATGGATGGGTCAGGATCCGTACTAGACATTAGGTCACCGATATGAGAAATCCCGGAATAAATTGTGTGGCGCTCGGTGGGCCCTATGTGGTATAAGTTTCAATCCGATAGATTCACCCATTTCTTACTTATGACGACTTAAAAGATTTGGAGGTGAGGTCACTCGACCTGCACTGGTGACACGACCTGAGATGACCAACCTTAAAATTTTTGGGGAAGTTGCGAAATTGAAGGATAAAATGTGCCAAGTGCGGAGGCGCGTCGCACAACCGTTTTTCGTACTGCCAGAAAAATCTGAGGGGGTGTTCAAATAACCCCCACCGGGGCTAAGTTTAACAGAAAAAATTGATGCAGTGGTCTACCGTATGCTACCACCACAATAATAAATAAAAAGGCTAAGTACTTCACACCGTAGGCGGAGCCAGGGGGCAAGGGCATATTATATTTTGGCTTGAAAACCAGCCCTGCAACATACCAATTTACTTTACAAACCCCCCACCACCGTCCTTCCTTCCCAACACAAAAAACGCTAATGCGTGGATTTCCAAATTTGGAGGCTGCAAAGTTCTGTGAGCAGGCAACGCTAGTAGCAAAAAAAGTTTTCTTTGATTCGTGCCAAAACGGCTGCCTAGGGAATGTGGCACCTTCATAATGTGATTTTAACTGATATAGCCAGGTTGTAAAGCAAGTCGGAAAACCCGGTACTACCCATTTATCATTTGTCTTGGAACTCTATATTTCCGTAGAAAAAGCTAAAACCTACCTGACACCAGGGTAATAGAAGACACCAGACAGCTCATCAGCCCCACGCCGGGCGGCCATTGTTGTGAGCTGCTGGTGTGACGACATATGCTGACGTCACGATGAGCATCAGACAATCGAAGCCCTTGAAGCTTTTCAAGTATGGTAGTGGTTGCCAGATCGTGACATCATCCACAGGCTGATATTTATTTCTTTTTCTAGAGTATTTTAAAAATCAAAATATTGGGCGTATTGTACATTTTTCAGATAAATCATGAGTGGTTTCATTATTTCCGGCTAAAAGTACGCCTAATTGCACTAAATTCCAGGATTCGACCAAGGTGCCACATTCTCTTTAAGCGAATCAAAGATCAAGATTTGCTATGATATTTGCTTGTAATAGCCAAAAAATAATATAGTAGCTACTTACGGCTGATTACAAACAGAAGCATTATCACGTTTAGTAAGAAAATACAGATCATATTTTATAAATTATCACGTGGGTCTCCGCTCGTTTTTTTTACCACAGGGTGACTTAAGATTTGGCTTATGGTCGGTTGTTGATTTTTTTTCAAAAACAGCAATGGCGCACACTTCTTTTTATCTTTATTATTCTTGTTGGACGGCGACGACGACGACAACACGGGTGGGACTTAACGGCGGAAAAGACCTGCGGAAAAGCCCATGCTCCAAAACCAAAACAGCTAGAGACTTACGGTTTTCACTAAAAAATTTAAAAAAATATAAATAGAGGGTTTCTTGAGTTTCATATCAATCCTTCCATTAACAACAACGTTATAACGTAACACGTTAATTTTTGGCCTGCGGAAAAGCCCATGCTCCGCAACCATAGCAGCTAGAGACCTAAGATTTTCACTAAAAATGTCAAAAAATCTAAATAAGGGGTTTGTTGAGTTTCATATCAATCCTTTCATTAACAACAACGTTATAACGTAAAACGTTATTTTTGGCCTGCGGAAAAGCCCATGCTCTGCAACTCTAGTAGCCAGCGACTCGCCGTTTCCACTAATAGAATAAACGTAGTCCAAAACGTGGTATTCTTTAGTTTCATATTGATCCCACGGTAAATAACAACGTTATAACGTAAAACGTAAATTTTTGGCCTGCGGAAAAGTCCATGCTCCGCAACCATAGCAGCTACTGACCTACGGTTTTCGCAAAAAAATGTCAATCTAAATAAGAGGTTCTTGAGTTTCATATCAATCCTTCCATTAACAACAAGGTTATAACGTAAAACGTTACTTTTTGGCCTGCGGAAAAGCCCATGCTCCGCACCTCTAGTAGCTAGCGACTCGCCGTTTCCACTACTAGAATCAACGTGGTCTAAAATGTAGTATTCTTGAGTTTCATATTGATCCCACGGTAAATAACAACGTTATAACGTAAAACGTTAATTTTTGGCCTGCGGAAAAGCCCTTGCTCTGCAACCATAGCAGCTAGAGACCTACGGTTTTCACTAAAAAATGTCAAAAAATCTAAATAAGGGGTTCCTTGAGTTTCGTATTAATCCTTCCATTAACAACAACGTTATAACGTAAAACGTTACTTTTTGCCCTGCGGAAAAGCTCATGCTCCGCAAATCTAGTAGCTAGCGACTCGCCGTTTCCACTAATAGAATCAACGTGGTCCAAAACGTGGTATTCTTGAGTTTCATATTGATCCCACGGTAATAACAACGTATAACGTAAAAAGTTAATTTTTGGCCTGCGGAAAAGCCCATGCTCCGCAACCATAGCAGCTAGAGACTTACGGTTTTCACTAAGAAATGTCGAAAATCTAAATAAAGGGTTTCTTGAGTTTCATATCAATCCTTCCATTAACAACAACGTTATAACGTAACACGTTAATTTTTGGCCTGCGGAAAAGCCCATGCTCCGCAACCATAGCAGCTAGAGACCTAAGATTTTCACTAAAAAATGTCAAAAAATCTAAATAAGGGGTTTCTTGAGTTTCATATCAATCCTTTCATTAACAACAACGTTATAACGTAAAACGTTATTTTTGGCCTGCGGAAAAGCCCATGCTCCGCAACTCTAGTAGCCAGCGACTCGCCGTTTCCACTAATAGAATAAACGTAGTCCAAAACGTGGTATTCTTTAGTTTCATATTGATCCCACGGTAAATAACAACGTTATAACGTAAAACGTTAATTTTTGGCCTGCGGAAAAGCCCATGCTCCGCAACCATAGCAGCTAGAGACCTACGGTTTTCGCAAAAAAATGTCAAAAAATCTAAATAAGAGGTTCTTGAGTTTCATATCAATCCTTCCATTAACAACAAGGTTATAACGTAAAACGTTACTTTTTGCCTGCGGAAAAGCCCATGCTCCGCAACTCTAGTAGCTAGCGACTCGCCGTTTCCACTACTAGAATCAACGTGGTCTAAAACGTAGTATTCTTGAGTTTCTTATTGATCCCACGGTAAATAACGTTATAACGTAAAACGTTAATTTTTGGCCTGCGGAAAAGCCCTTGCTCTGCAACCATAGCAGCTAGAGACCTACGGTTTTCACTAAAAAATGTCAAAAAATCTACATAAGGGGTTCGTTGAGTTTCGTATCAATCCTTCCATTAACAACAAAGTTATAATGTAAAACGTTACTTTTTTGCCCTGCGGAAAAGCTCATGCTCCGCAAATCTAGTAGCTAGCGACTCGCCGTTTCCACTAATAGAATCAACGTGGTCCAAAACGTGGTATTCTTGAGTTTCATATTGATCCCACGGTAATAACAACGTATAACGTAAAAAGTAAATTTTTGGCCTGCGGAAAAGCCTATGCTCCGCAACCATAACAGCTAGAGACTTACGGTTTTCACTAAAAAATGTCGAAAATCTAAATAAAGGGTTTCTTGAGTTTCATATCAATCCTTCCATTAACAACAACGTTTTAACGTAAAACGTTCCTTTTGGCCTGCGGAAAAGCCCATGCTCCGCAACTCTAGTAGCTAGGGGTTCGCTGTTTTCACTAATAACAACGTTATAACGTAAAACGTTAATTTTTGGCCTGCGGAAAAGCCCATGCTCCGCAATTCTAGTAGCCAGCGACTCGCCGTTTTCACTAATAGAATCAACGTGGTCCAAAACGTGGTATTCTTGAGTTTCATATTGATCCCACGGTAAATAACAACGTTATAACGTAAAACGCTAATATTTGGCCTGCGGAGAAGCCCACGCTCCGCAACCATAGCAGGTAGAGACCTACGAGTTTCGCAAAAAATGTCAAAAATATAAATAAGGGATTTCTAGAGTTTCATATCGATCGTTTCATTAACAACAACGCTATAACGTAAAACGTTACTTTTTTGCCCTACGGAAAAGCCCATGCTCCGCAACCCTAGTAGCTAGCGACTCGCCGTTTTCACTAATAGAATCAACGTGGTCCAATACGTGGTTTTCTTGAGTTTCATATTAATCCCACGGTGAATAACAATTTTATAACGTAAATCGTTAATTTTTGTCCTGCGGAAAAGCCCATGCTCCGTAACCGTACCAGCTAGAGACTTACGGTTTTCAGTAAAAAATGTCAAAAATTCTAAATAAGGGGTTTCTTGAGTTTTATAGCAATCCTTATATTAACAACTACGTTACAACGTTTCTCAAGGGACCTCCGAAATTCGTCTCAGGTCTCAGGGTACCCGGCCCTGAGCTCGGTCTCAGGGGGGCCCGAGCTTTATCTCACGGGCCTTTCGATCTTGGTCTCAGGGGCCCCCGAGCTTGGACTCACGGACTTTTCGAGCTTGGTCTCAGGGGCCCCCGAGCTTGGTCTCACGGCCCCCTGAGCTTGGTCTCAGGGCTCGCCTGAGCTCGGTCTCAGGGGGCCTGAGCTTGGTCTCAGGGGGCTCTGAGCTTGGTCCCAAGGGGCCTCCGAACTTGGTCTCAGGAGCCCCCGAGCTTGGTGCCAACGGGGCTAAGAAAACCCCTTGCCCCGTGGCGAGTACGAGCCACCTTCGCCCTGGTGGGGGGCTAAAAAGACGCCCCACAATCTAAACAAACTAAGAGAGCTAGAAAAACGCAAAACGGTAATCGAAAGCTCTTAAAAAATAATATCGAAAATACTTCGATCATTTTTTTCGTCAGGTCAGGTAAAACGTTAATTTTTGGCCTGCGGAAAAGCCCATGCTCCGCAACCATAGCAGCTAGAAACCTACGATTTTCACTAAAAAATGTCAAAATATCTAAATAAGGGTTTCTTGAGTTTCATATCAACCCTTCCATTAACAACAACGTTATAACGTAAAACGTTACTTTTTGGCCTGCGGAGAAGCTCATGCCCCGCAACTCTAGTAGCTAGCGACTCGCCGTTTCCACTTATAGAATTAAAGTGGTCCAAAACGTGGTATTCTTGAGTTTCATATTGATCCCACGGTAAATAACAACGTTATAACGTAAAACGGTAATTTTTGGCCTGCGGAAAAGCCCATGCTCCGCAACAATAGCAGGTAGAGACCTACGGTTTTCACAAAAAATGTAAAATATAAAGAAAGGATTTCTTGAGTTCAATATCAATCCTTTCATTAACAACAACGTTATAACGTAAAACGTTACCTTTTTGCCCTGCGGAAAAGCCCATGCTCCGCAACCCTAGTAGCTAGCGACTCGCCGTTTTCACTAATAGAATCAAGGTGGTCTAAAAAGTGGTATTCTTGAGTTTCATATTGATTTCATATCGGTCATTTCTTCGTCAGGTCAGTATCAAGGTCACGAAAATGTCAAAATAGGTCAAAATCGCTAATATGAGGTGGGCTAAGAAAACCTCATATCTCCGAAGCTATGATGGCTAGAAACATTTTTTAAACGTCATTCGAAAGCTCTTGAGTTGCTCTTTCATTACAGTGAAATGGTTTTTGTGTCAAGTCAAAGCCTAGGGAGCTGCAGGTCACTGAATATTGGGAATGTTCTTGGGAATGTCCATAGCCACCAATGCATAAAGGTATATCCTTTTTCGCTAATAACTTCCAAATCAATCAAGATAAAGCCATAGTTGATGCACCACTGCTATTCTCTCGTCAATACAAATCGAATGATATATGATATTGTTCTGCCAAGTCAAATTTAAAATTTCACCTGACCCAGGTCAACTTTTGACCCGACTTGACCTGGTATAGTCATGATGCATATAATTTGACTTGAAGTGACCATACAAACACTTTGGTGACAAAATAAAAGTTATATATTTGTTTATTCAAAATTTATTGAGGAAAACAACAAAAAATGTTTATTTGACCTAAGGTGACCTTTAAAAGGTCACAAGTCAGAATTTTTGGTGTCAACCTCAGAAATGGGCTAAGAGCAAGTTGTAATTGATCTTTGAAGTTGATTCCATTTCTACTTACTGAGAAAAGCTCATTTCGTGATTTTCCCCATGCATTTGCAATGGGGAGGTTATACCCTGCACATGACCTCAGGTCACCAACATGAAAAATCCTGGAACATAGATGGTAGCTCCTGGTGAGCCCAATATGTGGTATGATTTTTACCTCCTGAGACCCCACGTATGGGTATCTATTCGCAGATTTAAATGGCTCTACCACCTCTTACCAATGTAGCTGCCTTTTAACACGCGCAATGGAGGGGGGGCCTCGGAGGCCCCCCCACCTGTTTTTCCGAGGTGGCCGGAGAACCGCCCGTAGCTGAAAAACGATACGTGGTCACCTTTAACAGAATTCAATAGCGCGTGGATTGGCGAAGATTTTTTGAAAATCGGTCGAAAACTTTTTGACTTATAGGCTTTCAAAGTCAGACCTGCATTTTGAGATCGCCGTAGTCGTGCGGTCGGACCAGTTAGCTTGCATTGGAGACCGAGTGGTGACGTCATAACGGCATATAACCTGGATTATATGTCAAGGTCACCTCACATGAAAGTCAAAGTCAAAGGTCACAGGTCATGGTCATATCTGCACTTTCAAGGTCATTGACCACTGTGCTTCCGGCCAAATGACGGTACCCGGTCTGACATATATTGTGCTATGACGTCATTGATAGGGTACCCCAATACCAAGGTCAAAGGTCAAGGTCAAAGGTCATTGGGAAAGGTCAATCCTCATTTCCCGCCAAACAGTGGCTACAGTGTTAGTCAAAGTGTACATTATAAGTAGTACAACATATGGGGACCTTTAAGGTCAATGACCTTGAATGACCTTGACCCAAAAATTGTGAGGGAGCCTCCTTGAGACCTCTTCTCTATGAACCTGGTCCGCCTTTAGCTTATTCCCGCCATTTCCCGTATAATCACAGCATTTACCAATCGGTACCCAGCATGGCCAAGATTTGACCTTTACGACCTCGTTTGACCTTGAAGATATTGACCTAGGTCAATGAAAATTGGTCATCATATATACCACCATAGCCCCCATCCACCTCCTAAGTGGCGTTTTTCTACACCTCTGAGTTTCCGAGATCTTAAGGGGGCCTACCAGGCCCCCTCCAGTGCGCGTTAGTGCCGGACCTCCTTCCAATGCGGGTGTTAAAGCTATTATGTATAGACAGCTTGACATTTTAGCTTTCTTCTGGTGTCAAAATCATAAACTAGACCCAAGGGCAAGTGAGTCCACATTTTCTTTGTTTGATGATGGACGCAGGCGCCGGACGGTTTCGCGGCTGCTCCGAGGAAGGTAGGTAGTTCAAAAAATGTTACTGAAAGATCTTAGTTTTGATAAGCGTATGAACAGAAAGCTTAAATTATTGGAAATTTGTTAGTTTTCGTCCTGTGTTTTTAGCATTTTTGGTTGCCGAACAATCTCCTTCGAAGATGGTATATATAGCATTTTATAATCCCAATAAATTATATTTATAAATTTTGGAATTTAATTTTTGCTCATTATTAAGTTCCTTGTGTCCAAAACACCAAAAATCAAAAAGGGTTTGTACTTACATCAAGTACTTTGGCCTCGGGTCTCAAGAGGTTAACTTGGTCGATTAATCCTCCTTTTAGTTATGCAGTCCTAAGCATTTTTTGAGGTGAGGTCACTTGACCTGGCCTGGTGACCTGACCTGACATGATTTTGAGCTAAAATTTTCAGGAAAGATGTAAAAATGAAAAAAACACAGCCTAAGTTTGGCGGCGCTGCGCGCTGCCGTTTTTTGGTCACTTGGGAAAAACCCGAGAGGGGGTCAAAAAGACCCCACCCGGGCGAAGGTTAAGGGCCCCCGATCACCGGTATCGAGAGCTCCAGAGTACCAAACATTTATCTCGGGGAGGGGGGGGCCCTGAGCTCGGTCTAAGGGGGCTCCGAGCGTATTCTCACAGGCCTTTCGATCTTGGTCTCAGGGGCCCCCGAGCTTGGTCTCAGGGGCCCCCGATCACCGGTATCGATAGCTCCAGAGTACCGAACATTTATCTCGGGGGCTCCCTGAGCTCGGCCGCACGGCCCCCTGAGCTTGGTCTCAGGGGTCCCCGAGCTCGGTCTCAGGGGGTCCCGCGAAGCTCGGTCTCAGGGGGCCCCCGAGCTTGGTCTCAGAGGGCCCCTGAGCTCGGTCTCAGGCCCCCCGAGCTTGGTCTTAGGGGCCCCTGAACTTGGTCTCAGGGGCCCCTGATCTTGGTCTCACGGATCTTCTGAGCTTGGCCTCAGGGGGCCCCGATCATCGGTATTGAAGGCTCCAGAGTACCGAACACTGATCTCAGGGCCCCCTTGAGCTCGGTCTCAAGGGCCCCGGGTTTTAGTCTCACGGGCCTTTAGTCTTACGGGCCCCGAGTTATTTTCGGGGGACCTTTCAGTTCTAGTATAAGGAGGGCCGGAGAGCTAATCTCAGAGATCCGGCAATTAGTCTCACGAGGTCTCCAGGAGTTAGTCTCAGGGTCCCCTGAAGCCGGGGACCGTGAGACCAAGCTCGGGGGCCCCTGAGACCAAGATCGAAAGGCCCGTGAGACTAAGCTAGGGGCCTCCTGAGACCAAACTCAGGGAGCTCCCCCGAGATAAATGTTCGGTACTCTGGGGCCCTCGATACCGATGATCGGGGGCCCCCTGAGACCAAGCTCGGAAAGCCCGCGAGACCAAGCTCGGGGGCCCCTGAGACCAAGCTCGGGGGCTCCTGAGACCAAGCTCGGAAGCATCCTGAGACCGAGCTCGGGGGACCCCTGAGGCCAGTCTCAGGGGGCCGTGAGGCCAGGCTCGGGGGCCCCCTGAGACCAAGCTCGGGAGCCCCTGAGACTAATTTCGGAGGTCCATTGAGACCAAGCTCGGGGCCCCATGAGACAAAGCTCGGGGGTCCCCTGAGACGGAGCTCAGTGGGCCCTCCAAAATCAATGTTCGGTACTCTGGAGCCCTCGATACCGATGATCGGGGGCCCCCTGAGACCAAGCTCGGAAAACCCGTGAGACCAAGCTCGGGGGGCCCCTGAGACCAAGTTCGGAGGTCCCATGAGACGAAGCTCGGGGGCCCCTGATACCAATTTCAGAGGTCCCTTAAGAAACGTTATAACGTTGCTGTTAATAGGATTGATATGAAACTCAAAAACCCCTTATTTAGATTTTTTGACATTTTTTAGTGAAAAACGTAAGTCTCTAGCTGCTATGGTTGCGGAGCATGGACTTTTCCGCAGACCAAAAGTTAACATTTACGTTATTGGCCTCGGTCATCGAAAGTGTTGGCACCTGGCGGATTTTTTTGGAAACACCAGGAGAGGGACTGACGTCTGGCGTGGCTGCTTCATATCCGGCGCATTTTTGAACCCTGCATTGGTTTGTAACGTATTTTCAGTCGTGGTGAACTCGTTGTGAAAGAGTGTGGTTATACGTGACGTTGGGTGGACGTGAATATTGAAGACTGGCGTTATTTTCTTCTTTGTTATAATCTTGGAAAGTTCAAAGAAAATGGAGAAGAGACGGATAACCATTAGATCCAATCAGAACTGATGCGTTCCTCAGTGTGTATCCTTCCGAAGAAAGTGTCGAAGTCTCAGCTTTCACAAGTTTCCTCAGGATAAGGTGCTGTCCAAGCAGTGGAAGTTGAAATTGAGAATTGGGAAGAAGATAGGCTCAAATGCTGCTGTCTGTTTCAGATATGTTCCATACTGACTTCCATTCACATCCACCTGGTAAGCGGCTGTGCGGCAATCCCCAGTTCCGCCTATGCCTGCTTCCACTCCTTATCCTTGGGCCGTCATCATAGCCGGATCCAGGATTGCCGATTTTGGGGCACCTTCCCGGGGAAGCGCCATTCTTGACCGGGAAACCCTATCGGATGGGAGCAAAATCCCATCAATGGGAGCCGACTTTCGCATCCTGGGGAGGGGGTAGGGGTAGGAAGCGAAATTTCAGAGGGCGTGGCCATTTCAGGGGGCGCCGAGGGTCGACGGCGGGGGGGCACGTACTCCCTTTACCCCCTGGATCTGCCTATGGGGCACATGCCCACTTTGCCGTCCCCCTGGGTCCGCCTATGGCCGCATTCCTTTTTAGCCCGGGAAACTGACAGATTGAAATAATTCGGTAGATATACGCCTTTATTCGTTTCAAGCTGTCTGAAATTCCAGTTTGAATGTACGATGGAAAATGCGTTTCCAAACATAAGCGTCGCCACCGGCAAAAAAGTGGGGGGCATCAAACTTAATACCGCCCATACCAAGAATCCCTCGCCCAAGCTTCTCATGGGGAGATCCCGGGATCGGGGGAAATTTAGAAATCTTGGGAATTTTTTGACTCCACGCAAAACCCAATGTCTCTATCTGGCAAAGCTGAGACGTCTCTCCCCTAGCAGTACCCAATATTTTACTACTATTGAATTTTACTCAACAATTGGCCTCGGTCATCGAAAGTGTTGGCACCTGGCGCATTTTTTTGAAAACGCCAGTAGAGGGACTGACGTCTGGCGCAGCTGCTTCATATCCGGCGCATTGTTGAACGCGATATAGATTTTGAACGTTTATTTTCAGTCGTGGTGAACTCGTTGCTGTGAAAAAGTGTAGTTCATGTTGGGTGGACAAGAATATTGAAGACTGGCGTTATTTTCTTGTTTGTTATAATCTTGGAAAGTTCAAAGAAAATGAAGGTGAGACGGATAACCATTACATCCAATCAGAACTGCTGCGTTCCTCAGTGTGTATCCTTCCGAAGAAATTGTCCAAGTCTTAGCTTTCACAAGTTTCCTCAGGATAAGGTGCTGTCCAAGCAGTGGAAGTCGAAACTGAGAATTGGGAAGAAGATGGGCTCAAATGCTGCTGTCTGTTGCAGACATTTTCAGCCATCTGACTTCCATTCACATCCATCTGGTAAGCGGCTGTGAGGCCAGTGTGCAAAGTATGGCATTTTCGACGAGATCTCGTCCGTGCGAGTTCCCTTGGAGACAGGACCGAGTGGTGCGAACTTTATCAACCTGGTGCGAATTTGCGAGGTTAGTGACACTTAAACTTAACAAATAATGGCTGAATGACCATTAAGACACAGGAGATGCCTTATAAAAAGTCCTTAACTGACTAATGATTGAGGTAGCACTGCATTGTAGGGGTAGGAATGGGTGCATTTTTTTCCTGGTATGTGGCAGATTGGTGCGAATTTTCGGAGGCTGGTGGTGCGAGAATTTAGATGGCTGGTGCGACTCATCTGGCCTGCTGCCATACTTTGCAGACTGGCTGTGAGGCAATCTCCAGTTCCGCTTATGCCTCCTTCCACTCCCTTGAGCCTGCTTCTAGCAGGAGTAAGCCTTAATCCTTGGGCCGTCATCCCTAGCGGAAACGAATATTGTATCGATATTGATCAATATTTATTAAAGGTTGAAATCCAATATTGGCATTCAATATTGTTATAACATTGTATCAATATTAGAAATGTTGAGATATGGTCTATTTTTCGTTGATAATTAATATTAGCTTTCCATGTTTTTTCTTTCTCATTTCAATATTGAAAATGCGTTTTTTGAATGTTAAAGCACAATATTCCAGACCGACATTTTCTCGCTCTTCTTTCAATGTCGAATTTATGTTGACATATAATATTTTAGCTCGATATCGTGTCAATATTGCATCAATGTTAGGTAATGTCGAAAAATGAACTAAATTTCATTTATTATCAATATTATTTTCTTAATGTTGAAGCACAATATTACAGGCCGACATGTTCTCACTCTTGTTTCAATGTTGAAATGATGTTGAAATATAATACTACAGCTCAATATTGTGTTGACATTGTATTGAAAATACGTTTTTTGAATGTTTAAGCACAATATTCCAGACCGATATTTTCTTGCTCTTGTTTCAATGTCGAAGTTATGTTGACATACCTATAATATTTTAGCTCGATATTGTGTAAATATTGCATCAATGTTAGGTAATCTCGAAAAATGAACTAATTTTCATTGATTATCAACATTACAATCCAAGCTTTTCTATTATTATTGCGATATTGGAAATATGTTTTTCTAATGTTGAAGCACAATATTACAGGCCGATATGTTCTCACTCTTGTTTCAATGTTGAAATTATGTTGAAATATAATATTACACCTCAATATTGTGTTGACATTATATCAATGTTGGGTGATGTCGAAAAATGAACTAATTTACATTGGTTATCAATATTACAATGCAAGCTTTTTCATCCATATTTGGATATTGAAAAATATTTTTGAATGTTGAAACACAATATTCTAGACCAATATTTTCTCGCTTTTGTTTCAATGTTGAATTTATGTTGAAATGTAATATTGCAGCTCAATATTGTGTTAACAGTGTATCAATGTTAGATAATGATATCGAAAAATGAACTAATTTACACTAATTATCAATATTACAATTCAAGCTTCGGATCCAGGATTTCTTAATGGGAAAGGAAGGTTGCAGCATCCAGGCCATGCGGTCGGCGCACTTTTGGACGTCAAAACCTATTCAGTAGGCGCCAAACCCTACCGTGGGGGTGCCGATATTTGCATCCTGCGGGGAGTGGAAAGAAACGTTTCAGGGTGGGGTCATCGACTTTTTCAGGGGTAGATGTGCCATCTGGGCCAGGGATGCGTCACTTTTGGACGTCACAAATTTTCAGGTGGGCGCCAAATCCTTCATGGGGGCGCCGATACTCGTATCTTGGGGGAAGTGATCCTTCAGGGGTAGCCATCTACCTTTCAGTGGGATGCCTGACTATTTCAGGAGGTACTGAGAATCGATGGGGAGGGAAGTGTTCTCATTTGCCTCCCTGGAGCCGTCTATAGTGAATTAATATATATTTGGTGGTGCCACGCGGGAACGGATCCAGGGGTAAGCCATCTCCCCTGAAACCCCTCGATTTCGCCCTATTTGTCTAAGATAATATAATAATTTTCAGGATTTTTGGCCTTGTTAATTACGCCCCCCCATCATTGCCCTAAAACCCGTTAGTGGTCCCATCTGAAACGCCCAAATAAAGGGCGATCGAACGTTGATATCTGTTTGGTTTATGTTTCTTGTATGGGCCCGAATTCGGTTTATCACTGCACAAGGCCCATCGAAAGCAGTTCCAGCGAACGGCCAGAATAATTTGAAAGCAGAAAAACATTACACTTGAAAACAGTTTGAAAGAGGGAAGGGGCAACATGGCGTTTTGGTTAACGCCATATAGCACGGTCAAAGGTGCTAAATATGGGTGCATAATATATGAACACTGGGATACGTTGCCCTCTAAAATGATAAATTTCAACGCTAGCACGGGGTAAAACTCTGTATTTTGAAATGAGAGTTGGCTCAATGACAATTTGTTGCCTGAAGCAGATCGAAAAATCCAAATGGAAGTTTGTTTGTAATTTAGGTTGATTAATTCTACCACTCATCAAGGAAATTGGCGTGACACATACAGGCGCATGGTCAGTGGCGGATCCAGGACTTCATTTAGGGAAGGAAAGGCTGCGGGGCTCAAATCTCTCCCGCCTTTGCCTCGGAACAGTCTCCGGCTATGCATTTACTATAGGCTCTCAAACATTTCGGGGACAGGGGGCTTGAGCCCCCCTCTCCCTTACACCTTGCATCTTCCACCGCACATGGTCATGTTGCTCACCAAGAAGTCTAGACCTCTTTTTTGAGGCTTCAGAAACATTTACCGCCTTTTTTAATGCCGTCATAAGAGGCCGCTCCCGCAACAAAAAGCTTGCCACGTCAGAGTAAAACTGTTAGCGAAGGAAAGGAAATGTCGGCTAGAGGAGGAATTTCCAATTGGTTAGATGCTCCCTTTTGGTTTTAATAACTTTATATTTCAAACTCCGTTCTAGAAAATACATGAAGCAATCTCGGAATTAAAGCTTGGGTCCGACATTGTCCCATGTATTTTCTAAAAATGGCTCATCGGTATAAGACTTGAACACAGATCGGTGGCTGATGGATGTATCTTGCAGCCCGATTTTTATAGGGCCCGATGTAATACCAATGAGTCATTCATCGGACCTGCTTAGCGCAGAGTACCCCTTTACTATGCGCCGCTCTTTGCAAAAGTATCAGTGCCATCTCTCTCATCAATGCAGTGGCGCAGTCAGCAACTATTGTCATGGCATATTGTTATTTTCCCATTTTTGGCCTATATTTCCCATGTAAAGGTAGACTTACGGATCCTCCTCAATCGAAAAAAATTATGTGTTTTAGCTCATTAAAAAATGTCTGGCTATGCCACTGCCTCTCACCGCCGCACCCGATGGAATGTCTCCCCTCCCCCGCGACGGTAGCGAGGGAGACCGTACGCTATTGTCCTGAATATGCCGAGGGCAAGTGAGGGGACGGGAAGGTCTGCCTTGTCTGACTTCGGCTGGTGTTATGTGGGAAGGTACGGGAGTAGGAGGAATGATTATTTCACTACTGCGGTGATAAAATCTTGATTTCTGAAGCTTATGACGCTGATGCCCTTCTCGACCAGTCTGTCTGGATCCACTGCAAACTTCTTGCATTTATTCCATACACACCTTTTGCACTCTTATGTTGTGCCTGCAGAACAAACACAGCAGAAGAAGCAGTTTTAACTGAATTTTTATTCTTATTTTCCTCAAAAACGTCTCTGGTTACGCAGGACTCGGCAATCTACAACTAATCTGTGTCAGCAGCACTCTGTATATGCGGCGGCATGATGGCACTGGTGAAGAGAAAAATATAGCGTTGTATTTGCAAGAATTGGATTTTTCATGTTTAAGTCGTTAGAGTACCTGCTTGTTTTTTGTATTTAAAGACGGCACATAGCTCAGTGACGGTGGAACGTCCGAATTTAAGGGGGAGGGGGCACCACGAACTTTTCAACCCATTTTTTCCAGTCAACGCCATAGGGTTAGTGTTAAAATTTCTGATTAAGTGAAGGAGGGGGCTCCGTGCCCGGTGCACCCCCCAGTTCCACCGCCTTTAGCTGTCTAGGCTAGTCAACCATCTCTAATATTCTATTTTTCACGCTAAATTGGTATGTTGTACCTATCGACAAGATCTCTAAACTTGTATGGACACATTCAGCTTCTTGCGTACCCTGCCGAAAGTTTTGGGAGGGACCAAATGATGTGTGCGGGATATCGCAACCTCCCGTATTACCATTTCTACAAGGTCATTTAATTTTTGACATACTTGCACGTGTTATTTGCATTTTTATATTTAATTCTATCATATAAATTATACAAGACGTAATCTACGGAGGCGATTTGTCCAGTGCTTTAATAGGAAATAGTTCCTCTGGTACTGCCTTACTCGTCGTTATTCTGTAGAGAAAAATTCTAATTTTTTAATGTTACCGCTCATCTTTATTCATATAGTATAAATCCTGATATTAAACATCCAAATACCAGGGGCGGATCCAGGGGGTACAAGGGGCACTTGCCCCCATCGGTGCCGAAGTGCCCCTTGCCGCTAGGCGGTGTACCCTGTTTGGGCTGTGCCGCTCGAAATTTAGTGTCATACGGCATTGAACCTAGATGCAACTAGACTGAATTTAGCCATTAAGACTATTTTTGACAATTTAATACATTGTTTGGTCAGCTAGGGCATTCTGTTACCTTTCCAAGCACCCAGGAAGAGTGTAGGCACGTAATTCGTGTCCAGCTAATGCCTCACCGTTACCAATAATCGTACGGGCGGAGCTCATTTGGTGCCCCTTGAGCTCATCTAGTGCTCACTGAGCTGGTTCTGGCCCCTTGAGCTGATCACGTGCCCTCTAAGCTGATCGGGTGCCCCCTGAATCAATCTGGTGCCCCCTGAGCGAATCATTGTGCCTCTTGAACCTATCTAATGCTCTCCGAGTTAGTCTGATGCCTCCGAGTTTGCCTGGTGCCCTATTAGCTGTTTTAGTGTCCCTTGAGCTAATCTGGGTCCCCTGAGCTGATCTCACGCCTCCCGGAGTTGATCTACTGTCCCCTGAACCAATATGGTGCCTATTAAGCTGATCAGGTGCCCCCTAAGCTAGTTGTTGATGTTTCCTTAGATGATATAGTGCCCCTGAGCTGGTCTGGTGAACCCTGAGCTGATCTTGTGTTCCTTGAGCTAATCTAGACCCCTACTCTGTTCTGCTGGGGTCTTGGGGCTAGGAGGGGATCTGGCCCGCTGGCTGATCGATCTGGTGCCCCCTGAGCAGATATGTTGCCCCCTGAGCTAAACTAATGTCCCTAAGTCGATCTGGTGCCTCCTTAGCCATCATTGTGCCTCCTGAACCCATCTGATGCCCTCTGAGCTAGTCCAGTGTCCCCTACGCTAGTTTGGTGCCCCTGAGCCAATCTGGTGCCCATTTTTTTTAAAAGCTGATTTCCATCACAGTTAACGTTTTTTCCCGGCCCCCAGGTCGCAGGGCCCCTCCTCAAACAACGGGCCCCCAAATATTGAATTCGCCCCTCCTTGAGAAAATCCTGGATCCGCCCATGCCAAATACAAGGACTTTCCTGATAGTACACATCCAAATACACTGGGCTTTTATGCGATTTATTAGAAAAATTAACCCGGCCTAGCTCAGCCGTTAATTACTCAGCCATACTAGCTGAGAGCGCTAACAGTGAAAAGGCACTCCGAAAACCCATTTATCAATAAATGATGTAGTTTCAATTTGCTTTATTATTTGATGAGAGCTTACATGTAATGTTGAATGTATATGCGTAATGTTGATTTCTGCCCGTTCGCTCACTTCTCATTACCCGATATGAATAAGGAAAAAATATGCTCGATGTGGGCCCTGCTCAAAAAAACGTTTGTATCTTGAATAATAATTTTTACTCGCCTATTTTTGGAACCGTTTACTTGACTTGAGCTTCATCTCTTGACCATCCTTCCCGGTGAATAACCAAGGAGAGAGCATTCAACGTCCTATTTCGGCATTTTTACATTTTCAGTGTTGCTTTCCTTGCAGCGCCAGTGCACTGGCGCCAGCCACTCGGAAATTGCCAGCCAGCCACTGCAGTGGCTTCTATTTAGATACCTTATGATATTGTGGTGAGTCACTTTGCCCATTTAAGTTGAAATGTCACTGGTCGCATCAGTGGCGGATCTAGCCGGTCGGTTTGGGAGGGGCAAACGAAAGTTGAAAAGCAAAAAAAAACGTCCCGAAGTGCAAATTTGCGCTACAGATTCGCTGGTAAAATTTTTTGGTATTTGAGGAAAAATTCAGATTCAGATTCAGATTTATTCGAACAAGGTCCACAAAAGAGGGCTTTTCACTCGTTCACGTCAAATAGTTAAGAGTAAAATGAGTAAAAAGGATCGCAGTCAAAACACACTAATACCTGGTCTAAAATCACACCTAAAAACTGACAACAATATGCATCACACAACTACTCAATCACACGTCCTTCTCTGCGTCTGATTAGCGCCGCTCTCAGCTGGTGTCTCAAGCCAGGTACTCCGGGCTGTAACCCCATATTGTTAATCATCGATACGCCCCTGTAGCACAAACGTCGGCGGCCAGCCTCTGACCGTATCGGCGGGAGAGACAGGGTATTAGCTCTCCGCGTGTTATGGTTGTGCACTTCACTCACTCGCGGTTCAATTGACTGCCGGATGTATGCCGGCAGTCCCGTTGTTATAACTCTGTTCACAGCGGTTACAGTATGGTAGTGGGTAAGCTGCTCAGCAGTGAGCCAGCCAAGCTGGTTAAAAGCATCCGAAATGTGATCATATCTCCTACGGCCAGTCACAACACGTGCTGCGAAGTTGACAATTTTTTGGACACGATGGATCTGAATTTTTCCGCACGAACCATATACGGACAAACAGTACCGCACAATTGACAATACAAGAGCTTCAACAATAGCCTTGAAAAAAAGAAAGAAAAAAACGTCACGGTGGAAAATGTGGGCTCAAGATAATTTTATCCTATCCCAGGCCCAATATTTACACTAAACTTAACTGGTTCTGTTTGAAGTTGAGAGTTAAAACACCTAAATATTGATTATTAACACGCGCATTGACGGGGGGGGGGGGGCGGTTACCCGCCGCCCCTGGGGTTTTTCGGAGAGAGCAGAAAAAACGGCGGAGCTACGCGCCGCCGTACTTGGCACACATTTTCCCTCATCATTTTTACAACTTCTGTAAACAATTTTAAGGTTAGGTCATCTCGGGTCAGGTCACCAGTACAGGTCAAGTGACCTGACCTCAAAAAAGTTTAAGATAGCATAAGTTGGAGCAGGGTGAACTTATCCGATTGAAACTCATATCACATAATGGGACCACCGAGTTCTCTAAAATATGTTTCGGTATTTTTGATATCGAGATCTAAGGTCAGGTACGAGGCATGACCTTTCCATTGGAAATACATGGGAAACATTGTTTTTACTGAATAACTCAGTAACGGATGGTGATAGAGCGTTTATTTTACCTGAATTAGACTCGCCTTGGCTTTGCGGTTCTAATGATATGCATTTTATATAATTTGATCCGGACCTGACCTCAGGTCATGTCAAATCCTTGATTTGACCTAGAAATGTTAAATAAATGTTAAAAATGTTAAATAAATAAATAAATGTATAGAAATGTTAAATAAAAATTATATATCATTCGATTCAGCTTGTTGCGAGGACTCATGTAGTTCAAGTCGTTTTGCTCTATCTTTACTTATTTAGATGTAATGGCCGAAAAACTTAATTTACATGTTATCCTTATGACGGCATGTTTTGACCTCTCGTGACCTTAAATGTGACCTAAGAAATGGTTTAAATATTTTCGATGGAGAAGTGGATGGGCTACCCAACGCCGTTTACCGTTTTTCGCTACCTACCGTGGTTCTTGATATCGTAGGGGGCGGGGCGGGTACCCGCCCCCGTCAAAGAGAAGGTGGCTCAGACCCCCGTCAATGCGTGTGTTAACTAAAAAGAAGTCGGGGAAAAAAAGAGGTCGATCGCTTTGGGGGCAAAATCAGTTTTGCCCCGAGATTTTCCATTTTGGGGGGGCAAATGCTTTTTTTGCCGCCCCCCTTGGATCCGCCACTGGGTCGCATTATTGAATTTATAATTTTTGGAACGGGCCAGCTGCGAACGGCAAAGCTTCTAGTGTCATGTTGTTGTTGTTGCCGTTGACTGTGCAGAATTACGTTTTGGACTTAAAACGTTCGAAACATACGTTAACGAATATGCTTCTCTTTTAGAGGATGCGATGAGCTCTGGAAATGTTATACATGCTCAGGAAATAATTGGGGAATCCTTATTGGGATCAGCATCTTTTCCATGTATAGATGGTCGTAAGGAAATGGGAAATGATATGGTTCTCCCACGTGGTTGGAAAGGAAATGGTAGGAAAATCCCACTTGGTATCGGACTTCCACCATCTATTACTGTCATAAGTAGCTGGGGCTCGCTCTAGATCGGACCTAATACAGTGCTAAAACGCTGTTAGCGTCCCTGAAATTGCGCGGGATATCCCACCGGTGGAATAGTGTTGACAACAGAGGTGGGCGGGGCTACCAAATTGTTTGCAACCGCTACTATTGCGACACTGGCAAGCTGATGCCGCTATCAGCGTCACCATTACAGGTCAAGTGACCTGACCTAAAAAACAAGTTTAAGATAGCATAAGTCGCGACACTGGCAAGCTGATGCCGCTATCAGCGCTACTTTGTGACAATTGGAAGACCGCGATGTTATTCCGCTCTTCCGCTATCGCTATTATTAAAGGGAATGTGGCACCTTCATAATGGGATTTTAACTGAAGATAGCCATGTGATAGAGCATGTCGAGAAACCGATTCATCGGTATTTTATTAGTCCTAGAACTTAATTTTTTGCACTTCCTTTTTAACACTTGACAGGGGTAGTTAATCATTCACTCCCGGTGCGCGGAACTTACATGCCTTTTTGAAAAAAACATCAGGATTTCCTGGTGGTCTGGTGGTTTCTGATGGTTTCTGGTGGTCACTCTGATGGTCTGGTGATCTGCATGGTGGTTTCTGGTGGTCATCCTGATGGTCTGGTGGTCTGCCTGGTGGTTTCTGGTGGTCATCCTGATGGGCTGGTGGTCTGCCTGGTGGCTTCTGGTGGTAATTCCTGCTGGTCTGGTGGTCAGTGTCTGATGGTCTGGCGGTTTCTGGTGGTCAATGTTTGATGGTCTGATGGTCACCCTGGTGGCCTGGTGGTCAGTATCTGAAGGTCTGATGGTTTCTGGTGGTCATCCTGATGGTGAGGTAGCCCCGTCTGTCCAATCTTGCGTATTAAAAAAACTCAATATATATTCTTAAATCAAATACTTATGGTTCCAAATGCTGTATTTTCAAAAGAAGAAACGAAGAAGCGATTGGCTATGGGAACAGGTAAGAGAGTTTGCTGTTATGCTCTGCCCTGCCCTGCAGCGTAACCACCCCTCTCGCGCCGCGGCTCGGGAGCGCGCTGCCGGCGCCGCGTCTCCCCTCCGCGCCCGATTGCGCCTCGGGCGGTTGCGCGGGGACGGCTGTCTTTTGTGTGGCCGCATTCCGTTGTGGATGGTGGGGCAGTCAGTCGCAGAAGGAAACTGATCGAGGTGGAGTGGTCATACTGTGACGAGGAGTCCGTAAGTTATGAGGATATTTACTGTTGGGTGCATCGCTAATAGTAGGCCCTGACCGAACTGCGTTGCATTGGTTAACAATGTAAGGTAGGACTTAAGACAGAATAGGGAAGATGTGGAAAATGTGGCTCATTATTCGTGAGTTGCGCCCTCTGGTCGGGCGGGGGTGGGGTCGACGGTTGCTATCGGAATGCGAGGATCATCCCATATATAAGCGATACACATTTTCTCCGACTGCTTTTACCGTGTGCGAGTGTTTTGTACCGCGTGTGAGTGTTTTTTTTTACCGTTTTGCTGCATATGTTTTTCTTCCACTCTCTTCCTACCGCGGGAACTTTCTTACAATTTGTATGTACTGTTTTCACATGATGGTGTTTTATTCTGCAGTATTCTTGTATGGACGTAAAACCATACAATGCAGATACGACACGAGAAGCTGCCACACTATCAAACATCCGAGTTATTCTGCTGCAATGCAACGCATCTCCGGCGTGAGTGAGTACCCATTCGGGCCACATTCGAATAACCCGCCCAGACTTCCTTGCTTTGACTGCTTGATTTTATTAAGAAAATTGTATTTTTGCTTGCAGCGGATCTGAAAAGCCTGGTTACGCCTCTGTTTGTAAAGGACTTATAAACAACCTGGTGATATTGTTCATATCGATGCGGTTTTCGTCTTCGACAGACACCTAAATGCTCACCGTGACTTCTGCTCACCGCGACTTCGTTAACACTGTCGTTAAAATACCCAGAGTTACATGTTACGAAGGGGGAGGGGGAATCTTTGGAAGACCACATGTAGTGGTTTGCTTGAAACCGCTGACCGCTGGAATCACAGAATGCTGGAAGCCACCATACCACCGGAAAACGACCACCAGAAACCATCAGAAAACGACCACCAGAAACCAACCGAAAATGACCACCAGAAACCATCAGAAAACGACCACCACAAACCATCTGAAAACGACCACCAGAAACCATCAGAAATTGACCACCAGAAACCATCAGAAAACGACCACCAGAAACCATCACAAAGGACCACCAGAAACCATCAGAACTTGACCACCAGAAGCCATCAGGCCACCAGAAACCACCAGGAAATGACCACCAGAAACCATCAGAAACCACCAGATATCATCAGAAACCACCAGAAGCCATCAGGGACCACCAGACCATCAGAAACCATCTGCCGATCTGTTTCAATTTCCCACAAAAACCATCAAACCACCAGGCTATCAGGAAATCCTGATGTTTTTTTCAAGGGATGTTTTGCGCGGGGTTTCCCCTTGTAGAATCTCGCGATTAAATCCGCGCGTGGGTCGTTTCGAGAACTTGGGTTCAATTTGTATGAACTTACGTCATCAAGTCACCTTTAAGGTCCGGTCCAAGACCTCATGCTACCACTCACAGATATTTTGCCGCTCTGGCTGTTATTTGATCTTACACGCGCCCCGCTGGGGTCCCTGGCATGACGCGCCCCGCTAAGGGGGCGTTTTTCGCCCCCCCGCCCCTCCGTATCTCAATTCCTACGAAAGCTAAAAAAATTACGGGCGGCGTTCGAAAGCTCTTGACAAGACGAAATAATTTTATACGAACAATTGTTGTCAGGTCAAAATTGAGGTCAGCACAGAGGTCAAAGAAGGTTCCATAGGCTTACAACAGAGCAGTGTACGTTTCTCTCTCTAGATCTGTCCTCAGGGTAGATAGAGCATATATTTATGCATCATTGGATTCCTCTTATCGCGGGAAATCGAATGATGTATAATATGACCTTAGTAGGTCAAATGGTGAAGATGACCTGACCTCGAGCTAGGTCAGGGTCACAGAGTGACCTGGTATGGTCATGTTGCATATCAATAGACTCCCCGTGACAATATAAGCACAATGAAAGCAAAATTAGAGCTTTATCGCAATTCAGTAAGAAGCTATTGGCAAAACAATCACTCTATGCTCCTGTGACCTGACATGACCTTTGAGAGGTCAGACCTTGAGATGCTTAAAAACTCAATTTTGTGGTCAAGATCGTGGTAATAATAGCCGGTTTGAGGATTTTCAGCTTTATCTATCCAGTATTTAGTGACAATGAGCCAATTCTATTTTTCACCATTGACATAATGGGGTGACCAAAAATTGACCCCACCTTAGGTCATCAGTATCGAAATTCCGAGACTGCAGATTTTGTAGACCTTAATGATCTTATCATATTGTGAAAGTTTCAAACTGATCGGTTCTCTGATGTTCCCTGGGCGCCGCTTCAAACTCGTGATTTTAGGTTTTGAGGTCGGGTCACTTGACCTTGAATAGCTCCTTGACCTGATAGAACCTTACCTCAAAAATTTGGTCAGATGTGTAAAATTGATCAGGGCTAAGGTACTGTAAGTTTCGTTGTTCTGCGTCTCTTCGTTTTTGTGTTATCTGGGGAAAACCAGGAGAGAGGGCGAATTTCGCCCCCCCAGTGGGGTGCGTGTTAATGGCAAGTAGTGAGTATTAATAGACCATTAATACAGTCATGACGACTATCAACAAATGTTTTTTAATCATGTCATTCTACGCTGCGCAATTTTTGTTTATTTTTTATTATTTGTTTATTTGTTTATTAAACATAATCACCAACAGGCTGATGCCCACTAACAGGTGAAGTCAGGTGTTAAAACTCTCTCACCAAAAACTAACACATACACATAAGCATGTCCGAAACACCCTAGTGCTAAAAACATACAAATGAGTAGAATGGGTGCTGTAAAAATAAAGTTATTAAAATAGTTTGAGCTCATTCCCTCTTCATATATTTGGTGCACATATACCTTGGTGACCTCACACTCTTAGGTCCCTTATGTACTCCACAACGCGAGCTCTAAAAATGCTATAGGTATCAACAAAAAAATCGGAGTTGATCATGGTCAAAAACCTATTAGCAGATTTTGGTATCCGGCACAGAAACCCCGAGGCAACCGTGTTTACACGGCCGCGTGGCTCGGCGAAAAGTCGCAGGTTGCGGGTCGAGCGGGGTGGAACATGAAGCCAAAACAGTTCAGAAGAGTTTGAGAGGAAATTTTTGAGGAAAATATTGCTTTCAGAAACAGACGATCGTGTTGAACTCTCCTTGCAGCAAGAGACTGGACGCCGAAATGCCGAAGAAGTGAATGGTAATTCAAAGTGCCGCAAGACTGAGAAGTATGAGAATTTAGCCACATCAAGAATTTGTGTTGTACCCGCTCGACCCGTTCGGCATGGGATTTGGCTACACCAGCCCAGACTACACTACCGTACTCCAAAACAGACCGAACGTTCGCGTTATATGTTGTGAGCAGTGTTTTGGTATGGAAATTTGTTGAGCGCAGGCCGGTTTGAAAAGATCGAATTAGCAGTCCTAGTGATTTGTTGGCCTGTCGTGTTATGCCAGAAACGTGGGATGAGAAATTCAGTTTTGAGTCAATGATTATTCCTAAGTCACGGATTTCTTCAACAGACTCTAGGCGAGTGTTTCCGATGTAGTACGTTGTCTGGACCGGTGTCCGCCTGAGGGTCAACGTAATATTTTTACATTTGGATGGGTTAGGTTTTAGACCCCATCCGACGGACCACTGATGCAGGTGGCTCAGGTCCCTCTGCAGCAAGAGTCCGTCAGATGGCTGCTTGATTGTTCGAAAAATTTTGGCATCATCTGCATAAAGGAGACAACTAGACTCAATTTCAGCCGGAAGATCGTTGATGAAGAGTGCGAACAAGAGAGGAGCATTTAGAGAGCCTTCAGGCACCCCTGAGCTGACGTTTTTCCACTCTGAGGTTTTTCCATTAAGAACGACCCTCTGGCGGCGGTCGGAGAGATACGAGATAAACCAATTTAGGGCTGAATCTTTCAAATGATAGGAATTTCGGAGTTTGTAGATCAGGAGTTTGTGATTGACACTTTGAAAAGCGGCCGAGAAATCTGTGTAAATAGCGTCCGACTGGTATTCCTCCGAAACGGCCTTCCACGCCGAATCAAGAAAAACAGACAGATTGCTGACGCACGACCTGCGAGGAACGAATCCATGTTGTTCAAGACAAAGAGCTGGGGAGACATGCCGAAATAGTTGATCGTAAGCAATTCGCTCCAAAATTTTCGCAAACAGGGAAAGAAGACTAACGGATCTGTAATTAGAGGGGTCCTTTCTGTCACCTTTTTGAATATTGGAATGATGTTGGCCATTTTCCATTGCGAGGGAAATTTTCCTGAATCAAATGATTTGGAGACAATCTTATAAAGCGGCACCACCAGCTCCTCACGACATTCTAATATTATTCTAGCACTGATGTTGTCACTTCCACAAGCTTTGTTAGGGCAGATCGAATTTAGCGCAGACCTAACGGACTGTTCCGTCACAAAGAATCGTGAGAGATTGTCAAGAGGGTAATCGGGAGCAGTCGGAAAATTTGTGACGGCGGGATCTGTAAATTTGTTGGCAAGGGTTTCATTTAGGAGGCCGGCTTTCTCGGTGTCGTCAGAAACTAATGAGCCATCAAATTTGGTGAGAACTCTGGAAACGGGAAAATATCGCATGACGTACATTCTACCCTTCTGCCTAATGCGGCACGATTGTGCTCCAGGTACAATAATTGTACATAGAGCACAATAGTGGTTAATTAAGGTCAGGTAGTTAATAGATGTTATTTACATACATTTTGGCATTTGGATTTAATATCTCACAAACTTTTACCCTTACATGCTTCAACATTTGACCTTACGTACTTTTTACAGTTTTAACGTCATTTTATCCAGGTCGATGGATGTAAATTTCTGCTTTTTGTCGCTTTAACACTGGTAAAGAATGGAGTTTGAGATGTAAATCATACTTCGATGTTCACTGGTTTTACGTTTGAAAAACGATGACACAGATAAAAATATTAGATGTATTTTTGGTTGTTTGGGCAAGGTGTTCCTATTTGAGTCGACTATATTATTTTAATTATATGAAGTGTAATTCCCTCGTTGCTTGTATAACTGATTCAATTTGTTAAGTTGTTAGAAAGTTTTGGCCTATCGTCCAATTTTTCAATTTCTTAAATTATGTTAACGTTTATATTTGTTAAAAAGGATGCAGTTATTATTTATAGACTGATAAAAGTCCCTTCTACAACCAGTGCAAACCCGATCAAAAGGAGAATTTACAGTAGTTACTTAATTAATACCGTATGCGTTTTCCCTTGTGTATATTTTCCCTACGTATGTTAGGTGTTTGTACTTAGCTGCAAGAACTTTTCCTTGCGTACTTTGGTCCGCTCCTTCCCGCATGTGAGGGCGGGCGTTACCTTAGATCATACAAAGAAATTGGTGCCCTGGTTATTGCATTTCTTAATGTTCAGTCAATTGAACCCTAGTTTATATTTTTATTTAAGAAGCGTTTGACGCGAAGTCTCCCACTTCTATTTAATGTACCTTTAAAGCAGATAGGTATGTTTCAAACTCACAGACCAACTTGACAGAAGACGCATATTCGATTTTACCCATTGGTGCTCTGCTCTGACAGGTCTCTGCTGGAACCAGCGTGCAGGAGGCATGAGGAGGGAATGCGGAAATGGCACCAACGGCATCTCCTGTTGTGTGACCTGGCAATGTTAGCCAATAATCATCATTTTATATGTTAGCCAAGGAAATAATCATTCATATGATACATTCATTCGCACATAATATTGAAGGTTTGTGGATGTGTTTTATTAATGTGCGTATTTATTTTGCCTAGAATGAATGCATAATATACATTACGAGTGATCTTAATGTATTTATTATCGACCGAGATAATGATCCCATATCAATGTAATGCAAAATATAAGAAACCGATATTTTTATATTGCTCTTAATACCTATTGTGTCGATATTCCCAGGAATCAAATAATATTGATCAAATGTTCAAATAAAATGTTATTGCACTATTATCGTGCAATACTGACACCACATACTGGAATATTGTATTAATTATTCAAACATTGATTCAACATTCAGATTCAATATGAATGAAATCTGAGAAGCTAACATTGCAGCAATATTGGTCTCAATATTGTGTAATATTGGTTCCAATATTGTGTCAATATTCGTCCGAACATTGTGTCCATATTGGTCCCAATATTGTGCAAATATTGAGGTCAATGTTGCCTCAATATTAGCCTCAATATTGCATCAATATTGGTCTCAATATTGCATCCATATTGGTCTCAATATTGCATCAATATTGGTCTCAATATTGCATCAATATTGGTCTCAATATTGCATCAATATTGGTCTCAATATTGCATCAATATTGGTATCAATATTGCATCAATATTGGTCTCAATATTGCATCAATATTGGTCTCAATATTGTATCACTATTGGTCTCAATATTGCATCAATATTGGTCTCAATATTGTATCAATATTGGTCTCAATATTGCAACAATAATGGTCTCAATATTGGATCAATATTGGTATCGATATTATATCGATATTAAGGGCTAATGTTGGGGCAATATTTGGTATAAATGTCGATCCAATATTTTGGAACAATATTGCTAAAATATTTTTAGTGGCTAACATTTCAATATTTCGGCAATATTAGGATCAATATTGCTGCAATATTTTTTCAACATTTAATTTCCGCTAGGGATCATAGGCGGATCCAGGATTGCCGATCAGGGGGTACCTTCCCGGGGGCGGCGCACCATTCTTGACCGGGAAACCCTATCGGATGGGAGCAAAACCCTATCGGTGGGAGCCGACTTTCGTATCCTGGGAGGGGGCTGGTGGTGGGAAGCGAAATTTCAGGGGCGTGGCCATTTCAGGGGGCGACGAGGGTCGATGGTGGGGGCACATACTCCCTTTGCCCCCTGGATCTGCCTATGGGGCATGTGCCCACTTTGCCGTCCCCCTGGATCCGCCTGTGGCTGCATTCCCTTAGCCCGGAAAACTGACATCCTGAAATAATTCGGTAGATATACGCCTTTATTTGTTTCAAGCTGTCTGAAATTCCAGTTTGAATGTTCGATGGAAAATGCGCTTCCAAACACAAGCGTCGCCACCGGCAAAGAAGTGGGGGGGCAGCAAACTTCATCCTGATGCTGACTACAAGCTTTGCTCCTTGGGACCAAAAACTCTTCGAATTTGGATTCTTCTCTGCCTTCCGCAGTGGCTGGTTATAAGCCGCTGCCACATACCAAACATAAAACACGTATAATTCACCGCTTACCATGCTATTCCCGGGCCCACTAACGTTGTTTACCTCTCGGAGTCCCTCTTTCGCGGCCATCTTGGAGGGCACACTAGCGCCGCTGGTGAGCGTGACCGGGGCACGGTTCCTATAGATACGGTTCGGACATGACAGCCAGCTGACTGCCTGATTTGGCAGCACGTTGAGGATATGGCAGTATTTTGAAGGGTTTTGTTCAAGATAACTCTATTTTTGCTAACATAAGGTAGAATGCAGCGTTTTGATTTAGTAATCGAAACGTTTGAAACAGAATTCTGAAGGAATTAGCATGAAGTTCATTGTGGATTTTCCTTGTTATAAAAGTGCTTTAGAGACTAAAAGCTGCACCCAGAAGATAGCCTGATCAATTTTACATACCAAAAATAAAAAATATACCCTTAAGCACCACTTACATTTTCCCACTGGCCTGTGCCCCAAACCCCTGCAAACCGTCCCATTGGAATTACATGTTAAATTTTGCTGCCAAAAAACTTAGAACCAGAAGTGGAACCTTCAAAACCCCCAGAATTCTAGAGAAGTATCTCATGTCCACCACCTGGACCGGGGTCAATACTTACTACAAAGCCCAGTTCCATTGCCTCCTCTACCAACGTCCACTGGAAAAAGAGAGGAGCAGAATCGACTAGAAGATCGCCAAATTAGCTCGGCTCTTATGCGCTTCTTTCGCTTTTCTGAAAGAGAATCTGGCGATTTCTATTTTTCTGGTCAATTATACCTGGCATCCTTATCCTTACCTTACCTTATTGGAATGGGAACTTTGTAAGGCTCAAGGGCACTTTACACTTCAGTCCAAAAATGGCGTATCATCAAATCTCACCGATTTCAGTGGAAAAACAGAATCGAAATTCTGGCGCGGGCAAGACGCACAGTGCCCCCTCCCCTGCCCCACCGGAGAAAAATCCAATGGGTGAACACCGCCACTAAATTCCACCACTCGCAAAATTGGTGAGTGGAAAATTAGACACCCTAGCCTTGTGTTGCCAAAAAAATGAGCTGACCGCTTTGAAAGATACATTTCTGGAAAGCAGTTTATCTGTGCATATGATTTCTAGGCTTACGTCCTTGAAAAGTTGTTTTTGTATTTCTGGTACCGAGAATAGTGAAAAACCATTTTTGGTCATCTTGCTGTTAAAAGCAATTATCTTGAAATTTGTATGGTAAGCAGCATATTTTTTGACATTGTATCGTAGAAAATTAACCATTTATTGCGTAGAAAATAATTTTTATCCATATTAGCCCTTCATTGCAGCGTCCACGCCGTGTGACACCCAAATCCACTCACGACACCCTACGACACCCTAGGCATAAATACGCTGATATTTAAGTTGAACTAAAAGTGTCCGGTACTTAAATACATTGAAACTCTACATTTTCATTAAATGATTTTTTTGGGCAACAAGAATGCATCCAGTTACCCTTCAAACATCGGCACTTTTTTGTATGGCTGGTCTGGCGGCGTGGACTTACCAAAACGCCGTCTTTACATCTAGTAAATAAAAGCGGCATCTTTAGGCTTTTTGAAAGGCTGGTTTCGTATTCGTTATTGACAAACATTGTTAGTCTTCCTCTCTGTGTGCTTTTAGTTGTATAATTTTCTAGTCTATAAGGATTTATAAGGATTTAGACAACTAATTTAGAGCAAGTTTTGAAATGCAAATTATGCTGCTCATGCGACCGGCAACTGGATTGCTATCAGAAATTTAAATTAGTAGTTGCTTTGACGCTGTTGCAACCCGCCGCGCCTGGCTGATTGTAGACGAAAGGAAGAAACAACAGAAAGGAGGCTGCAGCCAAGGCTCTAGAATCCCAGGTTGGTTCAAGCAGGGTAATAGAGGACGGGTACACCAAAGTCTAGTAGTGCAAGCCGCTAGATAAGCAGATAAAAAATGCAAAAATATCGCTGTATTGCCACAATTTTCTCTTCAAAATTAATAAATGGGTCGAACATGATGATACAGCAGCTAAAAGCTCAAAAAACAAAATTAAATGTATTTTTGTCTCCATCATTTAGGAGAAACTGGTAGATTCTTCCAAATTTTTTCCAAACTAAGACTAAATATGGGCGCTCCACAATAGCGGCAAACTCTGCGCTTTTTGTTCATTCAGTTTTCAATAGAAATTGACAACAATTAGGTATCGGGCGCATTTTGTTTGTTGCAAAGCTATTTATTAGACAGTTTGGTTTGCAGCAGATGTGAATTAAGTTACGAAAACTTACCGAGATTGATTGCAGTCAGTTTGAACCCTCTCTCCTTTTTTTTAAGGAAAAGGTATTTTTGTTCTCAAGAGTCAAGATACTGACTGCGTGTTGGGCCATATTTGTGTGCCAAAAAGGAACTCACCAAATAGAGTGAGTTCTTGCAGCTTGTTAAAACAAGTGATTCGAGTCCAATTTGTGGAGAAGCCTTCCTTCCTTCCTTCTTGGTCAAAAGTTCAATCTAGGCAGGTAAGTTTGTATTCTGACTCCACACTGAATGATTTTGGTTACCTAACAACTCTGATTGCCTGGTTTGCTTTAGTTTGAAGACTAGCAACAGCTATATTGCTCTCTGTAAACCAAAATAGAGATGAAGTGAGATGAAATCAGTTAAACCTGTGCAAGGTTTCAGTAGTGTTAATGCTTTTTGTTGAGCGGCTGCAGCATCAACTGTAGTCTACGCTGGAACACATTCCTTGTTTTTGGTGTGTTCTCCTAGATGTGGACTCTGATATCAAGGCAGCATTGAGTAATCCAAAAATTCTTTCTGACGTGGAAAAGAAAATTGTATCTTTCTGGTCCTGTTGCAGCTGTGATCCAAAAACTTATTAAGTGTGATTTCTTGAGACGCTAACTTGTGAAAACTTCCATATGTAATGCGTCTTGGGTACCAGCAGTGAGCTATTTCCAGCTGTCAAGATTGCTTAACTTCTAAGAGTGACTTTGCAGGTTATTGAGTTGCAGTACTTGTTTTTTATAGGTTTAAGAAATAGTTCCAGTTTCCATTCATAGTCGAGCGTGGCCACACATAGTTTTCGGATGCAATCAATATGGTTAGAGCTTTTGGCAATGGTAACCATTTTCAATCCAATTCTTGTAAATCCACATCCAACAAGATCTGGCAGGATTTGGCATTGTGATGGTAAAGATTTCCCTTACAGTGCAGAGATAAAGGAGAGTTGACTGGAGAGGGTATAACTTTCTTTTTTATTAGACAAAACTAAACAAAACAAAATTGTATTAACACTTCAGAAAAAAATCATTAACAAAATTCATCAACAGAACAGTTAACCCTTAAACAAAACTTTAAACATATGTGAAGGGAGAGTGAGAGAAAACTTGAATGGTGTACCAGAAATGTTGACAAATTCAAGATTGAAGTGTTCTATTGGTTACAGATCCTTTTGTATCCAGCCAGAGTGCCATCGAAACCGTAATTGCTGTATCCTGATTCTCAGGTCTATCTGAATCGTCTCTAGCCCATGGAAACTGAGCCTTTAAGTTACAAATTAGTTAAGAAATAGATGAGAAAAAAAACAGTTAGGTAGGACTAGGTACTAAATTTGATATGTTTATAATGAGCTGCAAAAGTTGGCAGAATAGCATGACTCCTGACAGAAAATTTGAATATTTTGTCTGTGGGTACTGAACCAGAACTGATATCCCACTTGGACATAGTGAGATTCAATCTAAGTGCAATTCCCCAAGCTGATTAGTCTTGCCAAGTTGGGATTGTGTGTGTGCACATTTTTAGCTGCATTGCAAGAGAGATGCATGTAGTTTTGTCTAGATGCATATAGTTGCATGCAGGTGTAGTTCACCTGAAGATTTTCTTGGACCGAAACATTGAGTTTTACCCTTTCCTGATTTTTTTAGCTAATTGTTATCCTTATCCGCACTCTGCTTAGCCTTTTTGTTTCCTTCATTGTAGCTTTGGTCTAGACATGGAGTTTTAGTTCACACACACACTCACACACACAGTTTTAGTCTATGCACAGACCATGCCACGTCTCATCTGTGCTTTTGCACCGATTTTCCGTGGCAAAAGTACAGCACTGTCTGCACAGCACTGTCGTGGTAAAAGCACTGTCCCTTCGCGTTCATTTTTTTGCTCATTCTAGCAGTGTCTCTGCAGTGTACTGGGTGGGTTTTAGCTTTTGATCCTGGTCTGGGGTTTTTCTTTTTCCTTTTAGAATTTCAAGTACTGACTACACTGCACACTTTTTAATGAGTTGTTTTCATTTTTAGTCACTGCATGCAAACAAGTTTGCGCCATTGAAATGTATTGGGCAAGCTAAACTACGCAAAAGGAGAAAACGAAAAACGTCCTTAAAAACGAAAAAATGTTCTCATGAAACGATAAAATGTAGTTGAAAAGCAAGAAAGTGAAAAACTATTTAGTTTGGTATTTGAGCCGTATTTCGTTGGTCACTTTATGATTATTGTTTACGAGTGTGAGGAAGTTATTATAGTCCTTACTGGAGCAATTGGCGGCGTTGTGGGGTGGTTAATCAAATATTGAAGATATTTGGATAATTATTGTGTGTGCTAGGAAGACCGCATTGTGACATTTGGCAATACACTTGCGTGGAATCAGTGGTGGATCCAGGACTTCATTTTGAGGTGAGGGGGGGCTAGTGGACTCGACCACCACCCACCAACGCCTCAGATCAGTCTCCGCCTATGCACTCTCTGTATATGCCAGTCTAGCTAATAAAACCAATCTTGGAATGACGGAATGATGTAATGAGTTACAGACGAACACATATAGCCTCTCCAGCTGAAGTGCCCTACAACTCAAATTATCATCAGTCTCCGCCTATGCATTAGCTATAGGCACTTAAACATGGAAGGGGGCTTGAGGCCTTAGCCCTCTGCCTCGTATCCACCACTGCACGGAAGCTATCTATGAGTGATCAGTAGATATTGCATTCAGATGGTATCTTTTGAATGCGGATGTTTGCAGTGTGAAAAAATCGCCTGAACTTTTGCATTCTGGTTGACGTAGGCGGATCCAGGGAGGGTTGGTCCAGGGCCCCAGGTGGATGCAGGGAGTTTGTCCAATGTCCTTCAGATTTTTGTCAAGTATATTTCTAATTTGATGATTGGATGTTGGTTTAAGACTAAGTTTGCTTCCTTTTCTTGTCGAGTTTCTTGCCGCTTCGTGAAAAAGCGAAGTTATCGCCAGACTACATAGAACAATTCCCGTGTCATCTTTATGAAAAACGTATTGAAAGCTTTATTTGAGGCATCTAAAAAATCATGTTTTCCCCGCAAACGTGGAAATCCAAAAAAGTACCGTCGTGTAAAAATTGCAGATTATCACTATCTACGCAGTTTTACGCAGACACGGTAAATTGAGGACAGGTATTGGTCCTAAAATTTCCAGAGTTCATCCGTGCGTTTATTATATTTAAGAAAGTAGTTCGGTCAGAGATGCCTTTTTCATCCATTGGTATTTGACCAGAGACAATTTCAGAAATTCCCCCTTTCCCTGGTGACGTTTTACATAGGCAGATCTAGGATTGCCGATCGGGGGGGGCACCTTCCCGAGGGGGGGCGCCATCCGGTCCGGGGTCGCCATTTTTGACGGGCAAAACCTATCAGATGGGCGCAAAATCTTATCGGTGGGTGCCGATTTTCGCATCCTGGCGGAGAGGGGAAGGGGTGGGAAGCGACATTTCATGGGGGCGCCGTGATTATTTCAGGGGGTGCTGAGGGTCGATCATGGGGGAGAAAACGTGCCCTCCTTGCCCGCCCCTTGGATCCGCCTATGACGTTTTATTATCATTGTTATATTAGTCGGTGTTGTTTGAAACGGTTCCGCTAACAGCCAAAATATTGTCCAGGCGCCCCAAATGATACAAAAAATCAGCAGGGGCGGGTCAGAGAGGGAATTATAACCAAAAACGAAACAGGGAACCATGCTGCCTCCTCTATTGGCGGTTGGTGTGTCATTAAGCCGGACAATTATTATTATTATTATTATTAGATGACTACTGACATTCCTTGCTTTGCCCCGTTGGTATTCCATATTGTCCGCTTCTCCCAATTTGGCAAGTGGGTAACAAAGGGGCAGCTCTATCTTTGGTCATGTAGTGAAACATCTGAATGCTCACGAAGAGTTCTAAGCACTCCCTTGATTGAGTAAGAAAAAACAACCATATCACTCGCAGTGTTCCACCCTAGTGGTTAAAAGCCGAAGCCGAGTTTGGGATTCGAACTCACCATCGTCTGATTTCTAGACCATTGCTCTAACCGCTGCGCTACGCGACCGCCGGCGTACGGGGTGTACGCCGGGAAATTTGCGGCTTACATTTGCATGGTTCTCGGAAATGGATTTTTTTAGGCATTTATGTACATCTGACATAAAAATACCAAACGGAAAGTGGAAAGGGCAGGGGACAGGCCTTCCAATGACGACGTTATTTTTCTTCCAATAGTCATAGGCTGTGGCTAGCACGTGGTTGAAAATGAGCAATTTAACACGTATGCCCTATGGAGCAGTCGCATTTGTACGCCGTAACAGTATATTGCTGCCAACTAACTTTGGAGGGGGCTGGGTTCAAGTTTTCTACTAGTAAAATTTTGGTTGTTTTCTTGGTATCTACTAAGAAAGGAAACATCTCCTTATTTTGAGGGTTAAAATTTAAGCTTTGTGGATAAATCAAGTTTAAACATTTAAGAAAAGAGCCATGGAATAGACTTTTTTGCACTTTAATGTCTGCAAAGTGAAATATGTTGACAAACCTAGTAGCATTTGGTATGTTATACTAAAAAGTATACTAGTCTGGCAATCCTTCTACGGTTTTTACTGATCCGCAATACTGTAAAAGAGAAACATGACAGGACCGAGCGAGAATAAAAACCAATGAAACAACATACGGGGTGAAAGGATTGGGTTTGGGCAACTACGGAAACAGTAACGATAGTAGGAAATATCGCACCTGACAGCCCATATAGCCGCTGCTCAAGGCCTAAATGCAATACGCGCCGATCGCTCTAACAGTTGCAGTCATGGGCGTCGAAAGCAGCATGGACGTGGAATGTGCTCCCCATTGGCTATTGGAGGACCAAGTGCCTTCTTGTCTCCTACATCCGCCAAGTGCCAATTTTCCCCCTCCCATGTCATCATTGCCGGACCACTCCTGTCCCCCCCCGTAAAATTCCCTGGCTACGCCTCTGACTCACCCCATTGAAACCCGTAAATGTGATTAAATTTTACCCAAAGTTATTGTTATTGGGCTGTTTATATATACAGGGCACTAGTCATAGACGGATCCAGGATTACCAGTCGGGGGGGGGGCATTCTTCCCGGGAGGGATGTCATCCAGACCAGGGGGCTTCATTCGGACCAGGAGGCCCCATTTTTGGCTGGCAAAACCTATCAGGTGGGCGCCAAATCCTATCAGCGGGCGCAGCTCTCCGCATCCTGTGGAGGGGACGGAGGGGGTGGGAAGTGACATTTCAGGTGGCTCCATCGACCTTTCAGGAGGCGCTGTTTCCATTTCAGGTGTGACCTCGAGGGCACATCGGAGGACACCCGCCCGGGCTTTGTCCCCTGGATCCGCCTGTAGTACCAGTGGCGGATATAAGGAGGTTATGGGGCTCACGAGCCTCCTAAATTTCGAGGGGACCCCTCCGAGATGTCTACTAATATCTGTATAAGCAAAGGCTGTTCGGAGGCTATGGCGGGGGACAGTGGCGGGTACAGGACTTTTGGGGTATGGGCAAGGGGGTTCGAGCCTCCTCGCCATTGCCTCACATCAGCATCGGCCTATGCATTTACTAGACACTAACATTGGGGGGGGCTCGAGCCCTAGTCCCCTTGTATCCGCCACTGGCAGTGGGGGAGGTTTGAGTTTTCTAGCCTCCCCAAAATAAGTCCTGGACCCGCGACCACGCGTACCTCAAAAAAATTTGTTCGTCTCGCTAAAAAACCTCCATTGGAAAAACCCGTGCTTTGTATTTTCATCTAAGCAACGATGACGTGAAGGATGAAATTGCGATGATATTACACTGATAATGACTCTTAAGAGCAACGGAACATCACTGCGAGAAAAGCCCCTGAAGTCCCTGCAGGCCGGTCTTAGGGCTGCAGAAACTCTGCACTGGCTAGAAATATGAGCGAACTTGTCAACTAAGCCATTTTTGACGTCTTTCAGTCATTTGCAAGCTTTACTGACCACGTCAAATATACCCAGTTTGCCGATACTTCAAGCCGCAAAACGCCTGCGGCATCGCGGCGATGACGTCACCGCCGCAAAATGCCAGGCAACTTGAGCGGGGGCTGGCTGCAGCAGCTTCGATTAATATTGATAGAAAGCAGCATACTCATACGAAGGTGAGTATATATGTGAAGAGAAGCAGGGGAATTGACAGGTAAAGAAAAGAAACTTTTAGCAAGAGTCTGGAAGAGTTTATTGCCATAATAGAAAGCTTGTAGTTTCGTCTTGGTTAGTTAAGTGTAAACCAAGGCTCTACTGGGCCCTAGCATAGGTGTATGCGAGGTGCAGTGATTGAGGCCAGGAGTGGCCTCCAAAATTCCGATAGCTATAGGTATAGGTATAGGAGGGGCGTTGTCCCGGACAGGAAAACTATACAGTGTATGCGTAGATAATTAATTTTGGAACTAGGTATTGCATGAAAAAATCCCTTTTCATTTTTCACCACCTGCCGATCTCGGAGGCCCCTCTGCAGAGTGTCTAAGGGGGCCCCGATATTTCGTCTCAGGGGCCCTTAAAAGCTGGTCGTGTGGGAGAGGAGGGACACAAGAGTTGGTCTAGGGAAGCCCCCCAAGAGTTTTAGTGGCTCCCAGAGTTCTTTCCCCCAAAGGTTGGTCTCAGAGGCCCCCAAAAAGTTTTTTATTTGTGGAAATTCACCAACTCCTTAAAAAAATTGGAGACTGCATCAGGGAGTTTCAGCTGGTAAAGATTTACCTGCTTAACCCAAATTTCTCACATGGGAATGGTCAAACAATGCTGTTTGGGGATGATTTAAAAATATTTACTTTGAGAAAATTAAAGGAAATATCCATCCTTCAGTTCAAACAAGGGCTCTGAGAGTTTACCACCTGAGTACAAAATTTGAAATTTTTTACTCCGCCATACATTTTGAGAGGAATTTTCCACTCGCTCGCCATACATTCCGAGCTGAATTTTCCACTCGACACCCTAGCGCAAAACCTATTTTGGGTCACTGATTCTGCATCTTTTGGGCAATGAAAGAGCAAGATGAAGATGTGGAAGGGTCAAACTTATCAGCATTTGTTCTTGCAGCTAGAGTTAGCAGGCCAATTTGACAATTATGGGCTCCCACTAGATAGTTTGTACCTGACATATTCACTTCACCATTTTTCGTAGAGGACATGGGAATGGCTCCATAGATAACATTTTCTTTTTACCTGGAGCAGAAAGCTTCTGGAAAGAATTTTCTAGCTAGAGGTAGGTGTTAATATCAATATGTTAGCAGCAAATTGGTTAAATGACTTCCTTTGAAATGGTATACTGACAATATGGAAGCAACAAATAGGCTACTACAATGTATATTTTGTTCACCCATATATGACTTGAAGATTTTGAATTAATCAGGATATTCCTAAGATGACATGACGGCATGGATGTGTGCAACTGTAGGCATTATTCAATATTTAATTTTAAATATTGATTCAGGTTTAGGTAACTTGCTTTTGACCCTGGCATGAGTAACAGATAGAAAGCTAGAGCTTCATGCTTTTACATTCCTGATGTATGTCTAAAAGTCTCAAAATTAATTGCAGAGGTGGGCGGTCCGCTACTTTAGTCCGCTACTCCGCTACTCCGCAACTTGCGGACTCCCTAAATGGAAGCGGAGTAGCGGTAGCGACTTCTCTACCAAAAAAGTAGCGGAGTAGCGGGTAGCGGACTCTAGAAAATTAAAAGCGCTACGGCTACCAGCAGCTTTTTAAGCGTATCCTAAATTCAAAATATTAGGCACGCAAAACAAAGTCTATGCTAACGAGGGGATTCATGTGTGAGTTTGGAGTAGAAACGTCCTCAAAAGTAGCATAGTCAATTGATTTACAGGGGCTGTAATGGAGGCCAACATGGTGAAAGAGTAAACATATATCAAGCATGTCCTCTGAAGGCCATTGACTTCGTGGCCTCAGTATATTTTTTTTGTTGTTTTAACCCTCGCCTAACCAGGCCATCGATGCTCCCCCCTAAGGTTTTTTCGAGATAGCAGAAAAACGACGAAACGCAGCACCGTGGTTGAGGGCTCTATCTCTCACCTCATCATTTTCCCACCATCCCTGAAAATTTTTTATCCCAGGTCACCCAAGGTCAGGTCACCAGGCAAGGTCAACCAAGGTCACCTCACTTCAACTTTGAAGCTCTATAAGAGCTACATTTCTAAGTTAATCTATTTGAAACTTGTTACACTTCATGACCCTTCCAGGGTCTACAACGTGTATAGCCGGGATTTTTTCTATTTCGTGACCTGAGGTCAGGTCACGAGGCGAGCTCTCCCATTGGAAAAGCATGGGGAAGAGCTGTCTCATGATCTAAAAGCCACAAAAATGATTGCAAATACTCAGACTGCTCAGAACAGCGTTTATGGACACCCTTTCACGGATCCCAGAGGTCAAATTTGCCCTTTGACTTTTCCAAGGTCATCCAAGGTCACCAGGGGTCAAAAACAGCATTTTGACAATAACTTTTGACCTAATTAAGCTAGAGCGCTGAAACAAACACCATCGTATTTGCCTTGTCCCTGGCTTTCATTTGATATACAACAAGGTCACTTTCTGACCTTTCATGACCTCAGGTCATATTAGGTCACGAGGTGGACCTCTCGAGGTCAAACCACTGGCAGGAGGTCCAACGAAAAGAGAAGATTTTGTGAATGATTGTGTTGGTGCATGCTTTGGGCATGGAGTGAACTTTGGCTCTAATATACGAATAAAAGTTGGCAGTCTGTGGAATTTATTTAGATCGACCTGGACATTTTCGGACCAGCGCTTTGGTAGCGCTTTATACTAAAAAGTAGCGGTAGTGGAGTAGCGGAGTAGCGGGTAGCGCTTTCGTGTTTTCAAAAAAAGTAGCGGAGTAGCGGTGGCGGTTTCACGTTACCAAGGTAGCGGAAGTAGCGGTAGCGGTTTAAAGAAATTGGTAGCGGCGCCCACCTCTGATCAGTGACGGATCCAAGGGGGGCCCAGGGGCCCGGGCCCCCCCTTAGCTCCGAAGCGCCCCAGTAAAGCTCAGCTCATATCGGGCGCCGAAGGCGCCCGATATGAGCGGCGCGCCTGTACCCATTTCGTACGCCAAGGTGGTAGATACCACTTATTCCACTTGAATGAACACATACTCCTTAAAACCATGGCAAAGCGCCCCTGCCCAAACACTAGACGCATTTACTGGTCTTTTGCGCCCCAGTAAAATGTTGAAGATGAAATTTAGAAAGCTAACAAAAACGCCCCGGCAAAGAAAAGGCGCCACTAGATAGCAAGATTGCGCCATGGGGAACTAATGCACCCCTGAGTAGCCTAGGCGCCCCCTGGATGAAGCGCCCCTGGGTAGCCTAGGCGCCCCTTGGATGAAGCGCCCTACGGATACCATATGCGCCCTTGGCTAGGAAAGGCGCCCCTGGGCAGCAAAGGCAAATCTTGGTAACATAGGTGAACTGGACAGCATAAGCGCTCTTTAGATAGAAATAGGCGCTTTAGGAAAATAAAATGCTCACCTTCGGTAGAAAAGGGCGCCCTTTGATAGCCTAGGCGCCCACTGGAAAAAGCGCCCTAAGGATGTCATATGCACCCTTGGATAGCAAAGGCGCCCCTGGACAGCAAAGGCGCCCCTGGGTAGCAAAGGCGCCCCTAGGAAGGAACCCCTTCGATAGAAACCCACCTTTGGATAGCCTAGGCGCCCCCTGGATGAAGCGAACTACGGATATCATATGCGCCCTTGGCTAGGAAAGGCGCCCCTGGGCAGCAAAGGCAAATCTTGGTAACATAGGTACCCCGGACAGCATAAGCGCCCCTTAGATAGAAGTAGGCGCTTTAGGAAAATAAAATGCTCACCTTGGGTAGAAAAAGGCGCCCTTTGATAGCCTAGGCGCCCACTGGAAAAAGCGCCCTAAGGATGTCATATGCACCCTTGGATAGTAAAGGCGCCCCTGGACAACAAAGACAACCCTGGATAACACAAGTGCTGTGGACAGCAAAAGCGCCCCTAGGACGGCAGCCCTTCGATAGAAAAACCGCCTTTGTATAGCCTAGGCGCCCCCTGGATGAAGCGCCCTACGGATATCATATGCGCCCTTGGCTAGGAAAGGCGCCCCTGGGCAGCAAAGGCAAATCTTGGTAACATAGGTGCCCTGGACAGCATAAGCGCCCCTTAGATAGAAATAGGCGCTTTAGAAAATAAAATGCTCACCTTCGGTAGAAAAAGGGCGCCCTTTGATAGCCTAGGCGCCCACTGGAAAAAGCGCCCTAAGGATGTCATATGCACCCTTGGATAGCAAAGGCGCCCCTGGACAGCAAAGGCGCCCCTGGGTAGCAAAGGCGCCCCTAGGAAGGAACCCCTTCGATAGAAACCCACCTTTGGATAGCCTAGGCGCCCCCTGGATGAAGCGAACTACGGATACTATATGCGCCCTTGGCTAGGAAAGGCGCCCCTGGGCAGTAAAGGCAAATCTTGGTAACATAAGTGCCCTGGACAGCATAAGCGCCCCTTAGATAGAAATGGGCGCTTTAGGAAAATAAAATGCTCACCTTGGGTAGAAAAGGCGCCCTTTGATAGCCTAGGCGCCCACTGGAAAAAGCGCCTACGGATGTCATATGCACCTTTGGATAGCAAAGGCGCCCCTGGACAGCAAATACAACCCTGGATAACACAAGTGCCGTGGACAGCAAAGGCGCCCCTGGGTAGCAAAGGCGCCCCTAGGAAGGCACCCCTTTCATAGAAAAGCCGCCTTTGGATAGCCTAGACGCCCCCTGGATAAACTAGGAGCCTGAGAAGGAAAACGAGCGCCCCACTGGGAAGTACAGGCGCTCTCTGTATAACATAGATGTCCCTTATCCACCTTCAGCTGCCCTGCATTGGAGCAGCGCCCCCCAAGAGCAAAGGCGCCCCTGGACAAAAAGCCGCCTCCTGGTATCAAAGGCGCTCCTAGATAACATATGCACCCCTTAGATAGGAATAGGCGCTCCAGGAAAGCAAAATGCGCCCATTGCTTAAGAAAGGTGCCCTTGGATAGCAAAGGCGTCCCTGGACAGCAAAGGCAAATCTGGGAAACATAGGTGCCCTGGACAGAATAGGAGCCCCTTAGATAGAAATAGGCACTTCAGGAAAATAAATGCAACCCTTGGATAGAAAAAGTGCCCTTTGATAGTCCAGGCGCCCACTGGATAAAGCGCCAACGGATATCATACGCACTTTTAGATAGCAAAGGCGCCACTGGACAGCAAAGACAACCCTGGATAACACAAGTGCTTTGGACAGCAAAGGCGCCCCTGGATAGCAAAGGCGCCCCTAGGAAGGCACCCCTTCGAAAGCAAAGGCGCCTTTGGATAGCCTATGTGCTCCCTAGACAAACTAGGTGCCTGTGAAGGAAAATGAGCGCCCCATTGGAAAGTACAGGCTCCCCCTGTATAACATAGATGTCTCTTATCCATCTTCAGCTACCCTGGATTGGAGCAGCGCCCCTCAAGAGCAAAGGCGCTGCTGGACAAAAAGGCGTCTCCGTATATCAAGGGCACTCCTAGATAATATATGCACTCCTTACATAGAAATAGGCACTTCAGGGAAGTGAAAGGCGGCCTTTGGTTAGGACGGCGCCCTTGGACAGCCTAGGCGCCCTCTGCATAAAGCGTCCTACAGATATCATATGCGCCCTTGCATAGCAAAGGCGCCCCTGGACAGCAAAGTTAACCCTTCTTGAAATAGATGATCTGGACAGCATAGGCGGCCATGGATAAACTAGGCGCCTGAGAAAGAAAACAAGCGCCTCACCTGAGAGTACAGGCGCCCCCAGGATATCATAGGTGTCCCTTTCCATCTTCAGCTGCCCTACTGTCTATGGTTTGGCACACCTGTTTGGCAGTCGCGCGCTCTGTTACAGGGCTCGAGCGCTCAATTTGAGCATTGACTGCTTTTAACCACATTTCATTAACCTATAACTGAAGGCTTAGTGCTCCATCGCTGCAACCGGGTGCCTTTTTCAGTATGTGCGCCCCGTTTCCGAGAACGCTGCCCTCACCAACCAGCAGTCCTCCCCGCTCGGCAGATGAGCGCCTCTTTCTGATAACTAGGCACTTTATTTCAGTGTTCGAGCGCCTTATTTCAGAATTCTGATTCTCCATCTATTTGGGCTCCTACTGGATTGCAGAGGCGCCCCCTCAAGTGCAAAGGCGCACCTGGATAGAAAAATGCGCCCCATGTTTGCAAAGGCGCTCCAAGATAGGGGAGACCGGGGCTAGTTGCAGCCAGGGGCATGTTGAGCCACTCGCGATAACTCCGCTGTTTCTGAAGAGATTGCGCTGTAATCATAACAGCGCATGCGTGCAACAGCTTTCCGTCTTTCAGCAGGAAACCGTCGTGGTATCTGGTCGGTAGCGGTTTGGAGACAGAAAAACCTGTTTTTTCATAGCAAAAGTGAATTTTACTTTTGTCAAACATTTTGTAATAACACTGTTGATATAAGAGATAAAGATTAGCCCTATTAAATGAGTTGAATGCAGGTATTTACGCCTTATTTGGGCCGAAAACCATGAGAACTGATCACCTAATTTCTGCGTCAGCTGCCTCCGGAGTTGCGGCGGGGTCTCGGGGTAAGTTGAGCCACGAGGGTGTTGGGGTATGTTGAGCCATGATCAACGTGCCCCGGAGAAAAAAAGGAATATCTAAATCCCCCAAACTAATGGGGCACGCTGACGTAGTGGATAGCACGCACACTTTCCATGCGGCTCACCAGTGTTCAAGACCAGGTGGCTTCTCTGATCAAAGAGCAATCTGGCTTCCGAGAAACCTTCCAACAGGGATATAGTTGGCGACGCTATTCAGCCCGGGCAGTTGTCTCCTAAAATGTCTGCTATCGGGTCGACTCATTGGCGAAGGGGGAAAGGCATTTACCACCAGCTTCGGATTTTTCCCGTTTATTTTCAAAACACTTAAGCGATTTAATGTCCCATTACCTGCCCCCTGACCTGCTATTAGGCTGACCAATAATGGAGAAGAGCTTCCAGCGCTGGTCTTGGGCCCTCCTATTCCTTTAAAGCCCCTCCAACTCTAGAGGATGCAGGGGCCTTGGCCTTTCCCGCAAAACGTTCAAATTTTACCCACTATTTGCCGATTTTTCCCGTTTTCTCAAATAAACACTGTTCCGTGATTCCACCCAGACTTCCAGCAGGGCCCAGCCACTGGCAGGCGCAGGAGCGCCGTTTGGGGAGGCAACTCGGGAAAAATAGTAAAAATATAGTTTTTCTTGCTAAAAAAAATCAGCCAAAATATCACTATTTGGGGGACATGGCCCCTTTCCCCTCCCCCTCTGGATCCGCTAGTGGGTCCAGCATGCCTGGAACGTCAGGTAGTGCCTCTGGGCCTATACCTGATTCCCAGCGGACACCGGCCCAACAGACGGATCGACTTGTGAAGAGCCCTCAGTAGATTCTTGAAATGTCAGGAAGTCTACTGAACATCTCAGCATCTGAAAATCCAGCAGGGTCCAGCTTGCCTGGAAGATCAACGAATGCCCCTAGTCCTGGACTGGATCTTCAGCAGAGCCTCCCTGCACCATCGGTAGCAGAGCTGGACCTCTCCGCAGATGGGCCTGAGCCGTATACGCAGCAGAATCTCCCCGGACAAATCAATGAGCAGCAGTCTGCCATGACCCTCACGGTGAAACTGATCCTGTCCTGATCCTGCCCTACTGCCCTGATACGTTCTCGCCTGCAGCAGTCTGCCCGTTGCTTAAAGAGCTGAGGCCGAGGAAGAGAATCTCGCGTCAGAGGAAAGCAGCAGTGTTGACGGATATACCAAAAAACAGCTTCTGGAAGAGGAGGCGGAAAAGAAGTAAAAAAGAAAACCAGCAAGGACCAGAGGTACAACAGATGGCAAAGGCTAGAAGCAAAGGCAAGGTGGGTGCAATAACAGCACAATGAAGCAAATAAATGTTAGGAGGAAGCTTTACAAAGATGTCGAGGAGTTCAGCGATGAAAATGAGACACTATGCCTGGTGTGCTGCGACACTTTCTCAAACAGCCGCCCGGTTGAACAATGGGTACAGTACCAGGAGTGCCGTGGATGGGCCCACCGTCTTTGTACGGGTGATTCCTCAAAGTTTGTGTGTAAAAACAGTACCAGTGACTGAGAGTGAGAATATTCGGTGTTTGGGTAATAAACATGGAAAATGAGGACATACTCTCGTTAAGCGGCTCAACGTACCCCGGAGCGTGGCTCAACTTACCCCGACACGGGGCGAGTTGAGCCATTTGACTTTGACCTATTCATGATCAAATATCTCACACAGCGACAACATTCAAGCGTTAGCACACGCATCACTTGAAAGCCAAAAGAATAGGCTTTCCAGCAATGGCAGAACGAAGTCTATACCCTTAGCCATCTCTGAGATATCCGACCAAAACAAAAATCATGTTCAACTAGCCCCGGTCTCCCCTAGCATATGTTCCCCTTAGATGGAAATAAGCACTCCAGGAAAGTAAAATGCTCCCTTTGGGTAGCAAAGGTGCCCCTTAACAGCGAAGGCAGCCCTTGATAACAAAGGTTCTCTGGACAGCATAGGTGCCCTTGGATAAACTGGTGCCCGGAAGAGAAAAATAGCGCCTCACCGGAGACAAAAAGTACCCCAGGATAACGTAGGGGCATGTATTTCAATCATGTCTGTGATTGAAAAATACACCTAGACAGCATATGCGCCCCTGGATAGAAAGACACCCCTGGGCAGTAACGGCGCCCCTGGAAAGCAATAGTGCGCCCCTGTGGAGAAAAAAACCGCCTCCTGAATAACCTAGGCACCGCCCCCGAAATATCAGATGCCCGTGGATAGAACAGACTGCCTTGAATAAAACAGCGGCCCTGGATAGTAAAGGCGCCCTTTGATAGCATAAGCGTTCCTTAGCAACAATATGGGCGCTACATGAGCTCAAGGTTCACGTGCACCTAAGCCCAATAATAGAGCAATCAATCGATGCCGAAGCACTCCTTAAAGCACGGGCGCCAAATTTCCTAAGAAGTAAAGGTGCCTCTGGGTAGCAAAGGCGACCCTCGACAGTGGTGTAGGTATTCCTGAATAACAGCAGCGTCCCTTGATAAGAATAGCCCCAAGATGGCACAGGTACCCTGTTGATAGGAAAAGCGCCTCTGAATATCAGAGGCACCCTCTGAATGAGGTGCCCATGGAGAGCATAAGGGCGCCCTATGCATAGCAAATTGCTGCCCCCTGGATAGCCTAAGCGCCCCTTGCATAGGGTAGGCGCCACTGGGTGGTATAGGTTACCTTGAATAAAAATACGCCCCTCAATACCATGGTGAACCTGGATAAGAAAAAGCTCCCCTTGAGCACTGGGTATGAAAGGCACCCCCGGAACAGCAAAGATGCCCTTGGATAGCTAGGTTGCGTCCATTGGGGAGCGAAGGCGTCCTTGGGTGGCACAGGTGCCTCATCGAAGCAAAGGCCCGCCCCCCCCCCAGAGAGCAAAGGTGTCCCTGATGAGCACAGGTACTCCTGGACAGCCCCTAAATGCCGTTGCATAATGTTACGATTCTTACTATGACGTATGCTATTATATCAGAGTAAAGGTTATTCAGTGTTTAGATCAAGGTTACAGGTCAATTTTAAAGGTCACTGACCTTGATGATCAAGGCTTGATCAAAGGTCATTGGTAAGCTTGGTCACAGCGCTAGTTATAGCGTAAATTAGGCATAATATGTTGGGTTGTGCTGTAATAGGTCAATGACCTTGAAGGACCTTGACCCCAAAAATTGCAGACATTGTTTAGAGCCTTCCCTTTTGGCCTCAGCCCTGTTCTAGAGTATTCGAGCCCCGTTCCGGCCCGTTGGGGGGGGTGCTTGAACACCCCCTCGAGGTCTCCCAGTGGCACGAAAAAACGTCGGCGCGAAGCGACACAGTACTTGTCACACCTTATCATTGATCAATTCCGCAACTTTCCCTCAAAATTTAAGGTTGCGTCATCTCAGGTCAGGTCACCAGTGCAGGTCAAGTGACCTCACCCCAAAAAATGTTTAAGTTGGCGTAAGTAAGAAAAGGGTGAATCTATCGAATTCAAACTTGTACCATATAATGGGCCCAAAAAGTACTAATACATTTATTGCGGGATTTTTCCCATCGATGGCCTAGGGACAGGTACGAATCATGACCTCTCCATTGAAAATGCATGGGGTAAAACGGAAATTTGCCGAAAAATTGCTCTATGTCTGCAGATGCCGCTTGGAATACCTACGGATTCCCCAATTCATGGTATCCTAGGCCTCTTTATCGGTTCATGTTGCAAGTTTAGACATGTTACCTCTGAGAGTTAATCTGGGGCTTCCTAAGCAGGTTTTAAGACTTGGGTTAATTGCTTTGCAGGAAATATTGATAAAACCCGTATTTTGATACCATTTTTTATTGCTATTGTGAGTTGATTCATATGCATACTGACTATGCTAGGCTAGATGACGACCTTGACCTAGCCTTAGGTCAGGTCATTTTTATGTTTTGACCTAGTATAGTCATATTATGCATTATTTGATGATTCGCCGTAACGAGAGGAAGCGAAGTGTGCCTAAAAATGATTCTAGCTCAACTCTGGCAGATGCTAGAGTATATACACAGAGACATGTTGTAAGCTTTGTCTCGGGGAGGGGCCCTAGCGCTGATCGCGGGAAAAATCCCCAATGGCCCCCAGGGGCCCTCAGGGAGTCAGGAAATCTGGCGTGGGTGGAATCCGGTAGGAGGGATTTTGGGTCTCCAAAATCAGCTGAGGGGTCCGTGCCAGTTAAGGGGCCCCAGATAAGGGCCGCCGACGAGCTCATTTGACCTCAGCGCCAACACAGGGTTCTCAAGACCAGCGTGGGGTGCCTACCTATTTAAATGGTTTCTAAATAAGCTCAGGAACCCAAAACTAACCCAGGGGTCCAATTTTTAACTCATGGGGCCCAGACACTCCGAGGGGAACCTGCAGAAGCTCAGAAGGCCCATAAAACTAATAGGGCCAGACTAGCTGGGTGCCTCGACGAACTAGTCCCAAGATACGCACAACGGGCCCCAAACAAGCTGAAGGGATCTATATCAGTTAAACGAAAACAATACCAACCCAGGGGACCCTGACCAGCTTAAAGGACACTAATCCAGCTTGGGGCTCAGAGCTCAGAGCTCCAGCTTTTAGCTCAGAGGGCCCAGGACCGGTTGAAGGGGCCCTATATCAATAAAAGGGCCCAAAAGGCTGGCTTCAGCGGCGACATATAGGTTTCAAGTTCAGTGTGAGAGCCTGGTTAACTAAAGCGGTCCCAGATCAGCTGAGGGGACTCGATATAAACTCATCGAAGTCAACGAAAACTCAGGGGCCCAGGCCCGCAGAGGTTCTGCGGCCTATGAGGCTCAGGTTAGCGTCAATCGGGTATTTCAGTATTGAGCCGTTAGCCAGGACAACTGTGATAAGTGGAGGTGGTGGATATGACACCTCAGTTTTTATCATGACCGAATATAACTGTAATATTTGCTCATCGTGCTTCAGTTAGTGTCAGTGGGTGCTTTCAGCATTTTCTACCACGGTACCAGTCGTTAGCTGGCCCGAAATATGCTCGATGGTAAACGTGAACATGTCCTCACTGAGAGGAAGCTTTCATGAAAATAAGCATTTACAAATGCTTTTTCAAACGCGTTCGTCATTGACACTGGCCGCCTTTTGGGTGTTAAATTGGCCAGTGGCGGATCCAAGGGGGAGGGAAAAGGCATTCCCCCAAACGAAAAAGCTCGGGGCAAAACTGCGTTTTCGCCCCCAAAGCGATCGACCTCCTTTTTTCCCTTACTCCTTCTTAGTTTATAAGCAAGATTTTGGTGTTCCAACTCTCAACATCAAACAGAACATAGGTTGATAAGATGTTCCCTGGCCTGTCCCCTCACTGAAGATTATATATTCGGGCACAGCCCTTCATCAGAATCATGGAGTAAATATCAATAATTCTCAGTTATAGTATAGCCAGACCTCCATAGTATAGCAAGTCATAGTATAGCCAGCCTTGGATAGGAAGAAGTATCTCGAGCCCATATTTTTCACCCCGTGAAGTTTTTTTGGCTTTTCGCCTCTTTTTCTTCTACGGGCAATTCTAATTCTATTATTCCACGGGCAAACGGGCAAGTGATATTGGTAGCGCAGCTTTTTACTGCGTGAGGTTTTTTTTGCTTTTCGACTTTGGTTTGCTCCTCTCAAACCGACCGGCTAGATCCGCCACTGAAATTGGCGCCCCTCAGGTTCGGCGCCCCCCAGGTTCGGCGCCCTCCGAGCCTGGGCCCCCCCTTAACGAAATCCTAGATCCGTCACTGCCTCTGATTAATTGTAAATGCATTTTCAAAAGCTGCTGGTGCATGAATAAGATTGTTTCAGTGGAAAAAACTAGGTCTGTACTGAAAAAGGCTTATTTAACTTACAGAAAATTGACTTTGAAGTCCCAGTTCAGTTGAAGCCCGGAATGAGCCTGGGTGAAGCCCGTTATCAGCCCGGCATTGGCCTAAATCAGGCCTTCAGGCCCGGTCCAAGCCCGTGGGCCTGGGCCGGGCTTTTGCCCCGGGCCCCCGGGCCTAGAAAGTCCCACCTCTAACCACGACTGAAAATAAACGTTCAAAATCTATATCGCATTCAACAATGCGCCGGATATGAAGCAGCCGCGCCAGACGTCAGTCCCTCTACTGGCGTTTTCAAAAAAAATGCGCCAGGTGCCAACACTTTCGATGACCGAGGCCAATTGGCCCCAAGGCCCTAGAATCCCAGGTTGGTTCAAGTTTTCTACTAGTAAAATTTGGGTTGTTTTCTTGGTATCCACTAAGAAAGGAAACCTCTCCTTATTTTGAGGGTTAAAATTTAAGCTTTTTGTATAAATTTAGTTTATATATTTAAGAAAAGAGCCATGGAATACACTTTTTTGCACTTTAATGTCTGCGAAGTGAAATATGTTGACAAATCTAGTAGGTTTGGTATGTTATACTAAAAAGTATACTAGTCTGGCAATTGGCCCTGGTCATCGAATGTGTTGGCACCTGGCGGATTTTTTTGGAAACGCCAGTAGAGGGACTGACGTCTGGCGCGGCTGCTTCATATCCGGCGCATTTCTGAACAACTCCTTGGTTCCTACACGGTTCCTATGGTAACGGATTTTCAGTCGTGGTAAACTCGTTGTGAAAGAGCGTGGTTATACGTGACGTTGGGTGGACGTGAATATTGAAGACTGGCGTTATTTTCTTGTTTGTTATAATCTTGGAAAGTTCAAAGAAAATTGAGAAGAAACGGATAACCATTAGATCCAATCAGAAATGCTGCGTTCCTCAGTGTGTATCCTTCCGAAGAAAGTGTCGAAGTCTCAGCTTTCACAAGTTTCCTCAGGATAAGGTGCTGTCCAAGCAGTGGAAGTTGAAACTGAGAATTGGGAAGAAGATAGGCTCAAATGCTGCTGTCTGTTGCAGACATTTTCAGCCATCTGACTTCCATTGACATCCACCTGGTAAGCGGCTGTTAGGCCAGTGTACAAAGTATGGCATTTTCGACGAGATCTCATCGGCGCGAGTGCCCTTGGAGACAGGACCGAGTGGTGCGAATTTTATCAACCTGGTGCGAATTTGCAAGGTTAGTGACACTTAAAATAAACAAATAATGGCTGAATGGCTATTAAGACACAGGAGGGGCCTTAGAAAAAGCCCTTAATTAACTGACTAATGATTGAGATAGCATTGCATTGCAGGGGTAGGAATGGGTGCATTTTTTCCCTGGTATGTGGCATATTGGTGCGAATTTTTGGAGGATGGTGGTGCGAGAACTTTAGATGGCTGGTGCGACTCGTCTGGCCTGCTGCCATACTTTGCAGACTGGCTGTGGGGCAATCTCCAGTTCCGCTTATGCCTCCTTCCACTCCCCTTGAGCCTGCTTCTAGCAGGAGTAGGCCTTTATCCTTGGGCCGTCATCAAAGGCGGATCCAGGATTGCCGATCGGGGGCACCTTCCCGGGGGGGGCGAGGCACCATTCTTGACCGAGAAACCCTATCGGATGGGAGCAAAACCCTATCGGCATGGGAGCCGACTTTCGCATCCTGGGGTGGAGGGGGGTGGGAAGCGAAATTTTAGGGGGCGTGGCCATTTCAGGGGGCGCCGAGGGTCAATGGCGGGGGGGCACATACTCCCTTTGCCCCTGGATCTGCCTATGGGGCACATGCCCACTTTGCTGTCCCCTTGGATCCACCTATGGCTGTATTCCTTTTAGCCCCGGAAACTGACATCTTGAAATAATTTGGTAGATATACGCCTTTATTCGTTTCAAGCTGTCTGAAATTTCAGTTTGAATGTACGATAGAAAATGCGTTTCCAAACATAAGCGTCGCCACCGGCAAAAAGTGGGGGTGCAGCAAACTTTAACCTGATCCTGACTACAAACTTTGCTCCTTGGGACCAAAAACTCCTCGAATTTGGGCTCCTCACTGCGTTCTGCAGCGGCTGGTTATAAGCCACTGCCACATACCAGGCGTAAAACACGTATAATTCACCGCTTACCACGCTATTCCCGGGCCGACTGACATTGTTTACCTTTCGGAGTCCCTCTTTCGCGGCCATCTTGGATGGCACACTAGCGCCACTGGTGAGCGTGACCGGGGTCAATTGTAACGTGGTTTTCTGGATAGAGGAATGATGAGGAATATGCCCAGCCAGGGTAATAGAGTACGGGTAGTCCGAAGTTTCGTGCGGCCATATGATAATTCCTCTAAAAGAGCGTGGGCAAAAAAAAAAAGTTTCGCGTTATATGAATTATCGATGTTTGAGCGCAACTCGCGAGCTCAGTACTCATTATTGACATACGAAGGCAACAATAATAATGGCCTTTGTCACTTGATTTGCACGACTGGACGCGGGAGGAGGTTGTACGCCTGATTCCACCACCAAGCACAATTGATTGGTACTGATATATTCGCGATCTTTCTAATGTGTATTTATGGAGCAAAGTGGTTTTAGGAGGATGAGTTGAGCTTTCTTTGGTTTAGAAGCTAGTATCTGGCTTTTCTCTCTTGGATGTACCTATTATCTTGGTGTCTGTAGTCAATGGTTGTAGTGTTGCTCATTTAAATATTTGTTTGCATTTTTCTTTTTTTTTGCTGTTGTTAAGATAACCATGGATGGTTATTTAAATGTGCTTCTTTGTGTGTTTGAGTTAAGAATGTTTGTCATGTGTGGAAAGTTTTGACCAAAATCTGCTGCAGTAGCAAACCCCAGTCTGTAAAGTATGGCAGCAGGCAAGACAAGTCACACCAGTCATCTAAAATTCTTGCACTGCCAGCCACCAAAAATTCACACCAATCTGCCATATACCAGTGAGAAACCAATCTGCAATGTATGGCAGCAGGCCAGACGAGTCGCACTAGCCATCTAAAATTCTCGCACCACCAGCCTCCAAAAATTCACACAAATCTGCCACATACCAGGGAGAAAAATGGGTATTATCATAGTAGGCAGATCACATCTTGAGGTTCAAAAGGATCACATCAGAAGGTCCACGGTTCACGGTCCAAACGATGCAATACTACCTCTATTATTAGTTAGTTGATTAAGAACTTTTTATAAGGCCCCCTTCTGTGTCTTAATAATCATTCAGCCATTATTTGTTTGGTTTAAGTGCCACCTTCCTCGCACCAGTCTCACAAATTCGCACCAGGTTGACAAAATTCACACCAGGTTGACAAAATTTGCACCACTCGCTCCCTGTCTTCAAGGGCATTCACACCGACGAGATCTTGTTGAAAATGTCATAGTTTGCAAGCTGATTGAGAAAAATGCATCCATTCCTACCCATATAATTCAATGTTACCTCTCTTATTAGTTAGTTAGGGACTTTTATAAGGAGCCCTCCTGTGTCTTTATAACCATTCAGCCATTATATTTTTGGGTTGTAGTGTCATCTTCCTTGCACCAGTCTCACAAATTCACACCAGGTTGATAAAATTTGAACCACTTGCTCCTGTCTCCAAGGACACTCACACTGACCAGATCTCGTCAAAAATGTCATACTTTGCACACTGGAGCAAATCTCAGTATATAAATTGATTGCTTTCAATGTTATCTATGATAAAGGACAGATCTTGTAAATATCTCTTGGAAGGTAACAAGCTCATATCACTTCTGTGGTTTGAGTCACCCTTATGCATAATTGCAAAATTCAAAGTTGCAGGTGTCAAACCTTGCCTTACAACTTGTCTGCTCTTCTTCAGTATCAGGTGTCATTCCATCTAATTCTTCTCTTTTTCAGATTCTTGCAGCTCGCAGCATCATGCCTTACTGTGCAGTCCCAGGCTGCCCAAATGGAACTGGTACAGGGAACTGTAACCTCAGAAATATCAAGTTCCATCGTGTACCTCAAGATGCATCAAGAGCAGCAAGATGGTGGCAGGCCATAAGACGTGATGCAAAGATGGCTAATGTGAAGGATCCTAGGGTCTGCTCTGAGCATTTTGATGAATCATGCTATGTTTCTTCAGAACTGACTTCTCATGCGGTTCCCACTCTTAAGATTGGTGCTCATAACCTTGCAATATGCCATGCCCAGTCAAGCAGAAGTCACAAGAGGACTTCAAATACCTCCAGCATCTTGCAAACATCTCAATCTATGTGAGTGCCCATCCTTACATGGTAACTGCCCTAAACTTGTTGCTGAGCATTTCATTGTATTTGTGAAGTGAGAAACAAATCATAGTTCCGCCAGCCAAATTTGTATCATATTGTTTATTTAAAGTCCTTAGCCCTGTTCCAAATAAGCTCAGCCTTCATGAAAGTTTTTGCTGTGAAGTTTCTGGAACTTCCTGGATAGTTCAAACCAGTTTTTTTACAATATTCATAAGTGTTTAGATAGGTGAAGTTAGAGACATCCATAATGTGTTTTTGTTTTTCTTTCAGCAACCGCTGCAAACGCTGCAGTGTCCTAGAGCTGGAGAACCTTCGACTCAGGCAAGATCAACAGTCACAGGAGGGTGAACTGGGTGGCAGTGTTATGAGAAAGCTGTTCACAGCCCAACAGGTGAGCTCTTTGTGTTCAACTCAGGAAGAAACTGTGCCAACTTGATAGCCATATCTGTGTAGGGAGACGGAAAGAATCATTCCTGTGATAATGATATGTTCCCTGGTGATGCCATATGGATTCTTGTGATCTTTTATGGTAACAATAAGGGCCTAAACTAAGCAGGCATAATATACATTAGCTGACTACCTGAAGCCTGGGTCTGAAAAATATAGCCCTTTTTATTAGTATACATGGGTGTCTGTAGTTGCAGATACTGCTGCAAAAAGTACAATTGGAGCAATTGTAGTTTGTATTGCAATCTCAGTTTAATTTGTCAATGCAAAAGTGATTTGCTTGTTTATTCATGGATTCTTCTTCAATTTGGCCAACGGTTTTGACTCCAGGTGCTCATGAGCACCAAATAGTGCTCAATGGAGCAAGATTTCATGGTGCGCAAAAGTTGTTGTCCATGACTGCTTTATTTTGCATCCTTGAACCTTTTAGTTTGGTGCATATTTTTACACTACTCTTTCCAATGTGTTTCATTCTCTCAGTCCTGGTCTTGGTATGTTTGAAATAGCTCATTGAGCCTTATACCTGCAAGGTATGTACAGAAATAATTATCAAATTGTTACAATTACTGCTGCACGATGAAGGCTCTTCAATCTTGATGTCTCATCCCCCACCCTCCAATGTAACCAGACAAGTTTGAAGCCAATGTGTACTTCTGACTATTGACTATGCTTATGTTTACTAAGGACTAGGAATGTAAGCACACAAATTTCTAGTATTATCTTTTTGTAACGTGAATTTTTTTCGTCTTCATTTTCTCTCATTCACATATTCCTGTTTGCTGGTTCAGTGCCTTGGCCGTGGGTTCGAATCCCTCACTGGTGGTTCTGGAAACAATCGGCAATGGTTACCAGGCTCACTGTTCCCGCATTCACAAACCCCAAAAATAAATTGTTATTATATAAATAATTGTCCAAAGGTATGTAATGACTCAGCCCTTTCTTTTTCTTTTTGGTGTGGAACAGAAGGCTCACACCAGCATTTCGTCACCTGTGTTTCTCTTATTCCTTTGTTCATGAAAGGTTCAAAACTTAAAACACCGAAACAATTTTGAAAAAGGCATCTAAATTTGAAGTGTTTTGGCGACTCGGGTCATACTTTCTTGGAATATGACATGCACTTATAACTTTGTTAATGGATGTGCCATGGAGTTCTACATTCGAAATGTTGAATTATGTCTGAGTGTCTAACGGTTTGTATTTTTCTGTAAATTTTTTTAAGGAATGCTTAGCAATGCCAGGATGCAGAAGGGTATGAGTTTTTTTACCCTCGGGCCAAGAAGAATATTCTTTAAAAATGTTTGAAACCAAAACTGTGCAAAGCATTTGGGAATTCCGACGCTCTGAAAGTTGCTTTGGTATTAGAAGTTTAAATTTCAGAAATATTTTCGCAGCTCATCCAGTACTAATTGCTATTAAATGTCTTGAGTAGAAAGTGTCTGCATAGCCCTAAAAGGCTAACAGTTGTGTTCGCCGCAGTGGGATACAAAGTCAGTGTCAAGGTTTTGGGGGCCATATTCCAAGAAAGATAACCATATGTTTCTGCGTGTAAGCAGGGGCGTAGCCAAGGGGGTCGGCAGGGACAGTCCCCCCCTGAGGTCCTGAGGACATGATTCTGTAACAAGCAGGGTCATTTTTACCCATCAGGGCCCTTTTGGCGCTGTCGCAGGGGCCCTTTTCGGGGCGCCGCCCCCCCCTCCCCTGAGCGCACTCCGGGCTACGCCCCTGCATGTAAGACTATACACACTGGCTGCTTTAGCCTGCGGCTTAAACAAAATCCGACTTTTAACTAGCATAGTATTTTATACAAACCCGCAATGATACGAGCAACTCCTACAACACGAACGTAGAATATACGCATCTCAAAGTAATGGGGCTTAGATATCACTTATAATGTACATTCATATTGTTTGAGATGCTACCTTCATTCGATGGACCCGGTAACGGCTTACAAGATGGCGTTGAAAGCGACAGGAGCGGTGGAAAAAACACGAGGAAAAACGAGACAAGAAAATGCACACAGGCGCGCAGCTAACACGGGAACACGGCCGCCTCATCCACAGCCATTCGCGCTCGCCCATACCGCGCACACTCGGGCTACTTCTCGAGGTGCCACACAGAGAAGAGGTCCAACCTCCATCTCAACCTCCATCTCAGTCATCGATAGTGTTTTGAACGTCATAAGTATTACGGATAGGATTCACATGCAGAAAATTAAAAATGGTTATCTTGGCCCCAATATATGAAGTTTATTCTGAGCTCGAAGTCTGGTATAGATTGACAGATTGACAGCGGGTGTGGAATTCATTTATATAGAATTTTTTAATAAATTTTGACTTGCGAAAGTCATGCTGAGCGTTGTTGAGAGAACGAGCTCGTGCACGGTAATTTGTCATTGTGAATGTTATAAAACCTTTTATGTTTTCAACAGGCTCGCTATCTCTCTACTGGAGTCCGCCCGTGTCCTTGGGATGAGGAATCCATCTTGAAGGGGCTAGACTACCGGATTCACACCAGTCGCACTGCTTACGAATGGCTAAGGAGTCAGGGCCTTCCCCTTCCAAGTGTTACGACGCTACAGCATTGGCTCTCTGATTTCGTGCTGCGACCCGGAGCCTGCGAGCAGCAGATGAAGCTCCTTAGAAGGATGATGGAGCCTCTCAATCCTCGCGATCGTACCTGCATGGTTATGTTCGACGAAATGGACATTTCAGGTGTTCTGAGCTACGACCAGCAGCTCGACCAAGTATTGGGATCGCATAAACACCTGCAGGTGGTGCTGGCTGGAGGTATCTTCACAAGCTGGAAGTTGCCTGTCTTCTTTGATTTTGATCGGCCAGTCACCATGGAACTCATCACGTCCCTCATCTCTGAGATGGAGAATGCTGACTGCCTAGTTGTGGCCATCGTTAGTGACTTAGGAGGGTCAAACAGGGGACTGTGGAAGCAGCTGGGGATAACCCACACCGGAGAGACCTCCTTCAGGAACCCGGCCGACCCTAGCAGGTACAGGACAGTAACTTGGATCCTTACATAAATCGAACAAAAATAAAAAGACCTCGCATGGGCTTTGTTTTTTTTTGGTGATGGGGGTGTCCAAATCTGAAACAATGACAATAATCGCTTTATCAAAAGTTGATAGTATAAAATAATGTGTATTTCATTCTTCCTAAAGGTTTAACGTCCTGTCGGGAACCATTCTAAGCACATAACAGGAAAAGCACAAAAAGCTGAAATATTATTTTAGCACTAATTTGATTTCATTGGACATTTGCGGGGACTCCCCCCCCCAACAAAAAACAGTCCACACCACTGTGTGCGGTATCTGGTACGATACCTCTGCGCGAAGAAATTGCGGGTAGATAAGACTCACGAAATGTGGGATAAATGATGAAGATCAGTCGATAAATGTCTTAATTATGAAACATGTGAATGTTTCTGCGGGAATGGCATATACATTGCATGTACTTTACGGTGCTGAATATGTTCAGCCCTGGTTAAGTCACAGCTCGTGACGAAATTACTCAGTCATATTGTTACTAACCTCGCAGACAGGTTTGGGTCTTTGCCGACGTTCCGCATGGCCTGAAGTGCCTCCGCAATAACTGTTTGGACGGCGGCATCCGGACCAGTGATGGTGGTGTCATCAACTCCCAACTCCTGACCGAGGTCGTGGGGATTGATGGTGCCTCGGAGTACAAGATTCTCCACAAGTGTCACCTGGCTACACACGTGCAGGCACGTAACTCATTTTTGCTTATGTGACAGTGTTGTTTAGCGGTTGCTATTATCTAAAAGTAGCAACTTGAATTAGTTTGCAAGTTGAGAAAAAATAGGTTTCACATGACCTTTGTTGTCGGCGCGCCCTAAACCACGAATAATGATGATGAAGTTGAAAAAAATGGAGCGAGTGAGCTACCCTCCCACCTTATTAAGTGATGCTGCAGGGAATGTGGTGTTGTAGTGGTTAGCGCTGTCGGTTTTCACACGACTGACTCGGGTTCAAGGTCGGTTATATTCTCTGAACAAGGAGCAGTTTAACTCACCAAAAGTTTCCAACATGGAAAGAGTTGGCGACCCCGTATGGCCTGGGACGATATTGAATAAGCCTGGAATAATATTTGTAGGTGGTATTACATTTTAACGAGGCAAAATATGTTAAAGTCTAGTAAAGCGTTTCTTTATATGAATGCAAGGAAATGTCCGCAGCCAGATTCCGTATTATACGCTTCTCCGTTCTACTTTCACAGGTGAAGGGTATGGCCAGACAAAAGGTGAGACCCGCCCTGCAACTTTTGAGCGCCACCACTGCCTCTGCAATTGAGCGATACATCCCAGGGAAGCAGAGAGAGGCTAGGTTCATTCGCCTCTTTGATAGCTTTGGCGACATACTCAATGCGGGTTTTCTGGGTGACACGAAGCCGCTCCGACGAGGCTACTCCGGGAGCGAGAATCAAGAATACGTTCTTTCGGCTACCCTGGCAGAACTCCAGGCCATGCGAAGCAACACTCACGGTCTTTCCTATCTCTTTCCATTTCAAAAGGGTATGATTGTCACGATTCGGTCGGTGCGAGGTCTGCTCGCCGATATGAAAAATTCCCACGGAGAAGCCACATACATCCTAACGCGTCGACTCTCACAAGATCGGCTAGAAAGCTTTTTCGGGTTAGTGCGAACGCGGGGCGGAAACAGTCAAAACCCAAGCCCGACGGAGGCCCGCTCCCGTGTCCGCTTGCTGACACTTCAACTTGCGATGCGGCGTGGTGTCAACCCTCTGGAAGAAAGCGGCTCGACTCCTGGCGTAGGGCCGACATATGAGGAAATCGAGTCTCGGGAAACGTTCGAAATTGAAACGGAGGTTAATGCCACTCTGGACTCCGATGTAGCAGCCGACATCGAAACTTTCTGTCGTGAAACAGCCGACGCCGATGACCAGGGGGTGGAAGGCCTCCTGGAAGAGTTCATCAACTCCCAGCAAACTCTCGTGCGAGGAGCTATGCCACCATCAACTACATGCGACCAGCATACTGGCGTGCCCGTGTCTGACAGCGCCCTGGCCCACATGGCTGGATACGTTGCCCGAAAGCGGCCGAACGACCCAGCTGTAGGTAACCGATCGGGGTCTTCAAATGACGGTCCCATTGAGACCTTGTGGACCAGGCTACTAAGTCATGGTGGCCTTACAGTCCCAACAGAGGATTTCCTTAGGAAGTACCGCGCCATGGATGCGGCGTTCTCCTGTCACCACGCCCTTGAACCAGACGGACTCAGTCGACGCCCAGGTGTCGTGGCAGAATTCCGTACTGTACTTGATAATAAGTTCCCAGATGTGGCCCCAACCATCCGTAAAACATTTTCGTTTGCACGAACGATGCTAAGGTTAAGTCACCTTAACGCAGGTCGTCGCGAAGCATCCGTGCTGAGGTCAGCCAAAAAAATTCATCATCACCGACAGTAAGGCTGACAGCCCGTGAAACTGATAGTTCGCCTTGCGCATGGGTTCATTTTTGGACGAAATTGAAGCGTATGAGCTTGGGAGCAAGTGATGTGTGATTCGCCGTTCAATAAGCCACCTGTGATTGGGTTTCTAGTCAAGTTTTTGCTTATATCCTCACCAGACGCTTAATTGTTCATATGCTCGTCTGCCTTCAATATTTCCTTGTTTATGCTAGTCAATTTTGGCATGTTTGCCAATCGTTAATATTCGCCGTGAGCGCTGCCAAACCTGGTAATTTGTTGGTGAATCGTGCTGGTGCATCCTCATACGCCAGCACGCTTCACCAGCAAATCACCATGTTCATGTGGGTGCATGTGTGCATTTTCTGTGTGTTGTATATATGTTTTTATCAGTTTTGACTGACTCCTGTAGAGGAAACTTGCATTCCAATGCTTGCACGGCTTCACCGAACCGGCTCGTATTTTTAGGTATACAGTTTGTTCTGTTGTGAGATGCATCTAAATGAATGCCAAGTATGTACCCCATGCAACACCGTCCTAAGACCAACAGCTAACTGGAATGCTGCAGGTTGAGGTGGATGTGAGGTTCGCGACGGGGAACATTTCTGGGCCTCTGAGGCTGTGCTAAAGGGTGCGCAGCTGAAACTGCTGCTAAGTGCTGTGTCGGGGCACCTGAAGAGTGAGAATATAGTGCCTTCTTTGTTTCTGGTTTTTGTTTCCTCTTTGGCTTCCAATCAGTTGAATGGACAGCATGGATTAACCCGGGTTCAAAACCCACGACGGGGAACTGCTTGTCATGTCGGATCTCACCCAACGAAGGGGATCCTTCAACACCCATGCCAATACTGTCGGAATAAAATAAGACAGATAAAATGAATTGAAGACAATGGTCTTCAAACGGTGGCATCGCTACAGAATTGATCAGGGACTCCCCAATGCTCAAAATCAAATTAGGTTGCCCCTGTGCGAACGGCGGGGCCTGGTTAGGCGGGGTACCTTGGGGATTCTAGGCTGCGACCGAGCTCCGCTACTGGTCCCATAGTTTCCCCTGATCATAAAAACATAAGTTCCTCGTTAACTAAACTGCGCCTTCAGGACATCTTCATTTCACTGTCCCGCCCCTGTGACCACTGATTTGGGGGATGGATGGCTTAGTGGGTACCATACCTGTCTTCTAAGCCACCGGTGCCGGGTTCAAGTCCCGGAGGAGCCTCTGAATAAGTTTTGTATCCCCAGTTCCCTCCCAACAGGGTGACAGATGGCGATATCGTATGACATTGGCAGATGGTACGTCGTTAAACCCCCGAAAACACTTATTTGTCCCTCTCTCACCTTCCCAGGACGCTGTTGCTGCGCCGGATGTCGCCTGCAGAGCTGAGGGGAGACATCTGTCTGACAACTTCTGCTGAGTCTGCCGCTGGCGCGTTGGACGGCGGCAGGATGGTCTGGCGTCTGGGGTCAGCCCCCACGCGTTCACGCTTATCGGAGAGACGGACCTGCTGCTGGGAGACCGGCGACCGAGACTGCTTTGACACCGGTGTTTGTGCTGTTGGGCGCGTTTCGTGGACGGCGCATTGGTGCCGCTTCCAGACAACTTTGCACGACACCATGATGCCTCTCAAGATCTGAATATGTTACCTCGCGACGGTGCTTCTGTAGCGAATAGACTCTGTCTGGTCTCGCCGCCCATAGGCGGATCCAGGGAGCAAAGGTGGCACCTGCCTCCCCGATCGACCCTCGGCGCCCCCTGAAATGGTCACGGCGCCGCCCTGAGAGGTCGATGGCGCCCCCTGAAATGTCACTTCCCACCCCACCCAGCGCCCCTCCCCCAGGACCCGAACATCGGCGCCCACCGATATTACTTTGCGCCCATCTGATAGGTTTTGGCGGTCAAAAGTGGCGCCCCTTAGTCCGGATGGCGCCCCCCTGGGAAGGTGCCCTCCCCCGATCGGCAATCCTGGATCTGCCTATGTCGCCGCCCCACTGACTGGCTCATCGGCTCCCCGGTGCCGGGTGCTAAGAATGGTCTGCTGTTTTGGGGTCGCGGGGTGCATCTGCTGTCGTCGTGTGGCGGATGTCTGGTTTGACCTCGGGGGATGGGGCTCTGAGCTCATTGGGCCATTATGAATCCGCTTTGAATATTTCTTCTGTGATTTTGCTCCGTTGATGCGCCCGCTTGCTGCCTTTTTGGGTATAGAACTGGAGCCAATAGCTTCTTCCTCAGCCGGATATGAACACAAACCGAGTTGCCGGTAATCTCGGCTAATGATCTACTACTCATGTGGATGAATAAGTGACTGAATTGAGCAAAGACGGTGTGCCTTATTGAATGGTGTTGAGAAGAACCACTGTTAATTTGAACTGGGTATTCGTTTTCGAATCGTGCCTTAACCCGCGCCCACCGGGGGTCCGGCGCCACCTTCGCCCCACCGGGGGGCAGCGATGCCCCCTCTAACTCGGAAGATATGAGAGTGAGCGCAAATCCGCAAAGTGCATTAGAAACCTCGTGTGAATTCAGTAAGAAATTACTTTGCATGTTTAGGCGCTCAAGTCAATGATTTGACCTCCATAGGTCAAGTTAGGTCACGATAGGCTATTTTCACTCAAATATGCAATGTTTAAGAAAACTGGGCATAACTCTTATGCCCTTAGAGCTATTGGGATTTGGTAAATTACATTAGATAGGAAAATGCCATACCTTTTCCCGCTATGTGGAACGTAATGACCTCTCGCCAGTGGTTTGACCTCATATGACCTGAGGTCACCAAAGGTCAAAAAGTGACCTTGCCGTATAGCAAACGAAAGCCAGTGATGAGACATACACGATGGTCTTTGATTCAGCGCTCTAGTTTAATTAGGTCAAAATGTATTGCCAAAATACTGTTTTTAACATCTGGTGACCTTGGATGACCTCGAAGAGGTCATAGGGGAAAATTGCCCCTGGAATCCATGCAAGGGTGTCCAAGAAAGCTTTTCTGAGCAGGCCGAACATTTTCAATCGTTTTTGTGGCTTTTAGATTATAAGAGCTTTTTTCCCATGCTTTTTCAATGGGAGAGGTCACCTCGTGACCTGACCTCATGTCCCGAAATCGAAAAATCCCGGATATACACCTTGTAGACCCTGGCGGTGTCATGCAGCGTAGGAAGTTTCAAATCGATCGACCGAGAAACGTAGCTCTTATATTGCTCAAAAGTTGAAGTGAGGTGACCTTGGTTGACCCCGCCTGGTGACCTGACCTTGGGTGACTCGGGGTAAAAAATTTCAGGGATGGTGGGAAAGTGATGAGGTGAGAGATAGAGCCCTCAACCACGGTCCTGCGTTTCCGCGTTTTTCTGCTATCTCGAAAAAAACCTTGGGGGCATCGATGGCCCCGGTGGGGCGAGGGTTAATGTGCCCTGGTTAGCTTAATCTTTTCATCGCTATCTCCTTTCTGCGATATGTGTGCTCGGGATAGTGCGTAGTGTTGCACTCCGAGGCCTGATCGTACCTCAGGAGATTTTCAAGTTAAAACTGTATTTGACAAAACTGCTACCCCGCTTGACTGTGTCCCAATGTTACCTAAACTGTCCCATATCGTGATGTGACCAGGGGCGTAGCCAGGATTTCGCTCAGGGAGGGGCGGCGCCCCGAAAAGGGCCCCTGCGACAGCGCCAAAAGGGCCCTGATGGGTAAAAAGGGCCCTGCTTGTTACAGAATAGAGCGCTGAAGAGGGCTTAAGAGGGCCCTGTCTGGTATAAAATGCCAAATTTGGCCACAGAGCACAGTGCGGGCGAGCCGCGCTTCGCGCGGCTCGTGTCCTCAGGGGGGCCCTTCGGGCCTTCAGGGAGGGGCGGCTGTCCCTGCCGCCCCCCTTGGCTACGCCCCTGGATGTGACTGTTCCTGTCGTCACGGCGGGCGATCTTCCCCGATAAATAAAGGTACTTATTTTCCAAACCGGCATGATGATCGCCGCTCTCGTTCCCTTATTTGATTGTTTCCGTCCACCCTGACCTTTCCCGTCTATCATGTTCATATCTAATTCACTTGGCTTTCGAAAAGCCATGGCGATGACCTAGTACATCGCAACTGTGAGGATTAAAATCCACGGAAGACGATCCCACTATTTCTGGCACCATGTATAATATTGTATTGGTTGGTCAAGGCATTTATAGAGAACAGTGTTTCAACGCTGAGTGCAAAGATCCTCGAATTCTTAAATCACTGATTCACAGTCTTAATTTGAAATAGTCACGAGCTCAGATCGGAACTCCATTACTGGGACGCTTCCTTGACACAGGGAGCACCAAGTGAGCTCAATGGACACCCGACTAGCTTCGCCCATACGATTCTAAGACGATTAGTCATTAGCAGCACGCGTGTTAGGTGCCGATAATCATCCCGGGTATCTTTTTAACGCGACAGAATGGGCTAGTTGACAGAAAAGTTATATATTGTCCAACAATAGTTTCAATCGCTACATGTAATGTACTTGAATCTAGGTTGAACCAGGAGCCCGTGTGGGAGACCCCAAGTCTTGGGGCTTCTAGCCCCCACCTCCTCCCGCCATCTCCATCCGCGCTTGGCGAGTTTGTGGTTCTGCCCTGCATCTCTGAGAACATCTCTAAGAATAATTTGTTAAAGTGCTCTCATGCAGTCTCGAACTCGCGACCTATCGCGTGCCAAGCGAGCGCTCTACCAGTTGCGCTACGGTTACGCTTGCGCGGCCGACCGCTAGGGGAGGGAGGGGTCGATGGCGGCGCGACATCGTGTCAGTTTTTGCTCTCCTGTGAGAAGGTTTTTGTGGGCATTATAAAACCGACTCCGGAACCCAAAAGGAAATTGACAGCGTTTTCAGATGATATGCAATTTGTTTCTGGGATCACTCAAATTTGCAATCTGGAGACCTTCCAAAATGAACATTTTAACATGCAATGTCAATGGGCCAGAGGAGTTATCAAGCCCGTGCTGCCAACTAACTTCGATGGGGGCTGTGCCCAGCATAGAAAATAACAATTTTCTATCATAATTTGTCACTAATACCTGTTTAAATTCGGGGGTGCTTAATTGGTGCGCTCGATTTTGATAATATGCGGTAAGTTTGGAAGCCTGGAAATTGTATTTAATGTGCCAGTAGGATGGAATGGTGATTTCTACATTCTCTGGACCTGAAGTGACAGGCCTAATCAAGATTTAGCGAACAAAATCTGTGATTTTTTTCGTATTAGAGTCTTAAGCTTGCCATGTTGACCCCCCAGCCACTTCATACTGGCTTGGGGGTCAATCTTCAATTTTCTGACAAGATTATTTGCATTATTGTTTTGTCTTTCTGCACATTTCTTTTTTGTTCTCTTCTGTTTGCAGTTTTTTTCTCTTTTTGTTGGTCTGATTTTATACGTGTCTTGATCTCGCGGAACACCTTTTTTCTGCTTGCTTGCTGAGATGTGTCTCTCCTTGTTTTGTTATGTTTTGTTTTGCTTTGTATTTGGCTTCGGTTTGATTACATTAGGCTGATAATTTCACTATCACTGATCGCATGCTCAGATTAAAAGTTCTTTGAGTTGTGGTAGGTTCCTTTACATCACTGAAGTGCTTGTCTATATTTTCTTATGTTTGTTCCTGCTTAATTTCTGTTAGTAATGGTTTTCTTAGACTAAACATACTCAACATATGTGGGCCCTCTACTTATCACTGTACTTATCTATATATAGATTGACTGCATTGATTTGTATTTGTTCCCGTCTGCTTTGTCTGCTCTTAACTTTCACTTGCTTGTGTGTTTTGGCATTATATTTTCTGGTCAGTTCCTTTTGTCCTTGTATCAGCTCATCTCGTTTTTGTTATGTTCTCTCAGTCTTTCTGTTTGTTATTATGTTTTCGTTTTTCTTTTTGTTTGTTTTTTTCTATGAGTGTTGTTTCTTTGTTGGCAGTTTATGCTTTTCTTTTTCTACCTATGTTGATTATCTGCAACCAATCTGCGAGCTGATCCAGTGTATCAACTCGCATCATTCTTCATAAACAGCCAAAAACAATCCTTTAGTCACATGGCAACTGCAAAAGTGATATGTCAAATTGCTCCTGTGCTTTGGTGAGTTGATCTTGAGGCTCTTGAACTTATTTGTGTCCTGACCTTCCCTGATAAAACTTTGGTATGCTTATTGATTGAATGTTTATGTATGGATTGGATTGATGTATAGTTTCTCACCTTTTAAGGGTTTAACATGCAAATGTTAAACCCTTGTGTAATGCTGCAGGGCGCTCTATCCATGGATTAACCCATGAATTTATTTTACTTTTTATTTTTTCCCCAGTTCCCCTATTTTTTTCCTTTTTATGTTCACTACCACCGCAGTGAGACTCTCCTCGCAATAACCAATGCTGCTGCCGTATTGACTGTGACACCACTGGAGGAGAGGAATGCTCCACCCATTATGTGCCTTGCATGGGTCTACCCATTGCTTCAACCCTACCTTCATGCTGCTGTGTGGAGTGTGGTGCTTTTTAGATCTCGGGGAGGGTGGATTAAGTGCTGTCGCCTGGGTATGTGCACTTGATGGATGTTTTTACTGTGAAATATATGTGTATCGACTCAATGTTTCCTCAGAGAGCATTGTCAGATAACTGTGGCCATTTTTCATGATAGTAGGTAAGGATTTCCTGAAGTTGTAGTTCATACTTAATGTTGATTTGTTAATGTAGTCCAGTCTGCAAAGTATGGCAGCAGGCCAGATGAGTCGCACCAGCCATCTAAAATTCTCGCACCACCAGCCTCCAAAAATTCACACCAATCTACCACATACCAGGGAAAAAATGCACCCATTCCTACCCCTACAATGCAATGCTACCTCAATCATTAGTCAGTTAGTTAAGGACTTTTTATCAGGCCCTCTCCTGTGTCTTAATAGCCATTCAGTCATTATATGTTTAGTTTAAGTGTCACTAACCTCGCAATTCGCACCAGGTTGATAAAATTCGCACCACTTGGTGCTGTCTCCAAGGTTACTCGCACCGACGAGATCTCGTCGAAAATGCCATACTTTGCACACTGGAATGTAGTGATGATATGAATTTGCTTAATATGTTTGGCTCTTAATCCACAAGAAATTAGTATGTTTATAAGCCAATAAGTGGGAAAAAGGCTGCCGGGACCAGGCCGGGACCACACATTTCTCGCCGGGACCACGCTGGGACCAAGAAATTTTGGTCGGGACTGGGACCAGCTTTTTCCAAAAAGTCCCACCTCTAGTTATAACGTTGTTGTTAATGAAAGGACTGACATAAAACTCAAGAAACCCCTTATTTAGATTTTTGGCATTTTTTGGTGAAAATCGTAGGTCTCTAGCTGTTATGGTTGTGGAGCATGGGCTTTTCAGCAGGCCAAAAATTTACGTTTTACGTTCTAACGTTGTTATTTACTGTGGCATCAATATAAAACTCGAATACCACGTTTTGGACCATGTTAATTCTAGGAGTGGAACTGGCGAGTCCGTAGCTACTAGAGTTGCGGAGCATGGGTTTTTGGGCAGGACAAAAAGTAAGGTTTTACGTTATAACGTTGTTGTTAATGGAAGGATTAATATGAAACTCAAGAAACCCCTTATTTAGATTTTTTGACATTTTTTAATCAAAACCGTAAGTCTCTAGCTGCTATGGCTGCGGAGCATGGGCTTTTCTGCAGACCAAAAATTTACGTTTTACGTTATAACGTTGTTATTTACCGTAGGTTCAATGTGAAACTTGAGAATACCAAGTTTTGGACTATGGTGATTCTATTAGTGAAAACAGCGAGTCGCTAGCTACTAGGGTTGCGGAGCATGGGCTTTTCCGCAGGCCAAAAGTAACGTTTCACGTTATAACGTTGTGGTTAATGGAAGGATTGACATGAAAATCAAGAAACCCCTTATTTTTTTTGTTGACATATTTTTAGTGAAAACTGTGAGTCTCTAGCTACTATGGTTGCGGAGCATGGGCTTTTCCGCAGGTCTTTTCCGCCGTTAAGTCCCACCCCGACAACACGTGCTGCGGTGGTTGAACATGGATGAAGTGAAGAAATTGAAGCCATTCACATTTTATTCGCAACACAACACACAGACGTAATAGAAAATATTGTTGATCAGTAGTTTTTGAGAGAGAGAGAGAGAGAGAGAGAGAGAGAGAGAGAGAGAGAGAGAGAGAGAGAGAGAGAGAGAGAGAGACAGAGACAGAGACAGAGACAGAGACAGAGACAGAGACAGAGACAGAGACAGAGACAGAGACAGAGACAGAGACAGAGACAGAGACAGAGACAGAGACAGAGACAGAGACAGAGACAGAGACAGAGACAGAGACAGAGACAGAGACAGAGACAGAGACAGAGACAGAGAGAGAGAGAGAGAGAGAGAGAGAGAGAGAGAGAGAGAGAGAGAGAGAGAGAGAGAGAGAGAGAGAGAGACAGAAACAGAGAGAGAGAGAGAGAGAGAGAGAGAGAGAGAGAGAGAGAGAGAGAGAGAGAGAGAGAGAGAAGGCAGGGGGGCTTGTAGGGGCTGGCATTTCCATCCACCAGTTCCTGAATTCATAGGCGTCGGAAAAGGGGGCCTGGCCCCCACTTCTTGGCAAAAAATTTCCTGATATCAGTCAAAATGGGATAAAACTGGACATTCTTATAACCAGCCGCTGTGGAAGGCAATGAGGAGCCTAAATTCGAACAGTTTTTCGTCCTGACGTGGAAAGTTTTTTGTTAGCATCCGGTTGAAGTTTGGCTGGGTCCCACACTTTTTTTGCCGGTGGCGACGCTTATGCCTGAATTTTCTTTTCAGTCAAGCTATTGCTTCTAGTGCCTTCCAGTGCTTATAAGCAAAAACACGTTTTTTTCAATTCAAAGTGATTTTGACCCTCGTATCCACCATTTGTGGGTTGTGTTTTGGTTTTGCCACAGGTGCATTGTATTGAAGTAAAGGAAGAGGAATTATATCTAAAAATATATAAATATAAATATATAAATATATATATATATATATATATATATATATATATATATATATATATATATATATACATATACAGGGTGACCACAAAAAACGGGCCCCGTGTACACTTTATGTGATATCTCCTTTATTTATTCACCGATTGCCCTTGTTTTGCATGACATGGCAGAATTAACGGCCGTGAGTACACCAAGACTCAGGTGGGAGCTGGGACAAAGAATACACTGTGTTAAATTTTACTACAAGACAGGCTCGTCTAAGAAAACCCAAGACAGTTTCATGCGTCAGTTCTAATGTGAAAAGGCTCCATCCAAAAGCAGAATCCAGAACTGGGTGGACCACTTCTAGAAGTATGGCACTGTGGAGAGCCTCAACGCTGCCAGTGAGAACCGTCCGAGCCACTCGGGACGTCCCAAGAAGCAAAGAGCCGAGCTGGTCGGAAGTGTGAGAGAGTCTCTCTAAGAGAGTCTGTAACGCTCTGTGCGTAAGCGAAGTCAGTCCCTCGGTATGAGCCGTGAGACTTGCAGGAGAGTGCTGGTGAACGATATCAGGGCTTACCCATACAGGATACAGACACTGCAGACCCTTACAGCCTCAGACAAGAAGCAGAGGAGCGCTATGGCAGTCAAGATGCTCGAGAAGATCGAGGAGACACCAAGTTTCCTTAACCTCCTTTGGAACTCAGATGAAGCGCACTTCCATCTTGACAGAAAGGCGAACTCCAAGACAAATGTCTTCTGCGGGTCCTCCAGACCCAATGAATTAGCCACCACGCCCCTGCACTCTCCTAAGTGCACAGTGTGGGCTGAAATCTCGGCCAGAGGCATCATCGGACCAATCTTCATCGAAGAATCTGATGCAGCAGTGAGTCACCAAGGAGCGGTATGTGGAGGTCCTCAAAACCTTCAAGAGTGAGCTCCAGACCCTCTACCCGTCGCCCATGAGGAAGTTCTGGTTCCAGCAAGAAGGAGCAAGTTCTCACACCTCAAACCGGTCCCGAGATTGGCTGAAAGAGAACTTTCGGGGCCGAGTGATCAGTCTCAAGACTGATTTTGAGTGGGCACCCCATAGCCCGGACCTAAGCCCCCCATATTTTTTTCCTTTGGGGCTATCTTAAGGACAGAGTCTACGCAGGGAAACCCAGAACTATCACGGAACTCAAGGAAGCCGTCAGGGAGGAGATGAGAGCCATTACCAATTCAGTCTGTAAGAATGTCATGGACAACTTCGTGCTGCGCCTCAAGAAATGCACCGAGCTAAATGGAGGCCATCTAGAACAAATGCTGTAGAACGGAGAACAAAAGGCCAAAGACCCTAGTGTTTTGATGTGATGTTTTGAATATAATAAACTAGCTATGACCAAAGTTTCATTTTATTCGGACAAAACACTAAGAGACGGGGCCTAATTAGAGTTGGGGCCCGTTTTTTGGGTCACCCTGTATAAATAAATATTTTCTCTATTCAACACAGACCTACGGATTGCGAAATGTGGTTTCCAAGGAATGAATAGTGTGAGCTGAGTTCTATGCGCTGTATATGTACAACATTAGTTTTGATCTTTCATCCAGTTAAAGTGATACTCTTCTTGTCTGATAATGTTGGAAAATTTATCAAGGAGGCAATGAAGTGAATAATTGTGCTTGAATGTCACAGCTATGCTTTGTCTCAGATATTAGTGTTAGATAAAATGTGGATTTCCATTATCTTGAATTTTGCTTGATCCTGCTTGGCTCTGGTCCCAGCACAGTCCCGGTTCTAGCCTTTGGTCCCAGCTTTAGAGCACCATATCACTTCAGAGGACAAGAGATCAGCTCAGTCTTCCTCAACCAGCTCGGGGCCCGGATCAGCTTGGGGGTACCGGATCAAGTCAGGAGGCACCTAATCAGTCCAGGAGCCCCATACCAGCTTAGGGGCCCTCATCAGCCTCAGTGGGCCCAGCTCAGCTCGGGGCCCCAGAGCTGCTAAGGAAATTGCTTAATCAACTCAAGCTCAAATTTGCACCAGACGCTCAGATCAGCTTAAAGAGTACCAAACTAGTCTACAAAGTATGGCAGCAGGCCAGACGAGTCGCTTAAGCCATCTAAAATCCTCGCACCGCCAGCCACCAAAAATTCACACCAATCTTCCATATACCAGGGAGAAAACACATCCATTGCTACACAATGCAATGCTACTTCTTAAGGGTGCGTTACCCTCGACACATGCGCCACACGACATGACCCAGCAGAACTAATACCTTGTTTCCCCAACAACAGATGTCAGGTCATTCGTTCATTCATCTTGATACACAGATCGCCTACGTGACACGTTGGTTGTAAACTGTAGTACGCTGCGCATTCCACGCATTACGACCCTTTAGGTGACCAAGAACCGCTGCGGGCAAGGTCAGACGCGTCGCAGTAACAGGTGCTCTCGCAGAGGCGGGCCCAGTATTTTTCCGAGGGCAGACTGCTATTGGGCAAATGTCTTGATTTCTCTAAATGAGAAAGCGGTTGCAGCTCGCACCATTGTCACCTGGGATGGACCAAAGCTAGCCGAATGGCAGTTCAAGCATGGCTGTGGATTAGCTACGCTATTTGCGCTAGTTAGCAGCTAGTCAGCGGTAGGATCCGCGCCCATTTCCTACTTCCCACTTCGGCCACTATCGTGACCAAATGTTATGTTCTTGGCCCGCCTTGCGTCGGTGGGTCGTAATTCTCCGCGCGTACACACACATGCACATATACATGACACATGGGCCGGGTGCCCGCATTTGTGACCGCCTTGGCGTATCTTACGGATCCCCCGCCTCGTAGCGGTCATGGAAAGGGGTTCACTGACTCACTCACCCACCGAACCCTGAGGCGCGCAGCTCCATGTGTTTACCCAAGAAAAATTGTGGAACATTTTTCAGGTGCTCGGAGAAGGGGTAGCGTTCTACCCCTGATCATGTGCGGAGTTGTCCTCACTGTGATCGAGAGGTGTTTCTGATTATAGGATAGTTTGTGTTGTAATCGACAATTTACGTGTACGATCTCAATCCCGTCCAGACCCTTCCTGACCACATCAGTTCGACATAAACTGAAGCTTTTGTAATGTATTGGAAGCAGTTTCCCAAGTTATAGGCCCTGACCTAGGACAGGATCAAAAGATGATCTAAACAAGAGACCGTCCATAAAGTACCTAAGGAAAAACAGGGGGCGGGAAGGCAGCGACCGTTTTGTTAGACGTTACAACAGGGCGTAAGAAAGTATTACCATGAGGGAGGGGGTTAAAATTATAAGAACACATGTTACGTAATTTATGGATAGGCCCTCAGCTCTGACTTATAATTAACACTGATATGATTCAATGGAGTCCACACATCATTATCATTGAATTTTGGAATTTTGTGTGACCTTTTTATGAGGAGAGGAGCCGTGAGGGGTTCGTGTGAAAACGTGTCCTGATGTCCAAATAACCCTCACATACCTCCAGTCACGAGGCCATAGTTCCCTGATGTTAAGAGCTAAAGGCATGTTCTTGCAAAACACGCACAATAAAAGTTGTATAGTCCGTACCGATTTTCAAGAACTGAACGACGTTTCTGCAATATTCGGCAAGCATTAGGGGGTGATGCAACACGACTTCCCCGCGAAATTTCAGTGGGGTGTCATCGGCCTTTTAAGTAGTATTGTGATCATTTCAGGGAAGGCCCTAGTTCAATTGGACGAGAAAATATCCTCTTGCTGGAAATTTATAGATTCAAGAATTACTTTTATGGAGTTTAAAGGACACAGAAAATACCGTACTATGCCAGGGGAGCAAAAATGTGTATAAATCACAGCAAAAAGAGGAATACACGGTTATTTTGCTAAAGAAATTCCAAAGTGGCAACATCAGCAGCAAAAAATATTGCATCGGGCTTGAGCTTCAAGCACCGAGGGTGAAGACAGTTTACCGTTTGAAAATTCGGAACATTGAATGCGATAAAGCTAATGGACTAAGGAACGGGAGACGCAAGTCCTCACATGGCCACCCCAAAGTGGGAGAATCAATCGCGGATCCAGGGGTGCAAAGGGGGCACGTGCCTCCTTCGTTCGACCCTCGGTGCCCCCTGAAATGGTCGCGGTGCCCCTCTGAAAGATCGATGGCTCCCCCTGAAAGGTGGCTAGTCAACAGCCTCGGCGATAACAGGTTCTGGCAGAATATGACACAGAAATCTGACTCACACAATTTTTTGCCTTTTCTTATGGGGAGTGTACTATGGGGACACACTAATTGAGTGAATTTCTGCCCTGTGGTCGTCGTCGCCATTTTTGCACTCTGCTCCCGGGACATCACCGCTTTCTTTTCCCCTGAAAGTTCTTGTTATTCCAGTTCATGGCGGCCAGAAATGTGTCTTACTGATATTGGTAGAGCCTAATGTTCTGCCGTTTGAATTCCTCTGACACGAGAGTGTCATCCTTGACCATGGCGATGGAGCCACAATGATCAAAATCATAGCATGCTTAGTAGACCGTTTCATAATGCACGACTTGCCAAGATTTAAGTAGCTGAGCAGTTTGCCTGGTTCAGTTTTTCGTGCTGATTTCGAATCTGAAAACTGTTTTTGTCTACCATGTACCTAAGTATTAGACCATTTGACATTTATGCGCCGTATTTGGCGAATTTTCTCAATCTTTCAGTTTTTGACAAAGTTATCTAATTTTGATAGAATCAAATAACCTTAAATCGAGAGAAGGTCAAAACAAGGCTATTTGGGCAGCCATTTGATTGAAACAACAATCTTCATAAATAAGGAAACAGCCAGTGACGTCATTTCTTTACGTCATCGATACTTTTTTGCCTATATTTCTCTCAGTTTCTAAGTGGAAGCAGCAGAATGCAAGGTAAACTAATTCATGTTTCCTTGCTGCAGAGGCACCGCAAAAAAGAACAGAAACCTTAAAATTTGCATCTTTTCTAAAGACAATCATGCTCGGCAGTCAGTTCAGTGCCTATGTCGGGACCAATGGCGGATCTAGTGGGTAGGGGCAACAGGGCAATTTTCTCCCCAAACCAATCGATTTTCGCCGATTTTCTTTCATAAAATCTCTCACGATTTCAAGCCCCATTGCCCCACCCCCAGTTGAAAAGAAAGTATGTTGTCAAAGACACAGCTCTTACAGCAAAACGCTTCCATGGAGGTACTTCAGGTCATGCTGCACTTCTGGCAAACCTCATCCACGTAGGAGGGGAAAATGTGCAGGAACTACCACTCTCAAAGGCGACTGTGTGGCGCCAGGGAAGGAGTGCAATTGCAGAGTCAGCGCAGCAGGCAAAGAAAGAGTTCCAGCAGAAAACCAAGGGACCTCTAACTGTTCACTTCGACAGTAAAATCATCGAGGAGATCACCAACAACCAGAAGTTAAAACAAGATCGCCTTGCAATCTTGGTGACTTCATCAAACCCTTCGCTCGAGCAGATTCCTGGAGTTCCACTAATTGCGAACTCCTCAGGAATGAATCAGACGGAAGCAACCGTAGCTTTGCTTGAAGAGTGGGGTATCCAAGATGACATCGTAGCCATGTCCTGTGATACAACGAGCAGCAACACTGGTAGGCTTCATGGGGCCTGCTCTCTCATCGAACAGAATCTTGGCCGGGCCCTGCTGTGGCTTTGCTGTCGGCGGCATATATACGAGGTCCACATCAAGCGGATCTCCAGATGTGTAACAGGTAGAACATGCGGACCGGAAGAGCCTTTGTTCAAAACGCTTCAGCAAAAGTGGTTGGAAGTGACGGCAGATGAAAACCTTGCAATGAACCTCAACAAGTTTGACTGGCCAGAAAGCACCAGCTTTATCCAGGAGCAGGCCCTGGAGACCAAATCCCAGGCAGAGAAGCTGCTTATGGCGGGAAATTTTCCACGAGCTGCTATCGGGAGCTTAATGAGCCACTCGTGATCTGGCTGGGGGAGAGGTGAAAAACTTTTTTTAAGTTTCGCTGGACAAGAGCCTGCCACAGAGCCAGGTGCATGATGGAAGCCATCTACGCCCTGAAAATGGAGCTTCTGAAAAATCAGCTGGAATTTCTGACAGAGGACGATCGTGAGCGAATTTCAGTCATGGCGGAATTTGTTGAACTATTCTATGGCATCTGGTTTCTGCATCGTGCTGTGGCAGCTACTGCTCCACATCAGGACCTGAACGCCTTTGAACAGATGCGAAAGTACAGAGCGGAGGGAGGGAAAGGACTCAAGTGGCAGACGCTTGCCTGGAATCACTGAGCAGACATCAGTGGTACCTTGACCCTTCTCTGGTCGTGTTTGCCCTGGTAGACAAGGGAACGTCCCACGAAGAGCGGCAGGCTCTGCCCTGACTGTAGCGGACGCTCCAAGGACGCAGAGATGGAAGCAAGAGAAGCCTAAAAACGGTGGAGTTGTCCACGCGAAAAGTCAGTCAACTGTCGAGCTCCTGCCCAGTCTAGTCCAGCTCGCTAGACCTAGGTTCTGGCTTCTCTTCTTCGAGGTTGGAAATGACTGAAGCTGACCTGTGCTGGCTTCGAGAGGACATAGAAGTGTGGCACCTCAGGGAAAGTTTCAAGACCCTCAACGCATTCGTAAATGGGCAGTCTGTCGTGAATGGCCCAGCGGAACGAGCCATCAAGCTCATTCAAGACTTCATCAGTGAGTCTCACGACGAAAAGCGGCGCCAGGAGGACATGTTGGCGATAAGCGCCACCAGAAAAGCGTGCAGCAACAGCTCATCAGAGAAGTAAGGTAACAAATGAGCCGGCACTAGTGATAGCATGCTGAAATAAACCAAACAACCATGGTTGATTGTGGTTCTGATCCAATGTGCTGAATTCACGGTCGAGCATGGGTGTCTAAATAAAATGGTGAGTTTCCGGTTGGAGTCGTCTTTATTCCATTCTCCCATTTTCAAGTGAAGACTGGCGAGAAAAGCGGGCAAATGGGCATCGAGAACGTAAAAATGACGTCGCCGGCTGTATGCTTGTTTCATAAATCCGTGATATGCAATTTGTGTCTGCCCAGATGGCGTTCTACTACCTTCTCTCGACCTTGATGTTATTTTTGTCAACAAAATTGGGAGTTCCTGTGTCAAAAACAAGAAAATTGCGAAAATTCACCAAATACGGCGCATAAATGCCAAATGGTCTAATACTTACGTACATGATAGACAAAAACGGTTTTCGGATTCTGAATCAGCACGAAAAACTGAACCAGGATAACTGCTCAGCTACTTAAAACCTGACAACTCATGCATTATGAAACGGTCTAATGCTTAGTAGAGAATGGCACCCAGACGCTCTGAATTTCCCATTTACTTTTTTTCTTTCTCACTGTTGGACCCACTTTTCTAGTGGATTTATTTTGGCATAATTCAATAATCCTGGTGTATATAAAATCATCTAGTGTGGAAGGAAGGAAAATTTGGATGAAAAATGCGTAAACTTTAAGTAAGGGATGCCATTGAGTTTAAACTAACTCCTGCAATATTACACCGTTTGAACTTGCCACTCGTCTACCATATGTTCAAACGTGAATTTTACACTCAGTATCCCAGTGCAAAACCATTTTTGAGACACTGCGGAGTGGGGCGCTGCGACATCCCAAAGATTAGCCAGCATGCTAAACGCTCACGTCGGTAAAAACACCGTCTTGGGTCAACTAGGCTATTTGACGCAAATCAGATACAATTTAACAACGTATTCTTCTTTTGTACTTTAACCCGCGCCCCACCGGGGGTCCGGCGCCACCTTCGCCCCACCGGGGGCCATCGATGGCCCCCTCTAACTCCGAAAATATGGGCGTTAGCGCAAATCTGTAAAGTGCATTAGAAAGCTGGCGTGAATTCAGTAAGAGATTACTTCACATGTTTTAGCGCTCAGGTCAATGGCTTGACCTCCAGAGGTCAAATTAGGTCAAAATCGGCTATTTTCACTCAAATATGCAATGCCTAAGCAAACTGGGCATAGCTCTTATGCCATTAGAGCTATTGAGATTTGATAAATTCCATTGGATAGGAAAATTCCAGAACTTTATCTGCTATGTGGAACGTAATGACCTCCCGCAAGTGTTTTGACATCCAGAGGTCACCTCGTGACCTTATATGACCTGAGGTCACGAAGGTCAGAAGGTGACTTTGTCGTATATTAAATGAAAGCCAGTGACGAAACATAAACGATGGTGTTTGATTCAGCGCTCAAGCTTATATAGATCAAAAGTTATTGTCCAAATACTGTTTTTGACCCCTGGTGACCTTGAATGACCTTCCAGAGGTCAAAGGGCAAATATAGTCCCTGGAATCCGTGAAAGGGTGTCCAAGAACGCTTCTCTGATCAATCCGAGCAATTTAAATCGTTTTTGTGACTTTTAGCTCATAAGACAGCTTTTCCCCATGCTTTTTTAATAGGAGAGGTCACCTCGTGACCTGACCTCAGGTCACGAAATCGAAAAAAATCCCGGATATATACCTTGTAGACCCTGGAGGGGTTATGAAGTTTAGGAAGTTTCAAATCGATCGACTTCGAAATGTAGCTCTTACAGAGCTCTAAAGTTGAAGTGAGGTGACCTTTGTTGACCGCGTCTGGTGACATGAACTTGGGTGGCCCGGGGTAAACAATTTCAGGGATGGTGGAAAAATGATGCAGTGAGAGGAAGAGCCCTCAACCGCGGTGCTGCGCCTCGTCGTTTTTCTGCTATCCTGGAAAAACCTTAGGGGGCTATCGATGGCCCCAGTGGGGCGAGGGCTAATTATACTTGGAACGCTCTATTACGTCAATATTATTTGGAAAATACACCCACGTAACTTTCCGGTAAGATTTTGGTGAGCTGCGAATATGAAACATTTACTTCAGGCTGATTTTAGACCGCAGACGGTGACCTGATTGCGACGAAATTTTGAACGGATGTCCAAAATGAACCAAATAATGAAAAATTTTCGGGGGCATTTTTAAACAAAAGTGTGCAAACTATAAAGTCATATTGCTTATCAAAACACCAACTCAGCAACATTCCATATGTTAGTAGATTCATGAAGGCTCACATTGTCCAGTTGCAGAACGGTGTGCGCCATCCAGCGTCGGCCAGGGAGGTCGCAAATGGCCAGAATGTAAGAAGGACCATACAACTTTAGCTTCCAACTCTGACACTACATTTTCCACAGCAAAACGGAAAGCTAGCCAGATTCTAACCCATTTTTGCTACCAGTTAAGAACACTAGAATATTTCCCGTGCCCCCAAATCCGTTAACACGCGCCCCGCTGTGGGGCGAAATTCACCCCCTCCTGGTTTTCCCAGATATCTCCAACATTAAGAGACGCAGAACAACAAAACTTACAGTAGCTTATCCCTGATCAATTTTACACATCTGACCAAATTTTTGAGTTAAGGTTATGTCAGGCCAAGGAGCTATTCAGGGTCAAGTGATCCGACCTCAAAACCTAAAATTACGAGTTTGAAGCAGCACCCAGGGGAACATTAGCAAACTGATCAGTTTGAAACTTCCACAATATGATAAGGCCATTAGGGTCTACAAATCTGCTATCTCGGAATTTTGATTTTGTTGACTTAAGGTGGGGTCAATTTTTGGTCACCCCATTATAAGTCTATGGTGAAAATGGAATGGGTTCGTTACCGTAAATTCTGGATAGAGAAAGCTGAAAATCCTCAAAACGTCTATTCTTACCACGATCTTGACCATAAAGTTGAGTTTTTGAGCATCTGACCTCTCAAAGGTCATATCAGGTCACGGGAGCAGAGAGAGAGAGAGAGAGAGAGAGAGAGAGAGAGAGAGAGAGAGAGAGAGAGAGGAGAGAGAGAGAGAGAGAGAGAGAGGAGAGAGAGAGAGAGGAGGGGGGGAGAGAGAGGAGAGAGAGGAGAGAGAGAGAGAGAGAGAGAGAGGAGAGAGAGAGAGAGAGGAGAGAGAGAGAGGGGGAGGGGGGGGGAGGAGAGGAGAGGGGGGGAAGAAAAAAAGAGAGAGAGAGAGAGAGGAGAGAGAGAGAGAGAGAGAGAGAGAGAGAGAGAGAGAGAGAGAGAGAGAGAGAGAGAGAGAGAGAGAGAGAGAGAGAGAGAGAGAGAGAGAGAGAGAGAGAGAGAGAGAGAGAGAGAGAGAGAGAGAGAGAGAGAGAGAGAGAGAGAGAGAGAGAGAGAGAGAGAGAGAGAGAGAGAGAGAGAGAGAGAGAGAGAGAGAGAGAGAGAGAGAGAGAGAGAGAGAGAGAGAGAGAGAGAGAGAGAGAGAGAGAGAGATTGTTATGCCAATAACTTCTCACTGAATTGAGATAAAGCTTCCATTTTGCTTGCATTGTGCTTATATTGTCACGGGGAGTCGATTGATATGCAACATGATCATATCAGGTCACTCGGTGACCCTGACCTAGGTCGAGGTCAGGTCATTTTGATTATTTGACCTAGCAAGGTCATATTATACATCATTGGATTTAACTTTAAGGTTTTTTGGGATTTACTTTCTGGTAGGTATATCAGAAAGTTATTAATCGGATATTTCGAATCTATTTGACGGTTCTTTATCAGCGAATATTATGATGATATTCGCTGCATCATAATATTCATCATAATGTTCATCATATTATTCATATTATTCGCTATCATCATAATATTCGCTGATAAAGAATCGTCAAATAGATTCGAAATATCCGATTAATAGCTTCCCTTATATACCTACCAGAAACTAAATCCCGAAAAAAGCCTTAAAGTTGATGTAATATTAGTTCTGGATAAAATGACGTTAAATTTTTACATCATTGGATTTGCCGCGATGAGAGGAATCCAATGATGCATAAAAGTACCCCCTGAGGGTAGATCTAGAGGGGGAAACGTACACTGCTCTGTGGTAAGCCTATGGAGCCTTCTTTGACCTATGCTGACCTCAATATTGACCTGACATGAAAATTATTCCCATAAATCTCTTCGTCTTGTCAAGAGCTTTCGAAAGTCGCCTGTAATTTTCCTTTAGCTTTCGTGGGGAACGAGATACGGAGCGGGGCGAAACCCTCTAGCGGGGCGCGTCATGCAAGGGACCCCAGCGGGGGCGTGCTAAAAACGAAATATAAACTTTTGCTGGAATTGAAGTGGCCTAGCATCAGCAGAGGCTCTTTTTGTGATTTCAGCCTTTTAATTACCCTCACTGGTCCACAAGAGAACGTAAGACTTGAAAGAAAGGACGTGATTGAAATGTGGTCACCAGACGGAATGAGCTTCCGAGCGACAGCAAGGAATTGAACGCAGGAATGCATTTTACAAATTACGACTTTGTGCTGAATCTATTTTGGATGCCATGAAGAATAAACTCCACCCGTCGGATCTATGGGACCAATTGGATCAAGTATCACATCGGGAGATTCATGATTTCCGGTATTGTTGCATAGGCATAAAACCGCATCCATGACGTTGACGGAGTAGGGTCTTCACATAAGTGACTATTTTGGGGTTCAAAACATAACACCATGTGGTAGCCATCGGCTCAGTATGATCCTCAGTCCCTCTGATCATGCTATGATTTATTAGTCAGTCATATAATTAGATAATTACAGCAATCGTAAAGTAAACATCCAGGTAGAATTCGCAAAGTTCAATTCATGTTTTTAATGTGACTCTTAGCATGGGCGCCGAAAGCAGGGGGACGCGTCTCCCCTGTTGGCCAACCAGGGAAATGTCCCCCAAAATTTTTGGGTCAATCGTCATTAATGCTTTCAAGTACCGAATATGCTCAAAATTCGCTCCCCCGGTCAGCAGCAGCCTGGGTCCGTCCCCCTGCAAAAATTCAGTGGCGGCACCCCTGCTTCTTAGGAAATACAAATGTGTGATAACTGAAAATTGTGGTCCCAATTTCTTACTCCTACCCAATTTCAAAATTGTTTTATTCTATTAATGGTGTGTTTTATAGCACAAAAATAATGCATGATTGTTTTGATTTAAAACACCAGTCCCATTAAAAAATCCGAATTCTGCTATGGCCTAGCTTTGGCTGTTTTCGACCTAACAATCACCCCCTGAGCAAGGCTCCCCTGTACAGGTAAACACTCCCATCTGACTTTTTGTCTCCCCCTTTCTCTCTCTCTCTCTCTCTCTCTCTCTCTCTCTCTCTCTCTCTCTCTCTCTCTCTTTCTCTCGGTAGTTTAGTCATTCTAAAATTCCCACATATTTTTTCTGGGGAACGTTTGCAAGTCCAAATCAGCTATTTTCGTCTCATTACCACAATATTATTTTATATAACAAGTTCCTATTTCTCTGGGTAATGGAATACAGAAGTTACCGAAATATCATCAATCATGATTGGATAATTGGTCGGGTGAAGTCTGGTGCTTTCGAGCTCAGTCTGGTGATTGTAAAAGCACTGATCATGGTTTTTGAGGGACAGCAAATTGTTAAACTGACTTAAAATGATGGAACATCAGCTGCTAGATTTCACTTCTGGGTACGAGGAGGTACGAGGCACCCTTGTAGATTGCTGACAGTTTTTCAAAGACAAAAACTCATTGAAACATCATTGTAACTGACCTCTCGCTTGCTTAGATTATCGATCCAATTAGAGAACACCTTGCTGAGATTACTGAATGTGGGGGGCCGTAAAAACCGAACCAGTTTTGATGCCCGGGATCATGTAATATTAGTAAGGGTCAATCCCATTGTTTTTCTTGACAATGCCTTCCTATTTCCCCATTTCAAATACTTGATTTGAAAACACGGTAGTCAAAGTCCATGAAAACTCTATGGCTGTGACGGATCCAGAAGGGAGGGGCAAAAAGGAATTCAACCCCCCCCAACGGGAAAGCTCGGAATAAACTACGTTTTTATCCCCCCCCACTCCACACATACACACACACACACACAGCGATCGACCTCCTTTTGCCCTGACTCCTCTTGAGTTCATAAGCAAGATTTTTGTTCCTTTAACTCTAAACTTCAAACAGAACCAGTCAACTTTAGTGTAAACATTGGGCTATGGATAACAAAAACCAACCATCTTGTGCGTATATTTTTCACCCCGTCACGGTTTTGTTTGCCTTTCGCCTTGGATATCCCCAAAAGTTACCGTCAAGTTATATTGCAGCAACATTTTTCACAGCGTGACGTTTTTTTTGTTGCGACTTTGGCTTGCCCCCAAACCGACCGGCTAGATCCGGCACTGCTCAATGAGACGTCCTTGTCAACTCAGTAGGGCCTGAGCAGCAGGATCATGTCCCCAGTCGGCTGCCACGTGACTGGCGCGCGCCCGGGGCGCAGGGGCACGAGTCACGCCGGTAAACAGGTGTCCGTGTGCCAGTGGCGTGGCCAGGCTATAGGCTCTCCTTTTGTTCAATATTTCCTATCAGCGTTCGTGAATGTATTCACTTTGACTTCAAACTGCAGATTCTCTGCTATCAACTACCTTGATGAATTTCTGGCTATGCCACTGCTCCCGTCCCATTCACCAAAGCATGAATGAACAGACATACCACAGCGGCCACTCATGCGAATCCGGTACTGCCAGTGCCATCTATTGGGATAGCTTTATAAAACTTGAAGTAACTTATTCGCCGAGCCTTTTTTGGTTTTGATTCTGTATGGAAATTGTATAGAGGAGATAGCCGCAAAACTCTGTTGTTTCCGTTGTTCCGATTTTTCCCTGAATTTTTGGAAAACGCTTTCAAATTTTAGCTTCTCATATAATTCTTATAAGGCAAAAATTCAAAAAAGTACAACAACAGAGTTGTGGAGATTTTCTCCTAGAACATAGGCTCACCTACACCATTTCAATGATTATATCTTGTAAAAAGTTATTCAAACTTTAAGTTTGAGAAATTTGAAAAATAAATTCAAATTGTACAAAAACTAGAAATGCATCAGGCTTGAAAAGCAACTGTCGTAAGGATACACTTGTTATCTACTTCTGGTGAAAAACTCACGACGATAGCCACGTTACTTTACGAGATATTTCACGAAATATGCTCCCATAGGGTTAACATTGATAACGCACCCTTAATAGTTAGTTAATGACTTGTTATAAGGTCCCCTCCTGTGTCTTTGTAACCATTCAGCCATTATTTTTTTGGTTTTTAGTCTCACCTTTGTTGCATCAGTTTGGCAAATTTGCACCAGGTTGATGAAATTTGCACCACTCGCTCCTTTCTCCAAGGGCACTTGCACCGACGAGATCTCGTCGAAAATGCCATACTTTGCACACTGGGTACCAAATAGGCTCAGGGTGCACCAAACTAGCTCAGGGGCACCAGCCAAGCTCAGAGGGCATAGGATGGGCTCAGGAGGCACCAGATCGACTCAGGGGACATTAGTTTAGCTCAGTGGGTACCAGATCAATCAGCCCGGGGGGCCAGATGAGTTCCTAGCCCCCGGACCAGATCAGGGGCATAGATCAGCTTAGGGTGCACCAGACCAGCTCAGGGGGCACCAGATCATCTAAGGATACATCAATAAACAGCTCAGGGGACACCTGATGTGCTCAAGAGCACCATATTGGCTCAGGGAACAGTAGATAACTGGGAGGCATGTGATCAGGCCAGGGGGCCAGATCAGCTCAAGGGGCACTAAAACAGCTAATAGGGCACCCGACAAGCTTAGAGGCATCATACTAACTCATTGAGCATTAGATAGATTCAAGAGGCACAATAATTTGCTGAGGGGGCACCAGATTGACTCAGGGGGTGCCAGATTAGCTTAGAGGGCACGTGATCAGCTCAAGGGGCCAAGACCAGCTCAGTGGGCACCACCAGAAGAGCTGAAGGGGCACCAGATTAGCTCCGCCCGTACGATTATTGGCGACGTTAATGCATTAGCTGGAAACGGATTATGTGCCCATACTCTTACCGGGTGCTTGAAAAGACGACAGCATGCCTTAGCTGACCAAAAAAGGCACTAACTTGTCGAACAATAGTTTTTATCGCTAAATGCAGTCGAGTTGCATCTAAGTTCAACGACGTAGGGCACTCAATTTGGAGCGGCACAGCCCAAACTGGGTACACTGCCTCACGATCAAGGGACACTCCGGCACCGATGGGGGCACGTGCCCTCTGTGCCCCCTGGCTGTGCCACTGCAAGGCGGCATTGAAGTGAATAATAATATTATTATTATATCAAGCACATATTATGTGCTTGAAAGTCACAGTTATGTTTCCTGTCATATCCTAGTTTAACACGCGCATTGACAGGGGTGCGACGGGGGGCGGATACCCGCCCCACGGGGAGTGGATACCCGCCCCCTCGGGATCTTCGGAGACAGCAGAAAAACGGCGGCGCGTAGCGCCGCCGTACTTGGCATACCTTTTCCCTCATCATTTCTACAACTTATATGAAAATTTTAAGGTTAGGTCATCTCAGGTCAGGTCACCAGTACAGGTCAAGTGACCCGACCTCAAAAAAGTTTAAGATAGCATTACTCGGAGCAGGGTGAACTTATCCGATTGAAACTCATATCACATAATGGTCCCACCGAGTTCTCTAAAATATGTTCCGGTATTTTTGATATCGATGACCTAAGGTCAGGTACGAGGCATGACCTCTCCATTGGAAATGCATGGGAAAAATGGCTTTTACGGAATAACTCCGTAAAGGATGGTGATGAGCTTTTTATTTTAGTTGCACTAGACTCGCCTGGGCTTTGCGGTTCAAATGATATGCATTCTATATAATTTGACCCAGACCTGACCTCAGGTCAGGTCAAATCCTTGATTTGACTTAGCAAGGTCAGATTATATATCATTATATAGTTCAAGTCGTTTTGCTCTATCTTTACTTGTTCAGATGTAATGGCCGAAAAACTGAATTTACATGTTATCCCTATGACGGCATATTTCGACCTCTCGTGACCTTAAATGTGACCTGAAAAAATGGTTCAAATGTTTTTGATGGAGAAGTAGATGGGCAACCCAACGCCGTTTACCGTTTTTCGCTACCTACCGTGGTTCTTGAGATCTTGGGGGGCGGGTACCCGCCCCCCGTCAATGCGAAGGTGGCTCAGACCCCCGTCAATGCGCGTGTTAAGATAAAGTGTGCATTTCCATTATAGCGAATTTTTCTTCATCCTGCTTGGCTTTGGTCCCTGCATCTAGCCTTTGGTCCTGGCTCTAGTCGCCCTGGGACCAGATTTGGTCCCGGCGCCGGGACCAAAAGTCCCACCTCTACTTAACATTAGCCCTTACCGAGCCTTACTTACCAAAGGATTTTTCATGTTCTAGATTGGCACCCAAAGGCGGGGGGGGTTGCATTGAGGTCTCCATTCCAGGTATCTCTATTCCATGCTATAAAGCATGATCTGCACCAACAACTCCAATATTCCTTTAATATGGTATCAATAATATGAAGTGAACTGATTTTCCTTTCCAAATGCCCAGGAAAAACTTGGCCTGTGCCTTGGAAGTGTGGCTTATCTGAACAGCATAACTAACCATTTTATCAATCTTATTATGTTTAGCAGGAGCGAAATCAGGTTTCCCTAGCCCTCCTGTGTTTTGTTGACTGCTCAAGCCTCATGTTTCTTTGACCCGCGCCCCACCGGGGGTCCGGCGCCACCTTGGCCCCACGGGGGCATCAATGGCCCCCTCTAACTCCTAAAATATGGGGGTTAGCGCAAATCTGCAAAGTGCATTAGAAAGCTCGTGTGAATTCAGTAAGAAATTACTTCACATGCTTAAGCGCTCAGGTCAATGGTTTGACCGCCAAAGGTCAATTTAGGTCACAATAGGCCATTTTCACTCAAATATGCAATGCTTAAGAAAACTTAGCATAAATCTTATGCCATTAGAGCTATTGAGATCTGGTAATGTACATTTCATAGGAAAATGCCAGACCTTTTTCCGCTATGTAGAACATAATGACCTTCCGCCAGTGGTTTGACCTCCAGAGGTCTCCTCGTGACCTAATATGACCTGAGGTCACGAAGGTCAAAAAGTGACCTTGCCGTATATCAAACGAAAGCCAGTGACGAGACATACACGACGATGTTTGATTTAGCGCTGTAGCTTAATTAGGTAAAAAGTTATTGTCAAAATACTGTTTTTGAGCCCTGGTGACCTTGGATGACCTTTGAGAGGTCAAAAAACAAATATGGCCCCTGGGATCCGTAAAAGAATGTCCAAGAATGCTTTTCTGAGCAAGCTGACCATTTGCAGTCGTTTTTGTGACTTTTAGATGATAAGACAGCTTTTCTCATGCTTTTTCAATGGAGAGATTACCTCGTGACCTGACTTCAGGTCACGAAGTCGAAAAATCCCGGATATACATGATGTAGACCCTGGAGGGGTCATGAAGTGTAGGAAGTTCCAAATCAATCGACTAAGAAATGTAGCTCTTGTAGAGCCCAAAATTTGAAGTGGGATGACCTTGGTTGACCTCGCCTGGTGGCCTGACCTTGGGTGACCTGGGGTAAACAATTTCAGGGAAGATGGGAAATTGATGGGGTGAGAGATAGAGCCCTCAACCATGGTGCTGCGCCTCGTTGTTTTTCTGTTATCCCGAAAAAATCTAAGTGGGGGCCATTGATGGTCCCGGTGGGGCGTGGGTTAATTCATCATATTTAGAACAATATGTGCTACTCTACTCATCTAGTCATGCAGCCCATCTTTAGTTTAACACATTCTGTTCCTAGCCTCTATTTTCTGCCAGATCACAAGACTATCTAATCGCGGGTTAAGAACTGTTCATGTAAAAGTGACGGGCGCTGTGCCTTTAAATAAGTGGTCAAATTCAAATACCTTTATTTTGCCTTCATTCCTTCATTTGTTTGGAAAAATATGGTCTAAACATTATGACACAAGCCCTGTTCCAGCTGTCAGCACAGTTTTGTCAGCAGGTCCTCTAACCTCTCCTCCAGAAAAGTAACATCAGCGCCATAATCGCCTCTTGTTTGTGCTAAACAAAGGGAACTTAAACCTTTATACCATTAAAAAATATTAGACTGCCACTTAGTGCACTTACTGTTTTTCATCAGCACAAACAGCAGGCCGTCAGCCCGTAAAACCTCTAGAACTAGTTCCCGGGGAGAGGCTACAGTCCTGTGACATAGGCGCAACGCGGCCCGCTGATTGGTGCTGACAAACTGTGCTGACAGCTGGAACAGGGCTACAGTTTCAGTTCTATCAGCTGCATTTTTGCATCTTTATTGATGATCCCCTCTTTTAATTTTACCTTCCAGTTGGTTTAGGGATGCTTTTAGAAAATACATGATAGATGAAGGCAAAGTAGATTTTTCTCAATCAACACCGAATTTTGCATGATTTAAAGATAGAGATTCTTACATCCTTTTCACGCTCAGGGGACATGGTCTGCTTAGATAACTCGCTGTAGGAAAATCATACTTGGCGACAGTTGATGAAAAGATTGGGAGAATTTTTAGCCAGATGTTTTCTTAGCACTGAAAAGGATTTACCTCGGCTGATATAAATATGGTCACATTAACGAGCAGTGCACAACCTCCATTAAATCTGCCATCCGCATCAAGCACGCTCTCGTGGGTGGGCGTCATTTTTCAGTTAGCTTGTAACTGAATGGACGAGGCCACCGCTTCTGCACTCTTTATTTTTGGAAGCCCTTTAGCAGCAAGACAACGACAGCAATGTACACTGGTGTTGGATATGTGTCACCAGCCGGGCGTGGGGGGCTGTATCACCGGCCCATCAGAAGTCGATGTTTTGATGATGTCATGAACGCAATGTGCTTTTTTAGTTTGGGGAGCAAGTGAGTTGTAACGTTGACACATGCACTAGCTTCTAGTTGTCAAAGTGTGTGGTTCTCAGAATTATATTGGTCGTTTGTCAGTGTCTATCACTAGCCTCATGGCCTCTCCGCCGTGGAAACTGCCCTGGTATCCTCAATTGGCCATGGCCCACAGTCTTCAGTTCCCTGGAGACATGGAGCTGTCACAGCTTGACAGACGGGTAGCCAAGGGCAGGGTGGCTTCTCGCACGCGTTAGCCGTGAGCAGCACACATTGTCGGCGGGGGGCCGGCAGTGGAGGCAGACCGGGGTGCAGGTGAGACCGCAGCCTCTGCTGCAGCACCGCTCGCCGTCCGGACACTCGGCGTCGGCGCTGCAGGGGTGCGAGAGCGCGCAGTCGGTGATGATGTCGTTGTGAGGACAGGTGCCAGGCTTCTGCTTCGGGCAGACAGCGCGGCCGTTTCGCGGCCGACACTGAGTCCGACCTGGGCACCTGACCCCACTGCAGGGGCTGGGCACCGTCCTCAGCTGACACGAAGCGGCGGGGCTGCCGCCCACACATTGGGAGTGTGGACAGTTCAGGGCCCTCCAGCTGCAGGTGTAGGGCGGCTTGCAGGCGGGCAGGCAGGGAGCGACGCAGCGCTGGGTGCAGCCGTAGCTGCAGCACTTGTGTCCCGGCGGACAGCTCGTGTCGCCTGCGCACTGCACGCTGTCTTTGGCAATGGTCGGCTGCTGACTGGTGCGGTGGGTGCGGCAGGAGAAGGGCAGAATGTCGTTGTCCGGGCACTGGCCGGGTCGCGGTGGGGAGAGGCAAACAGCCTTGCCTCGACGGACGACGCAGCGTCCAACACAGTCTACCAGGTTACATGGGTTCTCTTGAACCCGTTCAGGAATGCAGACAGCTTTGCCGTCGCGAACAACGCACCGCCCGGGGGCCGGACATTGAGTGAAGGTGCAGGGGTTCTTTGCCAGTTGTGGCATCGCCACTTCTGCGGGAAGGCATACAGCCTTACCACGGCGCAGGGTGCAGCGTCCGGCGCAGTCGACCAGGGCGCAGGCACTCCCGGCCAACGGCGTAGTGCCGGAAGAAGCTGAAACAAGAATACGGCAATTTGTAAGGAAATACTGCACATTCTATCCAACTTTTGAAAACGCCAGAAAGATACTTATCACGTCGAATATTTTTAATTAAGGTGTGTGTGATCTGTATAATTCGTCATTAGTTTCCTATGTCGTTTAGTCTGTGACAATGTCGGCAGCGATAACACGCGGATAGCGCGTGGTTCACCTCGGCGCTTAACACGCGGATAGCGCATGGTTCACCTCGGCGCTTAACACGCGGATAGCGCGTGGTTCACCTCGGCGCTTAGCACGCGGATAGCGCGTGGTTCACCCGGCGCTTAACACGCGGATAGCGCTGGTTCACCTGGCGCTTAACACGCGGATAGCGTGGTTCACCTGCGCTTAGCACGCGGATAGCGCTTTCACTGGCGCTTAACATGGGATAGCGCTGGTTCACCCCGGCGCTTAACACGCGGATAGCGCGTGGTTCACCTCGGCGCTTAGCACGCGGATAGCGCGTGGTTCACCTCGGCGCTTAACACGCGGATAGCGCGTGGTTCACCCCGGCGCTCAGCTCTCCAGGCCAGGCCTGAACTTTAGCCGGAGAAATGGTATTTCTGCCACCAGACGGTTTTGGCCGGTATTACTGGCAAACATTGGCAACTACTATAGGAGGCTGAATGTCTTCTCTCTGTATGTATAATGAGATTTTGATGCTTCCAGTAAGTGCTATGAACAGCATGCCACCAGGTACACTACCTATATTTTCGGTATTCTGCACTCATCATTTTGTAGCATATATTTTGCCCTAAACGCCTGGGCATAAAATATATATTGCGAATCACATGTCGCCCACAGCCCAGTTTCGGATTCCTAATAATAGCTGAATCAAACTGCAGCTGATGCTTATGCCTGGCAGATGGTCTAAGTAAAAGTAGTTTTGTAGCAGGTCAATCAGCCCCCGCCCCAGGCATCTACCGATCAACTTCGGCCCAGTGGGGGGTTTCCCAACATCACCTCTCTCTCGATTTAGCCTCCTACGCAGGATAATGAATAAATGCAAATCAGTTACTGAACTGAACTGGCTCAGGTCAGTAATGAGATCATGACAGGTAAAATATATTTCAGGTTAGCTTTTTTTGCTTAGCCTCTTGCTCTAGCATCTGACTTTTTTTGCTTTAGAATATGACTGATGCAAGAACCGATTTTTAGGGATCATTCTATTGCTCCCTAATCATTCTATTGTCAGTAAATATAATTGTATAACAGTTATGGACAGGTATTCACATTTGAACCAACACAGCAGACGTACGCCTTTCGACCGTAGTCTTCGTCAGCATCTAAAGGATGAGGGAATAAGAATATGTCACCAAGACATGCTGCAGTTTCATCGTTTGGATTTTTTTGTGCAAAATTATCATGCGACAGAACTATGAAAGCACCGTTCTCGAGGATACCCAAATAATACTTCTTAAATCATTCAATGTATGCAAGTTTGGTATAAAATGCTAGAATTATTATTACTCGTATTATTATTATTATTCTTTTTTCTCTGGCTCAACTAACTCCTAAAACAGCCGCTGATTTTGCCCATTTCATGAAACCGTGCCTAAGGTTAAAAGTTTAATTCCTAGGTATATGTGCTGTTTCTGTGGCTCTCCTATTACCTTTGTTTTTACAAACTGGTATAATTTTAGCTCTATCCCAGTTTGGTAAATGATTTGTTTTCATGGAATGTATGACAAATGCACTGAATTCTGAGTTGCTTTGAAGGTCTATTCTATGTTCTTTTAATCTAGTTTTTAAACCCCTTCAAGTTTCACCTTTGTATGACTCGTACACGACCCGCACGGCACCTGGTGCACTACACTTTTTGCTTCTGTGTTGTCTGAGCCTTCTTTTTTCGCTAAGATGCTTCTGACTTCTTTACCAGAACCGAAATGCTACTTTGCATCCCGTTCCTTCAAGTTTGTTAGTAAATATAAAAAAGATAAAAATAAAAAAGCAATAAAAATAAAAAGTAAATATAATGATGCGTAACATGATCATACTAGATCAAAACGTAAACATTTTTGGCAACACTGACCAAAAATCAGGTCAAGATTGCCATCTCACCTAAGATGGTCAATACGCAGATCAATATATTCTCAATGGCAAAATACATGCAATGGTATTAAAACGGAAACTCTAATATCTTTTCCTGGGAGCTATTGACCTGAGCGAAAAAAACACATCCAAGTTGTCCCAGATCTCAGAGGTCACAGGTCAATACTTATCACTTGATTTCGGCGAGTGGCCTACGCTACCACGATATTTAGAACAGGAAGCTATTCTAAGTCGAATATACAGAAATGGAGCCATATTTGGCCATTCCCGGTTTCCCCCATGCATTTCCAATGGAGAGGCAATGGCCCAACCCGTACCTGACCCAAGCTGCCGTGCAAAGGTGAAACCACGTATGTGTGGTCCCGCGGCGATTAAAAATTTTTCAGGAGAGACGATTTTCCGTTTAACGCCGTAACTTTGAGGATTTTGAATGTATTTTTATGATACTGGTATCGTTGGAAACGTCTCGACGTGAAAAATTTTGTGGTATAGTTATTTTCTTCAAACGTTGAACATATGACTAAAAATACACGTTTTTTGTCCAGGCCAAATTCTCCTCCTTAAGAAGCACCAATGCAATAGTAAAACCACGTAGGTCACAGTACCGGTGCCAAAACCACGTATGTTACAGATTCTTGATCGGTCTATTTAGAACAAAGCACGTATGTCAATAAAGGTGGACATACGTGTTTTCACCATAGGTGCTTTCTATTCCAGATTGAGACTGAAATCATGCCAGCTGTGAACAAAAAACGTATGTTCCAAACGAAGAGGCTAAGAAAATTCCTTTGCTTAATTATTCTACCTGTTTAAAGCATCATCGTCAACCGAAAATACAATATTCAGTTGTGTCACTCGTTGATTGAATTTGTCGCTTCATGACATTTATTCCAGCTAGTTATGGCTATATCGCATCAGTTCCTTGCACGCTCAGATTGATGCACTTTTATTGGCGACTCCTGCCCCGGTTCGGCAATTCCGCTTGTTTCTACCGCTGGCCTTTGCTGGTCCCACCGCCACTAGTTCTGTCCAGAACCATTGTTGGTTGATGGACATGTGGCGCGTCAGGTTATTTAGCACTTCGGAGACCTTGAACGCTGCACTGGGCATGCTAGACGCAGCATGGACCTCTGGCTCCTCTACCGGATCAAACGTAGACTTGGTGACAAGTCGAGACTGTCTGCAAGTCAAGACTGTCAAGACTGACAAGTCGAGACTGTCAGGCCCTGCAGTCGCGGGGTTTTCCCCTCCGGCGGGGCAGCTGAAGTCGGACCCTGCAGTCGCGGGGTTTTTCCCTCCGGCGGAGTGGCTGAAGTCAGGCTCTGCAGTCACCAGGTGTTCCCCTCCGGCGGAGTGGCTGAAGTCAGGCTCTGCAATCGCAGGGTGTCCCCTCCGGCGGCGCAGCTGAAGTAAGGCTCTGCAGTCGCGGGGTGTTCCCCTCTGGCGAGGCAGCTGAAACCAGGCTCTGCAGTCGCGGGGTGGCTGAAATCAGGCTCTGCAGTCGCGGAGTGTCCCCTCCGGCGGCGCAGCTGAAGTAAGGCTCTGCAGTCGCGGGGTGTTCCCCTCTGGCGAGGCAGCTGAAATCAGGCTCTGCAGTCGCGGAGTGTCCCCTCCGGCGGGGTTGCTGAAGTCAGGCTGTGTACTGACCGGGTGACCTACTGCCTCCGGTTTTCTTCCGGTTTGTTTGCCAAGCTCGAGGCCCGCGGCCATAGATTGACGTATTTGGCTGTTATTAGGAACATCTGAAAGCGATGTTTTATGAAGCACATTGTTGCTCAGGAAAAAAAACGTGAAGAAAAGGAGCCAGGATGTAAGACCGTTGCGGGGTAATGCCATCGTTGTGGAGTATCACAAGCAACTGAGCTGGGGTCTCAGTTGATTGTGATCATCGCAGTCAACACGCACTATGCGTTTCTTATTTCTTTTCTTTTCGTCCATGGTGTAACCAGCGAAAGAAAAATGATGAGAACTGTTGCAGCGCATCAGATGCTTCGAGGCAGGCTAGCCGCCAAATTGTGAAAATACGGCGGGATTTGCTTAGGAGCGCAGAGGCGCACTCAGGATATTCCCTTCGGAGAAAGGAAGTTAACTTATTCGGAATGGGTGTGGATATTGAAAGTAAGCTGAGAGTTGATTCGTCTTTAATAGATGGTGTTCTATATGAATAACACCTTTACCATTCACCCCCATACTGGCACCGCTCCCGCTTGTGCGAATGATACTCTTGGGTGAGCCACGTATGTTCAGGTATGGCTGTTACCGAGGGGTGGTCAAACCATGTATGTCTCGACATACGCCTTTTCACCGACACTGGTTGAACTTCCGTTGTTTTGGCACGCATGGACAATGCACGTATGTACGAGATGCGTGTTTTTGTCCCCATATTTTTCACATACGTGGTTTTGCCTTTGCATTGGGACCAACTTTTTGGACATGCGTAGTTTTCAAAAATGTTTTTTGATTATATCTTATAGATTATCTTGAAAATGGAAAATACGATCCTACCATCACATGCGGCGTGAGTAGACGATTCAAATGATATAAACAGCCATTTTTGGCGAAAAAATGACATACGAGGCACGGCAGCAAGGTCATGAACATCGAAAATCCCGTTACATCAACTTGTGGCACTCGTTAGGCCCATAAAGTGATATGCACCCTTTATCAATATTTCAAACGTATCCTTACTAGTGGCACCTGAAACATTTTTAGAGGTGAGGTCCCTGAACCTGGCTTGGTGACCTGAATGGATATGACTCAACCCTAAAATTTTGAGAAAAGTTGCTCAACTGGTCAAGGGTAAGTGCCGCACTCCGCGGCGCTGGTTTTCGATACCCCGGAAAACCCCGAGGGGCTGTTAAAACACCCGCCTCCACTGGTACAAGCATGAAACACGGGATTTTTACGTGCAAACTGGAGTAATTTTTTGGTCCCCAGCGCTTGGGGTCATTCTCGACCGGGGACCAGTGGCCTTCTGCTTTTAAATACGTGCAGGTCTTCTCTCCTGTCCGAAATGGCGTTTGTGGTGTTTTCTGAAGGTCATGAGGGATCCACAACCATGGTTTTTTGCAAGACAGGAACTAGAAGTGCATGAGAAAGAAAAGACACCACCCTTTCGACTGATCGGATGTGTACCCTAGAGCCCGGACTGTGCGCGTATCCTAGGTTAGTCCCTAGTAAAAAAAGAGAAAATTCATCGGGCTAAAATGCTAATGACATCAAGATTGCAGCTTCTATTATGCTAGCTTAAATGGCCAAACTGATACGACGCCCTCGTCAGTAAAATTTACGAGGACTCCCGAGCTCAGTAGTCGCTTACAAACAGCCAATGTACATGCGCCTGATAGCCGGCTTCAGACGATATACTAACACTGCAAGTTCTTCCGCTTGACTCAGTCTGTTTATGAGTGGCGATGGAGCAGTCCGGTGCACATTGGTATCGTTTGGGGAAAATAGCCCCTCACATAGGAGAGCGACAGTGAGGGCTGATGAACACGATGTTGGGAAAAGCAATTAAGGGAAGGTTGACGGGACCAGCTGGCCAGGAAGTCGTTCTCGGTTCCTCCTGGTGCTGCTAGCCTAGCTGTAGCGCATTTTTCTACAGACCGCAGACTTGTGGAATACACACTAATAAATCTACAAAGCTCACTGACACTGAGTAGCTTTTAGGCGTCTGGGCCCATAAAAAGGCGTGCGGATGCTTACCCTTGCGCTGGGCGGAGACCACGATCAGCAGCAGCACGAACAGTAGCGGCGGCCGAGCTGTTGCCGGCGCCATTGTGCCGCGCGTGGTCACTGGCCGCACCTGAACCACGCACGTCTCCCAGTGCTGCGCGTCCGTCCCCACACACTGTGTCCTCCCTTCTTCCCCCATCCCACCCCACCCACTTTGTGACTGGGTCAAAGGGCACTAGTGACAGCTGAGTTGGGTGTCACGTGACAGCGTGGAGGTATCTGTCACGCTGTCTGTACTGTCAGCTTGACAGTAGCGGGAAAAATAGTTTTGGCAACATGCTTCAGTGTTGACTGGTCCGTTTTGCAAAGTTTGTGAAAAGTTGTGATGGAAAATATTTGACATACACAGCATCTCCACTATCCATGTGGCTATTCTGACGCCGGTCGTAATGAAGATGAGGGACATGTAAATGACAAACTTAAGCAAAAACACACTGTAGGATAAGGATAAGGATAGGATGGTTGATGGGGAAGGACAAGGATTATCCACGGGGAGGGTCGCCACAGGCGCCGCGCTCAACCCATGGAGTGAGGTAGTGGGACTTGATGAAGGGATCCAGTGAAAAAAAACATGGAAAACAACAAACAAACAAGGCGTGACGATGACGGTGATGATGAATTATTCTCGTTATTTGTTGACTGGTCTCTCTTTTCATTCTTCGCTTTTGTCTTCGTGATTCCTCGTTTTCGTTTCTCAGGTCTTAAAAGATGATGATGTTGAATGTTTGGTTGATACATATCCTGAGAGGCCACTCCACATGCAAATGGTGTAGGTGCTCTCAAACTACAGTTGTTCCAATATGTGTGCTCCTGGGGTATTTCTGTTTTCCTTTAAAATGTGGTCTTCAAGTTATACATCACTTTTTCTGTGTTCCTCTATTAACCTTGCCTTCAAGTTGTATGCATCTTGAATCTTGTATTATAAGTTTAGTCTGGAAATGATATAAGCCGGTCAAGGCCTTCAAGGCGAACCTTGGCAGCGGACAATATTTTCAGTTTCTGATCCGGATACTTCTTTTTCCAAGCGGCACTAAAAATCACGTGAGTTGCAGCGAAAAATCAAGCGAAAAATTAAGCTGCTAAATAATGATGGACGACCAAAAGTCAGGAAATATTCCGTGTTTTATCTTGCTGTATCTCCTCCCACAAGTGTTTGACGCGAATGAAAATTAAATCATGATATAGCCGAGAAAAGTAGCAATACACCATCGTAGTATCGACTCCGAGTTTAGGTTAAAACAGGATACATTTCGTTAATTTCTTCAGCATCGAAAACACGTCTTCCCCCTGTGAGCGACCGACTCGAATGATGGCATGAGCTTGGCTTGCAGTGAAGATGCTAAACCAGCGTGCGTAGGCTTTGAAATACGGAATATTTCACCAGCCGGGAGATTCGTGTTGCCTGTTGCAATACACATAAAATATCCGCAACAATGCGTGTGAAATCTGTTGAAGCGATACGCCTGGAGCCGTTGACGAACTAACACCTTGGACGCCGTTGACGCATAGAAACGACAGCAGCCGTTGACGAAGTGACACCGCCGAACAGTTTTACAGTTTGAACAGATGTAATAGTTTTTTTCGGTCTCCTCGTTCGCTGTAGTTTGCAATGTAGACTGCTTTTTCCGGGTCCGTCGTTCGCTGTAGTCCGCAAGGTGAACCTCTGTTTCCGGGCCCGTCGTTCGCTGTAGTTTGCAGTATGGACCTCTGTTTCCGTGCCCGTCGTTCGCTGTAGTCTGCAGTATGGACCTGTTTCCGTGCCCGTCGTTCGCTGTAGTCTGCAGTGTGGACCTCTGTTTCCGTGCCCGTCGTTCGCTGTAGTCTGCAGTATGGACCTCTGTTTCCGGGCCCGTCGTTCGCTGTAGTCTGCAGTCTGGACCTCTGTTTCTGGACCCGTCGTTCGCTGTAGTCTGCAGTGTGGACTTCTGTTTCCGTGCCCGTCGTTCGCTGTAGTCTGCAGTATGGACCTCTGTTTCCGGGCCCGTCGTTCGCTGTAGTCTGCAGTGTGGACCTCTGTTTCCGGGCCCGTCGTTCGCTGTAGTCTGCAGTGTGGACCTCTGTTTCCGTGCCCGTCGTTCGCTGTAGTCTGCAGTGTGGACCTCTGTTTCCGGGCCCGTTTCGCCGTAGTCTGCAGTGTGAACCTCTGTTGCCGGGCCCGTCGTTCGCTGTAGTCTGCAGTGTGGACTTCTGTTTCCCCGTGCCCGTCGTTCGCTGTAGTACATACATACAATTACATACATACGTGTATTTCATTCGTACAACACATTCATCATCAGGAACAAATGTTTCGATTGGTGCAAAAGCGCATGGCGCTTAAATCAAGGCACCTCTCGACAGGAGTACCCTAATCTGTGGCACAGTCGGACCGCCCGTCGGCCATGGCCGCTCGCCTCTCATTCCAGCAGGATACGAAGATGCCCTCAGCAGCGTCGGCGTTATCGGGATGAAGTGTAGGGCCTATTGACCCAAAAATATTTTAGTATTGGATATAAATTTTAAAGTTTCTTTCGCTATTGCTTGGTTAATATTGTGTGCGTTTGTTTCTCCATGAAGCAAAATTTTGATTTTTGATCGGCTGAAAAATGTGAAAAATCGGCTCCTATTATGAGGTAAATGTTCCGGTGGAGAACGTTTCTCTGCACTGCGTAGTTGAGGCAATGGGAAAGAAAATGTGTGTTTTCGTTTAGGTGGCCGCAGCTAGAGAACGGGGTATCTGGTCGAAGGATTTGGTGAGCGTGGCCATTTAATTTTGACATCGGCTCTAAGCTGCGTCAAAAGAGAGTTTGGGATTTTCTTTCCATACGTGTAGTATTCTGGAAGCTGTTTCGTAGATATATGTTCAAAAATGTATTTTCAAAGGATTTATGCGATTGAAGGCCTCTAATGTGTTCTGGAAGCTCATTGTACAGTTTTATCGTACTGGGTAAGAAGGAGTTTTTGAAGTTAGACGTTCTAGTCGCTAGCTCCATTCTGTGGTTTAGGTTGCGTAATTCTCTATGAGTAGTCAGATTCCGATTGTGAGGAAGAACATTTTTTTATATATGGGGGGATATCGTTATGGAACACTGTGCAAAAACTGAAGTTTATGAATTTTACGTCGATTCTTTAAACTATTCCAACCTAGATCTGATCTTAATTTTTCTGTAAACGTTCTTGGTAATGTCCCAGTAACGAGCCTTGCCGCCCTGTTTTGTAGCCTTTCGAGCCTTAGGCAATCCCCAGTTATTAAATTCCATCATATATTACATCACAGTAATCGAAATGAGGCATGATATATGTGCTATAGATATGGTTCAGGATTGACCGTGGTAAGTATGGGGCTACTGGATAAAGGGGGCCTAGAGTAGTGTGCACTTTTTTGATAATATTGCTTATGTGTGAGTGAAATCTTAAGTCTTTTGAAAAGGTCATACCTCAATGTTTGTGCTCATTAACAATGGGGATAACTTGGCCATCAAAAATAGATTTGGAGCTCCTGCATCTTGTCTGTAAGTAAAGGTCTATTGTATTGTTTTTGAGACATTGAAAGTAATTAACCAATTGTTTCCATACTCTTGAATTTTTACGAGATCGTTCTGGAGAGATCTTTGAACATCTTGAACATTTTCAGAAATGTGCTGAGCAAACAAACAAGTACCGTCGGCAAAAAACAAGATTTCGTTATTTATTTTAATGGACAGATCGTTTAGGTAGAGGAGTGCAAGTAGGGGCCCTAAAACTCAGCCCTGAGGGCATCCTGCGTTTATTGACTGTAGGGAAGATGTCGATTCGGTAACAATGACTCTCTGTCGTCTGCCTGTTAGGTATGAACGAAGCCAGTGGATAATGTTAGTCAGTCCGAATTCATGTTCGCATTTGTAGAGAAGTCCTGTGTGCCAGATTTTGTTGAAATAGCGAGAAATATCAAGGTACAGAACTGTGATGTCTTTTCCTTTGTCTAGAGATTCGTAAAGAGTGTGCGTGAAGTAAAAGAGTTGAAGTTGTGTCCCATGTCCTGGTCTGTACCCGCTTTGTCGTTCAGTAAGAAGATTATTGTCAGTAATGTGTCGATAAATTTTCCTGAAAATAATTTTCTCGAAAACTTTGGACAGGCAGGACAGTAAGCTAATTGGCCGATAATTACTGACATCGGCAGTACTACCTTTATTTTTTTATAAATTGGTTTAAAATTAGCCACCTTCCATGACTCCGGAAATTTACCTGCTTCAAGTGATTTATTAAAAAGCCTTGAGAGGGGATTTGATACTATAACTGCGGTTAGTTTAAGAAGTTTTACAGGCCAGTAGATTTATTTTTACTCAAACCATTAAGAGCGTTAAGTACTTCCTGTTCACTTACTGATATCTGTTCCAAATTGGGTGCTACAGAGTTTCGGGGGTGGTGGTGAATTGTTTTGCTGTCAGAATCTGGTAAATATGTGGGGCCGCAAAGTAAGAATTTAGGAGCTCTGCTTTTTCGCTATCATCTGTGACCAGCTGTTCATCAGAGTTTATTAGAGGAGGAATGCTAACCGTTTTTGAACTGCCGATCATTTTTCGAAGCGTTTGGTGATATTTGTGCAAGTTATGTTTTTCTTCCATGAGATAGGACGCCTGATTACGGAGATGCTGGCTTTTTAATTGTCGTGTCATTTGAGTCACGTTATTTCTCCACCGTTTCCATGTTTCCCAGTCGCGTCGACAGCCCTACAATATGCTGAGGAATTCATGTTTTTACAGGTTTGACAAGATTTGGCTTTTCTGAAAACCCGGTCCCGTTTTCGTATCATTCGTGTTAATGCAGCAGTCATCCAGGGTTTGTTATTGCGATTAAGTGTAATCTGTTTTTTTAGTACAGTCGTGGGCCGCTCTAAGTAGGGTAGAAGTAAAGAGATTTGTGCCTATGTCTATGTCATTGTCAATAATTTCGTCCCAATTAGTGGTTATCAAAGTTTGCGTTAGTCTCTGAATGTCCATATTACAGTAATCCCATACTTCCCTTTGTTTAGTGGGTGAAAAAGGAATACATCCTCGGACAGATGCAAAAATTGGGAAATGATCCAGGAGGGAAAAAGAAGAGAGAATGCCACTTGAAGTTACCAGATTGCAATTCGAGACAAAGCAAAGGTCTCCTGTGTTCCGTGTTCCTCATTCTATGCGCGTCGGTTCAAAAATTAGCTGCGTTAGAGAGAGGGAATCAGCGATGAGTTTTAATTCTCGTTCAGAGGGTTTGATTGTGGAGTGGTGAAATAAGTTATTTTGCAAATACACGTTCCCAGCATTTAAATATCCAATTACTATTATGTTTGAAGTGTCGAATTTTTTAGCATTGCTTACACTTTCTGTGAGATTAGCCAGGAATTCTTGCAGACGGTCCGTTTTCATATTAGGAGGTAAACATACTGCGCAAATTACTGTTGTGAAGTTACCAAATTTTAGTTTCGCCCAAATCCATTCCTCGTCGCGAATTTCTAGCTCTGGGATCGATTTACAGCAATTGAAGTACGACAGTTCAGAGCCACGCCTCCACCTTTGCGGTTCCTGTGCCGCGAAAATGGCTGCTGGAAGTCGGAGATCCTGAAAAGACTGGGATGCACAGAGTTATCTAGTTTAGTTTCAGAAAGAGCCAAGACTTGAACGCCATTATCCTCTACCAAATTTTCGAGTTCTTCCAATCTGCATTCACTAGTTACGCTGTTGATATTAATGTGAGCTACTTTAACATTTTCAATGATCTTAGGGCCTGGGTTTGTCTCTATCCCTCCGATTGTCAAAATATATATTAAATCTTGATACAAATTAAGCATCCACCAGCTATCTGGGTCCTGGCATAATTTTACTGAGTCAAAGTAGTTTGTTTTGCGTTTTTTGTCCATCTGGTTAATGATGCACGATAAGGCAGACGCCGACGCTGCAGCTGCGGGCTGCAATGGCAGTCCGAGGCGAGCCGTCATGCCGAACACCGTCCGTGCACACCGACTGGGCAGCTGCCAACATACCATCATCGGCATGAGAACATTTAACAAGTAAATCAACGAATAGTCTGCAGTGTGGAACTCTGTTTCCGGGCCCGTCGTTCGCTGTAGTCTGCAGTGTGGACCTCTGTTTCCGGGCCCGTCGTTCGCTGTAGTCTGCAGTGTGAACCTCTGTTTCCGGGCCCGTTGTAGTCCGCAGTGTGAACCTCTGTTTCCGGGCCCGTCGTTCGCTGTAGTCTGCAGTGTGGACCTCTGTTTCCGGGCCCGTCGTAGTCCGCAGTGTGAACCTCTTTCCGGGCCCGTCGTTCGCTGTAGTCTGCAGTGTGAACCTCTGTTTCCGGGCCCGTCGTAGTCCGCAGTGTGGACCTCTGTTTCGGGGCCCGTCGTAGTCCGCAGTGTGAACCTCTGTTTCCGGGCCCGTTGTAGTCCGCAGTGTGAACCTCTGTTTCCGGGCCCGTCGTTCGCTGTAGTCTGCAGTGTGGACCTCTGTTTCCGGGCCCGTCGTAGTCCGCAGTGTGAACCTCTGTTTCCGGGCCCGTCGTTCGCTGTAGTCTGCAGTGTGAACCTCTGTTTCCGGGCCCGTCGTAGTCCGCAGTGTGGACCTCTGTTTCCGGGCCCGTCGTAGTCCGCAGTGTGAACCTCTGTTTCCGGGCCCGTCGCTCGCTGTAGTCTGCAGTGTGGACCTCTGTTTCCGGGCCCGTCGTAGTCCGCAGTGTGAACCTCTTTCCGGGCCCGTCGTTCGCTGTAGTCTGCAGTGTGAACCTCTGTTTCCGGGCCCGTCGTAGTCCGCAGTGTGGACCTCTGTTTCCGGGCCCGTCGTAGTCCGCAGTGTGAACCTCTGTTTCCGGGCCCGTTGTAGTCCGCAGTGTGAACCTCTGTTTCCGGGCCCGTCGTTCGCTGTAGTCTGCAGTGTGGACCTCTGTTTCCGGGCCCGTCGTAGTCCGCAGTGTGAACCTCTGTTTCCGGGCCCGTCGTTCGCTGTAGTCTGCAGTGTGAACCTCTGTTTCCGGGCCCGTCGTAGTCCGCAGTGTGGACCTCTGTTTCCGGGCCCGTCGTAGTCCGCAGTGTGAACCTCTGTTTCCGGGCCCGTCGCTCGCTGTAGTCTGCAGTGTGGACCTCTGTTTCTGGGCCCGTAGTAGTCTGTAGTGTGAACCTCTGTTTCCGGGCCTGTCGTTCGCTGTAGTCCGCAGTGTGGACCTCTGTTTCCGGACCCGTTGTTCGCTGTAGTCTGCAGTATGGACCTCTGTTCCCGGGCCTGTCGTTCGCTGTAGTCTGCAGTGTGGACCTCTGTTTCCGGGCCAGTCGTAGTCCGCAGTGTGAACATCTGTTTCCGGGCCCGTCGTTCGCTGTAGTCTGCAGTGTGGACCTCTGTTTCCGTGCCCGTCGTTCGCTGTAGTCTGCAGTGTGTACCTCTGTTTCCGTGCCCGTCGTTCGCCGTAGTCTGCAGTGTGGACCTCTGTTTCCGGGCCCGTCGTAGTCTGTAGTGTGAACCTCTGTTTCCGGGCCCGTCGTTCGCTGTAGTCCGCAGTGTGAACCTCTGTTTCCGGGCCCGTCGTTCGCTGTAGTCTGCAGTGTGAACCTCTGTTTCCGGGCCCGTCGTTCGCCGTAGTCTGCAGTGTGGACTTCTGTTTCCGGGCCCGTCGTTCGCTGTAGTCCGCAGTGTGTACCTCTGTTTCCGTGCCCGTCGTTCGCTGTAGTCCGCAGTGTGGACCTCTGTTTCCGGGCCCGTCGTAGTCCGCAGTGTGAACCTCTTTCCGGGCCCGTCGTTCGCTGTAGTCTGCAGTGTGAACCTCTGTTTCCGGGCCCGTCGTAGTCCGCAGTGTGGACCTCTGTTTCCGGGCCCGTCGTAGTCCGCAGTGTGAACCTCTGTTTCCGGGCCCGTTGTAGTCCGCAGTGTGAACCTCTGTTTCCGGGCCCGTCGTTCGCTGTAGTCTGCAGTGTGGACCTCTGTTTCCGGGCCCGTCGTAGTCTGCAGTGTGAACCTCTGTTTCCGGGCCCGTCGTTCGCTGTAGTCCGCAGTGTGGACCTCTGTTTCCGGGCCCGTCGTAGTCTGCAGTGTGAACCTCTGTTTCCGGGCCCGTCGTTCGCTGTAGTCCGCAGTGTGGACTATTCTGAGAATCGATGTTAGAAGTCCGAAATTATAATGGTGAAAGGTCTGAGTTCAAGTATGCCTCCATTGGTATTGAATTCTTTCTATAAGATTTCTCGAGACATTTCAGTCACATTTTTCAGCTTTTCCAATTTAGGGCACTTAAACGCACAGCTTTTTTTAATTCAAGGAACTTGTATTCTGGCATAGAAGTTACAAGCAAACAAGCGAATTTTTGACATTCAAATTAATTTTACAGCTTTGGAAATTAAACCTCAAGGGAAATCCATCACCAAAGTCGTAAATTCGATATTTCGGTATTTTATGCGATATTTTATGCATTCATACAACGCACTCACTATGTACAGACCGGAAGCTTACATTCGCCGGCACCCTTAGGGACAGCGTCACCGCAATCTGCGGGCCATAGGCTGCTCCGGTATCCCCAAGCCGCAGCGCTCAGCACAGGCCGAGCCCTCACATGAGGGCCGCGGGCGAGACATCGGACCGGTGGATCACTTTAAAGGCCGATCAGGCCCGTGCACCCACAAACAGGGACGCCGGCTAGCACGGCGTTGATTCCACTGCTGCGGCGCGCCCTCCCCAGTGCACCGCTATCTCCTGGGTAGGAGGCGGCCGCGGAAAAGGCTCCCACAGGTCAGCCTTGATCCAGTGGCCTTCCACACCCAAGCATGGCGCCTTTCCCAACTGCGCCACGGCACAATGGGACCAATGCACTATGTGGCACGACACAATTCGTAGCCGCTGTTTGACGACAGCGGGTGGATAAACAATGTTGAGAATATAGTCAAAACTCAGTTATGCTTGTAGCTAAGTACATTTTGACACTTCTTTTATGCTTTCACAGGCGGATCCAGGCGAGTCAAGTGAGGCACGTACTTCCCCGATTGACTCTCAGCGCCCTCCTGAATGGCTGATGGCGCGTCCTGCATTTTAGCCGACCACCGCCTCCCCGCCCCCACCCCACCAGGGATGCGGGAATCTGCGCCTCTGAATTAGGATTAGAACACAGCAAAATAATAAAATTGTCATAAATTAAAAATATTGATCAGAATACACCCGAAATGAATCGAATCTCGACTCTTTTGGATGCGACTACCAATTAGGTACCTTGTAACACCAAGTACGGAAACCATAAAAACCCATTTACCCGGTCGCGGATCCAGGACTTTATTTCGGGGGTGGGGGAACTAGGGGGTGGGAGCCTGCCCCACCAGCACATGGATAGCCTCCGGCTGTTCATTTCCTAAAGGGGTTCGAACATTTCGGGGAGGGGCATGGATCCGCCATTGTATTTATCCTCATAACGGCTTTCTAAAGTAAAAAGCTGGAAAGAATAAAATCGTCTTGAAAGTAAAAGTCTATCAAAGTAGACCCTAAGTGAACCGAATGGAACGTTTTTGGAAATGAATGAATTTCTAGTAAAAACTTCACCTGGTGATCTGCTTGCGTGCTTAAACCCCAAATCTGACTGTGTGACATGGCAAGTCATTTTGATGCTGATTTCCCGTCAAAAACAAATCACTTCTAGAGGTGGAAATATGTACTAGATTCACCACTGCTGATTGGCCCATTCCAAATGTAAGCCGTAATTTCCATATACGTCCACAGGACTTGGGTTTGGCACCGAATTCCTATGTTAATGTTTCATGATCCAACGCCCAAACATAACTAGAAAAAAACAACATGTTAAGGACTTTTATATGCATTTAGGATATCTGAAATCTGCATGAGTTAGAAGATATGCATATGGAATAGATATGCAGACGTTTCTTCACAAACGACAGATATATATCGAAACATAGTGCCCGTACATCCAGCGTTGGGGTGCCACCGCCTCAGCGGAGCGCCGTGGTGTCAGCTAAAAAGTGCGATAATTGAAAATGGCACAAGTTCGTGCAGCTAAATGTTTCCATTCCAGATAAAGAAAGCATTGAAGAATGAATGGATACCAAAGTCATCGTGGGACCTCGTGGGACTTCTAGTTTCACTCTATGTTTATGAGGAAGTCATATTTCATTTTCTACAGACCTGACATTAGTAATAGAATTGATTATATTCATCATTCCTTTGCAGTGTGATATCCGGCAGACCTGGCGAAACATTCGGTGTTCATTCAAAACCTTTGTTCACGGCGGTATATATGCTACCTGCGACATTATGGCCCAAATTAAACGCCAGATCCCAAAAATGTATGGACCATTGTCTCTTGTTTGAGCCATATTTTGGGGCAATTTAAGAAAGTAACCAAAATAAATTTTGGCGTGCTAGCTCCTGGATCGGGTCCATAGTGCACGGGGGTGGTTATTAATACGGTAATTAATTGATTGGTCGTGTAATGATTGTTTATCGATAAGTAAGGCAAAGGGGGCATGCCTAACTGGGGATGAATCATATGAAGTCAATAACCTTTCCATGGGATGACTATTAAACTTTGGGCGTTTTTATTGTGCATCTACAGGGAATTCTGTCTAGAAATTTCTGAGTGCGGATATCAAAATGAAAATACAATAAATAGAAATACGGTATTAACGCTTCAAAGTCGTGTTTCTACAGATAGCACAGTTTGTGCATCACCGCATAAACGCAAAAAGCGAAGCAAAAAGCCAACTTTGAATAGCATCAAAAGCTCAAAGCCTAAAAACTGGAAAAATACCTAGGACATCTTTTACGCAAACAAAATATTTTCATAAGGTCAAATTTATTCCTGTCTGGGGAGAGGAGAGGAGAGGAGAGGAGAGGAGAGGAGAGGAGAGGAGAGGAGAGGAGAGGAGAGGAGAGGAGAGGAGAGGAGAGGAGAGGAGAGGAGAGGAGAGGGAGAGGAGAGGAGAGGAGAGGAGAGGAGAGGAGAGGAGAGGAGAGGAGAGGAGAGGAGAGAGGAGAGGAGAGGAGAGGAGAGGAGAGGAGAGGAGAGGAGAGGAGAGGAGAGGAGAGGAGAGGAGAGATGGGCCCCTAAGATGTAAAAAGCTACCAGTTTGATTGTAAGAATTCAAACTGGATACGATTTGTCTCATGCCAAACTCCATTTTAAGGGCTAAATTAAAACTGTTAATTCTTTGAAGGGGCAAAATCATATGTATGATATATCAAATATATCATAACATATGCTTCATTTTTACCTTTTTTTAGATTCCTGGTAGCTCTTGGCTCTGCCATTTTTTACGAATAGTTATTGACAGATAATTTATGTAAAATTCTCATGTCTTTCAGTTATGTGAAAATTACAAATTAATTGACGGTTCCCGGGTTAGAACAAGATGCTGAAATATATACATTCCTCCAATTTTTTGCACAGACTCCAAACGCCAGATATTGCGTGACATCTATGACATCGGAATAAATGGTATGGTGCAAAAACATCATCAAAGGCCGCCCCGGTAGCTCAGTTGGTAGAGCGTTGGGCTCCGGCCCGCTGCTCAGAAGCATGCAGTGGCAGTGCATCTCCAGGCTTGGGATCGGTTCCCCTGAGACGCTCCGGCGCTCAATAGTTTACCCGACGTACAGGTCGGCTGGCAACTGACTGGTGAGAGGGTGACCTGAGCGGGGCGGCCGTCCCTGTGCTTTGTGGGACGTTAAACTTTGGCTTCTAAATTAACCCTCCATTGAGGGAGTTGCTCGTTCGGGTGGTGGGGTCGGGGTCTCCGTGACAAGTCCCTTGACGACTTTAGTGAGACTCCGACTCCAGCAGCCTTACCAGGAACAACTTGAACAAAATTTATAAAAAAGGCGGTTCTGGGAAAGCAAAATAGTGGCACAAGATTCATATTGTCAATGTGTAAAAGGCATGTACATATGCTCCTCAGCGACTGATGCTTGTTATATGCCCAACCTTTATCCGCCCACGCCGAACCGTGGGGCGTTCTGAGTGATTTTGTCTCCTTGATCCACCTATAGATTATTTTTTTCTTTTTTGGTCTGTGGACCAAATGCCCGCCCTTCTTATGCATTTGGTTGTCCTCGTCCCATTCATTTCACACGTGCTCAAATACGCCTGAACATGCGTGAAACCACTTAATGACAATGCCTGAGCAAACCTATGGCATCTTACTATCATGTGGGTTAGGTTTGGGAGTATTGCATGGGCAGTTTTATTCCGGAGTGGCGTTCATGACAATGTGCTGGTCTTTTCAGGTAAGGTTTGGGAAATGCCCAAAATTTGTTCAGCCATGTCAGACCAAGCAAGCAGAAATGGTATCTTCAAAATGAAGAGTTGCTAGGTGCTAACGGCCTGCACTCGCCCGGCAATGGAGGACCCCGCCGGGACGAAGGACTCGGACACCGGCGACATGTCCAGCACGCGCCACGACATTTTCATCCAGGAGATCGAGGGCATGGACGACTACTGGGGCAGCACATTCCGAGCTGTGTACGACCAGTCGGATCAGGCGGCCTTCCACCGGCAGCTAGAACTGCGCATACGCGAGCACGACCGCAACATCGAGCGCATGTGCAACTTCCACTACCAGGGCTTCATCGACTCGATCCGGCAGCTGCTGCAGGTGCGCGCCGACGCCGGCCGCCTGAAGTCGCAGGTCACCGCCGGCAACGCGGCGCTGCAGCAGGAGTCGCAGCAGCTGCTGCAGGTGGCGCAGCAGCTGCAGCGGGCCCGCAGGGTGCAGGCGCACGTGGCCGACGGCCTGGCAGCGCTGCGCCGCTGCCTGCCCGTCCTTCAGACCTACTCCAAGCTGCGCAAGCAGATGCGAGAGCAGCGCTTCTACCCGGCACTGCGCACTCTGGAGCAGCTGGAGCAGCTGCACCTGCCGCGGGTGGCGCCCTACCGCTTCTCGCAGGAGATGCTGGAGAGCGTGCCGCGCATGCGACAGCATATCCGTGACGCGTCCATGTCTGACCTGAAGGACTTCCTGGAGGTGGTGCGGCGGGAGTCTGCGCGGGTCGGAGAGTCGGCTATGCGGCGGCTGGTCGAGCCGACCGCTGGTGGCCGACCTACTCCCGTGGTGGAGAAACGACTGACGCTGGCCTTCCTGGGCGTGGACGCGCTGCAGGCGATCTCAGTGTACGGACAGGGCGAACACGTGGAAGACGACACGGACGTCTCACCGCAGGATGTAGTCGACTTCTCGGCTGTGTACCGGTGTTTACACGTGTTCAGCGCGCTGGGCGATGGTGACAGCTTTCGGTCGTACTACCTGAAGCAGCGGCAGAAGCAGGCGGCGCTGGCACTCGGCCCGCCGGCCTCCTCTGGCTCGGCACAACAGCCGGCGCTGGTCGGCGTCCGCGACTGCCTCCATGGTGTGGCCGGCTTCTTTGTGATCGAGGACCATGTGCTCAACACAGCACGTGGACTGGTGACCCGCTGCCAGCTGGACAGGCTGTGGGCTGAAACCTTCTCGGAGCTGACTGAGTTTGTGCAGACCCACGCTGCCACGTGCACCGACGCTAACCTGCTGCTCACCTTCGCCCGGCTCATCAGTCTGTTCGGACGCACCATGCGCGACTACGGCTTCTCGGTGTCGGCTCTGCAGGAGCTGCTGCTGGGCCTGCGGCAGCACTACACCGAGGTGCTGATGCAGCGCTGGGTGGCCGTCTTCAGGGAGATCTTCCAGCTGGATAACTACCACCCTGTGCAGGTGGACTCGCTGGACGAGTATGCCCAGATCACCGCCGTCTTTCCTTACGAGAACGCGCAACTGGAGCGGGCGCCGTTCCCGCGACAGTTCCCCTTCTCGCTCATGGTGCCCAAGGTCTACTCACAGGTCAGTGCATATCTCGGGGGGGGGCAGATGAACGGGAATATTGTGGTGTGAAACTCGGCGTTTCGCCCAGTTGAGGTAGATACGTGGGGGCGACGCCTTTGGGGGCATCGCGGAACCGAAGGCGATTGTTCGAGCACTTTTTAAGCGAAAGCAAAGTTTTGCGTCTCCGGAATAGAAAACCTCGATAGACACTAGTCACGTGACGTCTGCACGTGCTGAACTTCGACCTTGATGATTTAAGTCCATAACATAACCCCTAAGGGCTAATAACGGAAAGTAAGACATTTCATCTTCGGAACGGAAGACCCCCGATGTATTAGTTTTCCAAAGTCTGCACGTGCAAAACTTGCACCATGCTGACCTCAGTTCATCAATGAACACCAACATGCCAAATTTCAGCCCAATCGGCCAAATAGTTTCCGAGATAGGGCCTGAGAGGTTACGCAGCTACTGCGCATGCGCAGTCGGCAGGTCACTGATTGGCTGATTCAGAGAGGTGCAGTGGCCAGCCTGGGTCACCATCCCCGAAAACGGTAAGCCTAGCTTCATTTGTTTGCCCATGATAACGTTATTGGTCTTCCGTAGCCTTAACACTAATCCATAGGGTATCTTCAAACTGGGGGTGCCCGTGTGTACGGGAAGGCACCGTTTGCGCCTGTTACCCTATTACTAAATCAGACGGTACAAATAAGCCTTGTTTTAAGACTTAAAGACACTATCTGCACCACCAGCAGCCTTATAGTGTCTTAAAATCCAATTTTGGATTGGTGTCGGTCCCCCTCAAGATCACGTGGCACGCGCCAGGGGTTATCCAGACGGTTCAAAGTGGTGTCATCTAACATATAATCCCCCTGGCTACAATCGAGGCGGGTTTCATCTAAAACGTTCCCATATGGTAGAAGCCAAGTATCCCATAGCCTTAACACTAATTCATAGAGTATCTTCAAACTGGGGGGTGCCTGTGTGTACGGGAGGGCACCGTTACTCACTTTTACCCTATAACTCAATCAGACAGTACCTATAATCGTGGTTTTAGGACTTAAAGCGGGTATCTGCACCATCAGCAGCCTTATACTGTGCTAAATCCTAGTATTGAAGGGGTGCCGGTCCGCACTCAAGGTCACGTGGCACGCGCCAGGGGTCATCGAGACGGGTCAAAGTGGTATCATCTGAAACATAACCCCCTTGGCTACCATCGATGCGGGTTTTATCAAAACGGCTTCTATAGGGTAGCCGCCATGGGCTTGTGAACTCAAAAAATGGAAAAATCTCCAGAAATTTATAAAACCTCTAAAAATCCCCTTAACAGGGGACCTTGATCGAAACAAGTGTCGGGTGGGTATGGTACCCTACCGGCGACAGTTGCACCGCAGGTGTCAGTTTGGCCTTATCTGGAAAGCTCTGGGTGCCATAGGGGGCACAAATCTGACCCAAGAGGAAAACTATTTTTAAAAGGTTTTTCGCAGCGGAGGATCCCCAGCCAACGTAATGATACCAAATAAGCACCCACCAGCTGCCCCCAGACCTTGTTACCACACATGCATGCACTTATTGGCCCAATGTGACACCGGTAGTGCACCAGGACCCCCTCAAGGGGGCAAAGTCGAGATTTTTGGGCTGCAAGGTCATTTTCAAGGTCATATAGCGCGTGACTCGAAGTTTTCCCAGATATACCACCCATACCCGGAAGTACCCAAGGGTGCCCACTAACACCTCAAGAAGTTTAAACAGAATCGTTAGAGCCATTTTTGAGAACATTTTGGTTTTCTAAATTTTCGATTTTTTCCCATAGACTTAACACGTGAAATTTCACGTGCAGACTGCACGTGCCTCGGAGTTTTCCTGGGGTGGTGACCCACACCACAAGGTAGGCCAGCACCAGAACCCCAACTCTAGAAAAAATCACCAAAATCGTACGAGCCGTTTGGGCTGGAACCAAGTTGCGGTTATTTCCAACACTTACAGAAATGCACCCCCTGGAGATGTAGCTCAGTCGATTTTCAATGGAAAATCACAATGCTAAAGCATAGCGATTTTGCCCATTGACAATCGCCTGCGGTTAATCGTTGTTTTCAATAGTGCCCTGTTATTTTACGTGGGGGCGACGCCTTTAGGGGCATCACAGGACCGAAGGTGATTGCCCGAGCACCTTTTCGCTTCTCGGCAACGGAAGACCCTTGACAGTCAATTTTAAGGACTTCTGCACGTGCAACACTTGCACGTTCCGGTTTTCAGTTCCTAAAATTCCTGCAGAAAAATTCGGCAGAAAATAACAAATTGGGATCTCCGGAAGGGAGGACCCTCGGTAGAGACTGGTTTTGTCACGTGAGCACGTGCAAAACTTCGATCTTGCTGACTTTAGTTCATAACATTACCCCTACACACCAATTTTCAGCCGAATCGGCCCACTGGTTGCAGAGATATTCCCCATTCAGGGTATGTGCTACTGCGCATGCGCAGTGTCTTGATAACTGATTGGCTGATTCAGAGAGGTGTGGTAGCAGGCTTGTGGCAATATCTCCGAAAACAACACCCCTAACTATATTTGTTTGTCCGTGGAAGCATCATCAGTGTTTCATTGCTTTAACACTAGTCCATAGGGTATCTTCAAACTGAGGGTGCCCGTGTGTATTAAAGGGCACTGTTTGCACCTAAAACGATATCACTCTATCAGATGGTGTCAGTAATCGTGGTCTCCGTACGTAAAAGTGCTCTCTGTTCGAACAGAGGCCATATACTGACCCAAAATTCAGTTTTGGAGGGGTACCGGTGCACACTCAAGGTCACGTGGCACAAGATAGGAGGCACCCAAAGGGTTTCAAATGAATTCATTCAACACATAACCCTTCTGGGTACAAACGAGGCAAGTTTCGTCAAAAACAGGCCCATACAGTCGCAGCCAGGGGCTTGTGTACTCCAAAAAGGAGAAAATCTCCAGAAATTTTAGAAACCTCTAAAAATCTCCTTAATGGGGGACCTTTATCAAAACAAGTGTAGGGCAGGTAAAGTACGCTAGTGGTAATAGTTGCACCGCAGGTGTTAGTTTTACCCCATCTTTAAAGGCCTGGGTGCTATAGGGGCCACCCACCCGACTGGAGAGGAAAAATATATTTTAAAGGTTTTGCGCAGTGGAGGACCCCTGGCCAATCTCATACTACCCATTAACCACCCATCCAGTGGCCCCAGGCATTGTGTCCATGGATGCATACACTTCGTGGCCCAAGGGGCCACCGGTGCCCACCGGGGCCTCCTCTAGGGGGCAAAAATGAGATTTTTGGGCTGCAAGGTCAATTTTAAGGTCAAATTGCACTCAATTTAGGATTTTCCCAGATATACCACCCATACCCCCTAGTAGTCAAGGGTACCGACTAACACCTCAAAGAGTTTCAGAAAAATCGTTGGCGTCATTTTTGAGAAAATTTTAATTCTTTAATTTTCCGAAAAATCTCCGTAGACTTAACACGTAAAATATCACGCGCAGATTGCACGTGCTTCGAAGTTTTCCTGGGGTAGTGACCCATATCACGGGGTAGGTCCCCATGGGTACCATATCATATTAAAAAAGGAACAAAATCTATCGAGCCGATTTTCAGCAAATTGGCCATCTTTGTTTCCGTAATGTTAAACCCTATGGAAAAAGGGGTGTCGATTGCACGTGCATCGGAGTTTTCCTGGGGTAGTGACCTATGCCACAAAGTAGATCACCATCGGGACCCTAACTCTAGAAAAAATCATCAAAATCGTACGAGCCGTTTGGGCTGGTACCAACTATCCCCGATCTCATGCAGTTGATGGAAACATGTCCCTGATGAGTTAGCTCAGTTGATTTTCAATGGAAAATCTCAATTCTAAAGGAATAGAGCTTTTCAACATTTGCAATCACCTTCGGTACGTGGGGGCGACGCCTTTAGGGGCATCGCAGGACCGAAGGTGATTGCCCGAGCACCTTTTCGCTTCTCGGCAACGGAAGACCCTTGACAGTCAATTTTTAGGACTTCTGTACGTGCAACACTTGCACGTTCCGGTTTTCAGTTCCTAAAATTCCTGCAGAAAAATTCGGCAGAAAATAACAAATTGGGATCTCCGGAAGGGAGGACCCTCGGTAGAGACTGGTTTGGTCACGTGAGCACGTGCAAAACTTCGATCTTGCTGACTTTAGTTCATAACATTACCCCTACACACCAATTTTCAGCCGAATCGGCCCACTGGTTGCAGAGATATTCCCCATTCAGGGTATGTGCTACTGCGCATGCGCAGTGTCTTGGTCACTGATTGGCTGATTCAGAGAGGTGTGGTAGCAGGCTTGTGGCAATATCCCCGAAAACAACACCCCTAACTATATTTGTTTGTCCGTGGAAGCATCATAAGTGTTCCATTGCTTTAACACTAGTCCATAGGGTATCTTCAAACTGAGGGTGCCCGTGTGTATAAAAGGGCACTGTTTGCACCTATAACGATCTCACTCTATCAGATGGTGTCAGTAATCGTCGTCTCCGTACGTAAAAGTGCTCCCTGTACGAGCAGAGACCATATACTGACCAAAAATTCAGTTTTGGGGGATACCGGTGCACACTCAAGGTCACGTGGCACGCGCTAGGAGGCACCCAAAGGGTTTCAAATGACTTCATTCAACACATAACCCTCTTGGGTACAAACGTGGCAAGTTTCGTCAAACACGTTCCCATACAGTAGCAGCCAGGGGCTTGTAAACTCCAAAAATTAGAAAATTCTCCAGAAATTTTAGAAACCTCTAAAAATCTCCTTAATGGGGGACCTTTATCAAAACAAGTGTAGGGCAGGTAAAGTATGCTAGTGGTAATAGTTGCACCGCAGGTGTTAGTTTTACCCCATCTTTAAAGGCCTGGGTGCTATAGGGGCCACCCACCCGACTGGAGAGGAAAAAATATATTTTAAAGGTTTTGCGCAGTGGAGGACCCCTGGCCAATCTCATACTACCCATTAACCACCCATCCAGTGGCCCCAGGCATTGTGTCCATGCATGCATACACTTTTTGGCCCAAGGTGCCACCGGTGCCCCACCGGGGCCTCCTCTAGGGGGCAAAATTGAGATTTTTGGGCTGCAAGGTCAATTTCAAGGTCAAATTGCACACAATTTAGGATTTTCCCAGATATACCACCCATACCCCCTAGTAGTCGAAGGTACCGACTAACACCTCAAAGAGTTTCAGAAAAATCGTTGGCGCCATTTTTGAGAAAATTTTAATTCTTTAATTTTCCGAAAAATCTCCGTAGACTTAACACGTAAAATTTCACGTGCAGATTGCACGTGCTTCGAAGTTTTCCTGGGGTAGTGACCCATATCACGGGGTAGGTCCCCATGGGTACCATATCATATTAAAAAAAGGAACAAAATCTATCGAGCCGATTTTCAGCAAATTGGCCATCTTTGTTTCCGTAATGTTAAACCCTATAGGAAAAAGGGGTGTCGATTGCACGTGCATCGGAGTTTTCCTGGGGTAGTGACCTATGCCACAAAGTAGATCACCATCGGGACCCTAACTCTAGAAAAAATCATCAAAATCGTACGAGCCGTTTGGGCTGGTATCAAACTATCCCCGATCTCCAACAAGTAGATGAAAACATCTCCCTGATGAGTTAGCTCAGTTGATTTTCAATGGAAAATCTCAATTCTAAAGAATAGAGCTTTTCGGCATTTGCAATCACCTTCGGTAACGTGGGGGCGACGCCTTTAGGGGCATCGCAGGACCGAAGGTGATTGCTCGAGCACCTATTCGCTTCTCCGGAACGGAAGACCCTTGATAGTTAATTTTTGTGACGTCTGCACGTGCAAAACGTGCACCTTCCTGTTTTTAGTTCACATAACCCCCACAGGACAATTTGGCAGAAAATGACAAATTTGAATCTCCGGAACGGAGGACCCTCGGTAGAGACTGGTTTTGTCACGTGAGCACGTGCAAAACTTCGATCTTGCTGACTTTAGTTCATAACATAACCCCTACATACCAACTTTCAGCCGAATCGGCCCACTGGTTCCGAAGATATAGCCCATTAGGTATTATGCGCTACTGCGCATGCGCAGTGCCCAGGTCACTGATTGGCTGATTCAGAGAGGTGTAGTAGCAGGCTTGTGGCACTGTCCCCGAAAACGGTAGCCGTAGCTCTATTTGTTTGGCCGTGGAAGCATCATAAGTGTCCCATTGCTACACTAATGCATAGGTATCTTCACTGGGGGTGCCTGTGTTTAGGAACCGTTGACCTATAATCTATCACCCCCAGACGTGCCCATTCCGAAAACGGTACCCGTAGCTCATTTGTTTGGCATGAAGCTTATAAGTGTTCCATTGCTTTAACACTAATCCATAGGGTATCTTCAAACTGGGGGTGCCCGTGTGTACAGAGGGGCACTGTTTGCACCTATAACCATCTCACTCAATCAGATGGTGTCAGTAATCGTCGTTTCAGTACGTAAAAGGGCTATCTGTACGAACAGAGACCGTATACCCTCCCAAAATTCAGTTTTGGAGGGGTACCCGTCTGCACTCAAGGTCACGTGGCACGCGCTAGGGGCACCCAAAGGATTTCCGATGGTTTCATATGACTCATAACCTCTCTGGGTACAAACGAGGCAAGTTTCGTCAAAAACAGGCCCATACAGTCGCAGCCAGGGGCTTGTGTACTCCAAAAAGGAGAAAATCTCCAGAAATTTTAGAAACCTCTAAAAATCTCCTTAATGGGGGACCTTTATCAAAACAAGTGTAGGGCAGGTAAAGTATGCTAGTGGTAATAGTTGCACCGCAGGTGTTAGTTTTACCCCATCTTTAAAGGCCTGGGTGCTATAGGGGCCACCCACCCGACTGGAGAGGAAAAAATATATTTTAAAGGTTTTGCGCAGTGGAGGACCCCTGGCCAATCTCATACTACCCATTAACCACCCATCCAGTGGCCCCAGGCATTGTGTCCATGGATGCATACACTTTTTGGCCCAAGGGGCCACCGGTGCCCCACCGGGGCCTCCTCTAGGGGGCAAAAATGAGATTTTTGGGCTGCAAGGTCAATTTCAAGGTCAAATTGCACACAATTTAGGATTTTCCCAGATATACCACCCATACCCCCTAGTAGTCGAAGGTACCGACTAACACCTCAAAGAGTTTCAGAAAAATCGTTGGCGCCATTTTTGAGAAAATTTTAATTCTTTAATTTTCCGAAAAATCTCCGTAGACTTAACACGTAAAATTTCACGTGCAGATTGCACGTGCTTCGAAGTTTTCCTGGGGTAGTGACCCATATCACGGGGTAGGTCCCCATGGGTACCATATCATATTAAAAAAGGAACAAAATCTATCGAGCCGATTTTCAGCAAATTGGCCATCTTTGTTTCCGTAATGTTAAACCCTATGGAAAAAAGGGGTGTCGATTGCACGTGCATCGGAGTTTTCCTGGGGTAGTGACCTATGCCAAAGAGTAGATCACCATCGGGACCCTAACTCTAGAAAAAATCATCAAAATCGTACGAGCCGTTTGGGCTGGTACCAACTATCCCCGATCTCCAACAAGTAGTGAAAACATCTCCCTGATGAGTTAGCTCAGTTGATTTTCAATGGAAAATCTCAATTCTAAAGAATAGAGCTTTTCAGCATTTGCAATCACCTTCGGTTACGTGGGGGCGACGCCTTTAGGGGCATCGCGGGACCGAAGGTGATTGCTCGAGCACCTATTCGCTTCTCCGGAACGGAAGACCCTTGATAGTGAATATTGTCTGAGGTCTGCACGTGCATAACTTGCACCTTCCTGTTTTCAGTTCATAAAACCGCCACAGAACAATTCGGCAGAAAATGACAAATTTGAATCTCCGGAACGGAGGACCCTCGATAGAGACTGGCTTTGTCACGTGAGCACGTGCAAAACTTCCACCTTGCTGACTTTAGTTCATAACATAACCCCTACATACCAAATTTCAGCCGAATCGGCCCACTGGTTGGAAAGATATAGCCCATTGGGGTTATGCGCTACTGCGCATGCGCAGTGCCCCGGTCACTGATTGGCTGTTTCAGAGAGGTGTAGTAGCAGGCTTGTGGCACTGTTCCCGAAAACGGTAGGCGTAGCTCTATTTGTTTGGCCCTGCAAGTATCATAAGTGTTCCATTGCTTTAACACTAATGCTTAGGGTATCTTCACACTGGGGGTGCCTTAGTTTATAGCAAAGGGCCGTTTGCACCTATAATCCTATCACTTCATCAGATGTGACCCCAATACCACAAACGGTACCCGTAGCTCTATTTGTTTGTCAGTGGAAGCCTCATAAGTGTTCCGTTGCTTTAACACTAGTCCATAGGGTATCTTCAAACTGGGGGTGCCCGTGTGTACAGAGGGTCACTTTTTGCACCTATAACCGTCTCACTCCATCAGATGGTGTCAGTCAACGTCATTTCAGTACGTAAAACGGCTATCTGTACGAACAGAGACCGTATACCCTCCCAAAATTCAGTTTTGGAGGGGTGCCCGTCTGCATTCAAGGTCACGTGGCACGCGCTAGGGGGCACCCAAATGATTTCCGATGGTTTCATATGACTCATAACCTCTCTGGGTACAAACGAGGCAAGTTTCGTCAAAAACAGGCCCATACAGTCGCAGCCAGGGGCTTGTGTACTCCAAAAAGGAGAAAATCTCCAGAAATTTTAGAAACCTCTAAAAATCTCCTTAATGGGGGACCTTTATCAAAACAAGTGTAGGGCAGGTAAAGTATGCTAGTGGTAATAGTTGCACCGCAGGTGTTAGTTTTACCCCATCTTTAAAGGCCTGGGTGCTATAGGGGCCACCCACCCGACTGGAGAGGAAAAAATATATTTTAAAGGTTTTGCGCAGTGGAGGACCCCTGGCCAATCTCATACTACCCATTAACCACCCATCCAGTGGCCCCAGGCATTGTGTCCATGGATGCATGCACTTTTTGGCCCAAGGGGCCACCGGTGCCCCACCGGGGCCTCCTCTAGGGGGCAAAAATGAGATTTTTGGGCTGCAAGGTCAATTTCAAGGTCAAATTGCACTCAACTAAGGATTTTCCCAGATATACCACCCATACCCCCCAGTAGTCGAAGGTACCGACTAACACCTCAAAGAGTTTCAGAAAAATCGTTGGCGCCATTTTTGAGAAAATTTTAATTCTTTAATTTTCCGAAAAATCTCCGTACACTTAACACGTAAAATTTCACGTGCAGATTGCACGTGCTTCGAAGTTTTCCTGGGGTAGTGACCCATATCACGGGGTAGGTCCCCATGGGTACCATATCATATTAAAAAAGGAACAAAATCTATCGAGCCGATTTTCAGCAAATTGGCCATCTTTGTTTCCGTAATGTTAAACCCTATGGAAAAAAGGGGTGTCGATTGCACGTGCATCGGAGTTTTCCTGGGGTAGTGACCTATGCCACAAAGTAGATCACCATCGGGACCCTAACTCTAGAAAAAATCATCAAAATCGTACGAGCCGTTTGGGCTGGTACCAACTATCCCCGATCTCCAACAAGTTGTGGAAACATGTCCCTGATGAGTTAGCTCAGTTGATTTTCAATGGAAAATCTCAATTCTAAAGAATAGAGCTTTTCGGCATTTGCAATCACCTTCGGTAACGTGGGGGCGACGCCTTTAGGGGCATCGCGGGACCGAAGGTGATTGTTCGAGCACCTATTTGCTTCTCCGGAACGGAAGACCCTTGATAGTCAATTTTGTATGACGTCTGCACGTGCAAAACTTGCACCTTCCTGTTTTCAGTTCATAAAACCCCCACAGATCAATTCGGCAGAAAATAACAAATTTGCATCTCCGGAACGGAAGACCCTCGACAGAGACTGGTTTTGTCACGTGAGCACGTGCAAAACTTCCACCTTGCTGACTTTAGTTCATAACATAACCCCTACATACCAAATTTCAGCCGAATCGGCCCACTGGTTGGAAAGATATAGCCCATTGGGGTTATGCACTACTGCGCATGCGCAGTGCCCCGGTCACTGATTGGCTGTTTCAGAGAGGTGTAGTAGCAGGCTTGTGGCACTGTTCCCGAAAACGGTAGGCGTAGCTCTATTTGTTTGGCCCTGCAAGTATCATAAGTGTTCCATTGCTTTAACACTAATGCTTAGGGTATCTTCACACTGGGGGTGCCTTAGTTTATAGCAAAGGGCCGTTTGCACCTATAATCCTATCACTTCATCAGATGTGACCCCAATACCACAAACGGTACCCGTAGCTCTATTTGTTTGTCAGTGGAAGCCTCATAAGTGTTCCGTTGCTTTAACACTAGTCCATAGGGTATCTTCAAACTGGGGGTGCCCGTGTGTACAGAGGGTCACTTTTTGCACCTATAACCGTCTCACTCCATCAGATGGTGTCAGTCAACGTCATTTCAGTACGTAAAACGGCTATCTGTACGAACAGAGACCGTATACCCTCCCAAAATTCAGTTTTGGAGGGGTGCCCGTCTGCATTCAAGGTCACGTGGCACGCGCTAGGGGGCACCCAAATGATTTCCGATGGTTTCATATGACTCATAACCTCTCTGGGTACAAACGAGGCAAGTTTCGTCAAAAACAGGCCCATACAGTCGCAGCCAGGGGCTTGTGTACTCCAAAAAGGAGAAAATCTCCAGAAATTTTAGAAACCTCTAAAAATCTCCTTAATGGGGGACCTTTATCAAAACAAGTGTAGGGCAGGTAAAGTATGCTAGTGGTAATAGTTGCACCGCAGGTGTTAGTTTTACCCCATCTTTAAAGGCCTGGGTGCTATAGGGGCCACCCACCCGACTGGAGAGGAAAAAATATATTTTAAAGGTTTTGCGCAGTGGAGGACCCCTGGCCAATCTCATACTACCCATTAACCACCCATCCAGTGGCCCCAGGCATTGTGTCCATGGATGCATGCACTTTTGGCCCAAGGGGCCACCGGTGCCCCACCGGGGCCTCCTCTAGGGGGCAAAAATGAGATTTTTGGGCTGCAAGGTCAATTTCAAGGTCAAATTGCACTCAATTAAGGATTTTCCCAGATATACCACCCATACCCCCCAGTAGTCGAAGGTACCGACTAACACCTCAAAGAGTTTCAGAAAAATCGTTGGCGCCATTTTTGAGAAAATTTTAATTCTTTAATTTTCCGAAAAATCTCCGTACACTTAACACGTAAAATTTCACGTGCAGATTGCACGTGCTTCGAAGTTTTCCTGGGGTAGTGACCCATATCACGGGGTAGGTCCCCATGGGTACCATATCATATTAAAAAAGGAACAAAATCTATCGAGCCGATTTTCAGCAAATTGGCCATCTTTGTTTCCGTAATGTTAAACCCTATGGAAAAAAGGGGTGTCGATTGCACGTGCATCGGAGTTTTCCTGGGGTAGTGACCTATGCCACAAAGTAGATCACCATCGGGACCCTAACTCTAGAAAAAATCATCAAAATCGTACGAGCCGTTTGGGCTGGTACCAACTATCCCCGATCTCCAACAAGTAGATGAAAACATCTCCCTGATGAGTTAGCTCAGTTGATTTTCAATGGAAAATCTCAATTCTAAAGAATAGAGCTTTTCGGCATTTGCAATCACCTTCGGTAACGTGGGGGCGACGCCTTTAGGGGCATCGCGGGACCGAAGGTGATTGCGAGAGCACCTAATCGCTTCTCCGGAACGGGAGACCCTTAAAAGTAAATAGTTTTGTGACATCTGCACGTGCAAAACGTGCACCTTCCTGTGTTTAGTTCACATAATCCCCACAAGACAATTTGGCAGAAAATGACAAATCTGAATCTCCGGAACGGAGGACCCCCGATAGAGACTGGCTTTGTCACGTGAGCACGTGCAAAACTTCCACCTTGCTGACTTGGGTTCATAACATAACCCCTACATACCAAATTTCAGCCGAATCGGCCCACTGGTTGGAGAGATATAGCCCATTGGGGTTATGCACTACTGCGCATGCGCAGTGCCCCGGTCACTGATTGGCTGTTTCAGAGAGGTGTAGTAGCAGGCTTGTGGCAATTCCCTCGAAAACGGTACCCCTAGCTCTATTTGTTTGTCCGTGAAAGCATCATTAGTGTTCCATTGCTTTAACACTAATCCATAGGGTATCTTCAAACTGGGGGTGCCCGTGTGTACAGAGGGGCACTGTTTGCACCTATGACCATCTCACTCAAGCAGATGGTGTCAGTAATCGTCGTTTCAGTACGTAAAAGGGCTATCTGTACGAACAGAGACCGTATACCCTCCCAAAATTCAGTTTTGGAGGGGTGCCCGTCTGCATTCAAGGTCACGTGGCACGCGCTAGGGGGCACCCAAATGATTTCCGATGGTTTCATATGACTCATAACCTCTCTGGGTACAAACGAGGCAAGTTTCGTCAAAAACAGGCCCATACAGTCGCAGCCAGGGGCTTGTGTACTCCAAAAAGGAGAAAATCTCCAGAAATTTTAGAAACCTCTAAAAATCTCCTTAATGGGGGACCTTTATCAAAACAAGTGTAGGGCAGGTAAAGTATGCTAGTGGTAATAGTTGCACCGCAGGTGTTAGTTTTACCCCATCTTTAAAGGCCTGGGTGCTATAGGGGCCACCCACCCGACTGGAGAGGAAAAAATATATTTTAAAGGTTTTGCGCAGTGGAGGACCCCTGGCCAATCTCATACTACCCATTAACCACCCATCCAGTGGCCCCAGGCATTGTGTCCATGGATGCATACACTTTTTGGCCCAAGGGGCCACCGGTGCCCCACCGGGGCCTCCTCTAGGGGGCAAAAATGAGATTTTTGGGCTGCAAGGTCAATTTCAAGGTCAAATTGCACTCAACTAAGGATTTTCCCAGATATACCACCCATACCCCCCAGTAGTCGAAGGTACCGACTAACACCTCAAACAGTTTCAGAAAAATCGTTGGCGCCATTTTTGAGAAAATTTTAATTCTTTAATTTTCCGAAAAATCTCCGTACACTTAACATGTAAAATTTCACGTGCAGATTGCACGTGCTTCGAAGTTTTCCTGGGGTAGTGACCCATATCACGGGGTAGGTCCCCATGGGTACCATATCATATTAAAAAAGGAACAAAATCTATCGAGCCGATTTTCAGCAAATTGGCCATCTTTGTTTCCGTAATGTTAAACCCTATGGAAAAAAGGGGTGTCGATTGCACGTGCATCGGAGTTTTCCTGGGGTAGTGACCTATGCCACAAAGTAGATCACCATCGGGACCCTAACTCTAGAAAAAATCATCAAAATCGTACGAGCCGTTTGGGCTGGTACCAACTATCCCCGATCTCATGCAGTTGATGGAAACATGTCCCTGATGAGTTAGCTCAGTTGATTTTCAATGGAAAATCTCAATTCTAAAGAATAGAGCTTTTCGGCATTTGCAATCACCTTCGGTAACCAACTATCCCCGATCTCCAACAAGTAGTGAAAACATCTCCCTGATGAGTTAGCTCAGTTGATTTTCAATGGAAAATCTCAATTCTAAAGAATAGAGCTTTTCGGCATTTGCAATCACCTTGGTCTTTTTTTACGTGGGGGCGACGCCTTTAGGGGCATCGCGGGACCGAAGGTGATTGCTAGAGCACCTATTCGCTTCTCCGGAACGGAAGACCCTTAAAAGTAAATAGTTTTGTGACGTCTGCACGTGCAAAACGTGCACCTTCCTGTTTTTAGTTCACATAATCCCCACAAGACAATTTGGCAGAAAATGACAAATTTGAATCTCCGGAACGGAGGACCCTCGATAGAGACTGGCTTTGTCACGTGAGCACGTGCAAAACTTCCACCTTGCTGACTTTAGTTCATAACATAACCCCTACATACCAAATTTCAGCCGAATCGGCCCACTGGTTGGAGAGATATAGCCCATTGGGGTTATGCACTACTGCGCATGCGCAGTGCCCCGGTCACTGATTGGCTGTTTCAGAGAGGTGTAGTAGCAGGCTTGTGGCAATGTCCCTCGAAAACCGTACCCCTAGCTCTATTTGTTTGGTCCATGAAAGCATCATTAGTGTTCCATTGCTTTAACACTAATTCATAGGGTATCTTCAAACTGGGGGTGCCGGTGTGTACAGAGGGGCACTGTTTGCACCTATGACCATCTCATTCAATCAGATGGTGTCAGTAATCGTCGTTTCAGTACGTAAAAGGGCTATCTGTACGAACAGAGACCGTATACCCTCCCAAAATTCAGTTTTGGAGGGGTGCCCGTCTGCATTCAAGGTCACGTGGCACGCGCTAGGGGCACCCAAATGATTTCCGATGGTTTCATATGACTCATAACCTCTCTGGGTACAAACGAGGCAAGTTTCGTCAAAAACAGGCCCATACAGTCGCAGCCAGGGGCTTGTGTACTCCAAAAAGGAGAAAATCTCCAGAAATTTTAGAAACCTCTAAAAATCTCCTTAATGGGGGACCTTTATCGAAACAAGTGTAGGGCAGGTAAAGTATGTTAGTGGTCATAGTTGCACCGCAGGTGTTAGTTTTACCCCATTTTGAAAGGCCTGGGTGCTATAGGGGCCACCCACCCGACTGGAGAGGAAAAAATATATTTTAAAGGTTTTGCGCAGTGGAGGACCCCTGGCCAATCTCATACTACCCAATAACCACCCATCCACTGGCCCCAGGCATTGTGTCCATGCATGCATACACTTTTTGGCCCAAGGTGCCACCGGTGCCCCACCGGGGCCCCCTCTAGGGGGCAAAGTTGAGATTTTTGGGCTGCAAGGTCATTTTCAAGGTCAAATTGCACAAAATTTAGGATTTTCCCAGATATACCACCCATACCCCCTAGTAGTCGAAGGTACCGACTAACACCTCAAAGAGTTTCAGAAAAATCGTTGGAGCCATTTTTGAGAAAATTTTAATTCTTTAATTTTCCGAAAAATCTCCGTAGACTTAACACGTAAAATTTCACGTGCAGATTGCACGTGCTTCGAAGTTTTCCTGGGGTAGTGACCCATACCCCAGTGTAGGTCCCCATGGGGACCCTATCATATTAAAAAAGGAACAAAATCTATCGAGCCGATTTTCAGCAAATTGGCCATCTTTGTTTCCGTAATGTTAAACCCCATAGGAAAAAAGGGGTGTCGATTGCACGTGCATCGGAGTTTTCCTGGGGTGGTGACCTATGCCAAAGATTAGATCACCATCAGGACCCTATCTCTAGAAAAAATCATCAAAATCGTACGAGCCGTTTGGGCTGGCATCAAACATCCCCGATCTCCAACAAGTAGATGAAAACATCTCCCTGATGAGTTAGCTCAGTTGATTTTCAATGGAAAATCTCAATTCTAAAGAATAGAGCTTTTCGGCATTTGCAATCACCTTCGGTACGTGGGGGCGACGCCTTTAGGGGCATCGCGGGACCGAAGGTGATTGCTCGAGCACCTTTTCGCTTCTCCGCAACGGAAGACCCTTGACAGTCAATTTTAAGGACTTCTGCACGTGCAACACTTGCACCTTCCTGTTTTCAGTTCCTAAAATTCCTGCACGAAAAATTCGGCAGAAAATAACAAATTGGGATCTCCGGAACGGAGGACCCTCGGTAGAGACTGGTTTTGTCACGTGAGCACGTGCAAAACTTCCATCTTGCTGACTTTAGTTCATAACATTACCCCTACACACCAATTTTCAGCCGAATCGGCCCACTGGTTGCAGAGATATACCCCATTCAGGGTATGTGCTACTGCGCATGCGCAGTGTCTTGGTCACTGATTGGCTGATTCAGAGAGGTGTGGTAGCAGGCTTGTGGCAATATCCCCGAAAACAACACCCCTAACTATATTTGTTTGTCCGTGGAAGCATCATAAGTGTTCCATTGCTTTAACACTAGTCCATAGGGTATCTTCAAACTGAGGGTGCCCGTGTGTATAAAAGGGCACTGTTTGCACCTATAACCATCTCACTCTATCAGATGGTGTCAGTAATCGTCGTCTCCGTACGTAAAAGTGCTATCTGTACGAACAGAGACCATATACTGACCAAAAATTCAGTTTTGGAGGGGTACCGGTGCACACTCAAGGTCACGTGGCACGCGCTAGGAGGCACCCAAAGGGTTTCAAATGACTTCATTCAACACATAACCCTCTTGGGTACAAACGAGGCAAGTTTCGTCAAAAACGTTCCCATACAGTAGCAGCCAGGGGCTTGTGAACCCAAAAAATTAGAAAATCTCCAGAAATTTTAGAAACCTCTAAAAATCTCCTTAATGGGGGACCTTTATCAAAACAAGTGTAGGGCAGGTAAAGTATGCTAGTGGTAATAGTTGCACCGCAGGTGTTAGTTTTACCCCATCTTTAAAGGCCTGGGTGCTATAGGGGCCACCCACCCGACTGGAGAGGAAAAAATATATTTTAAAGGTTTTGCGCAGTGGAGGACCCCTGGCCAATCTCATACTACCCATTAACCACCCATCCAGTGGCCCCAGGCATTGTGTCCATGGATGCATACACTTTTTGGCCCAAGGGGCCACCGGTGCCCCACCGGGGCCTCCTCTAGGGGGCAAAAATGAGATTTTTGGGCTGCAAGGTCAATTTCAAGGTCAAATTGCACACAATTTAGGATTTTCCCAGATATACCACCCATACCCCCCAGTAGTCGAAGGTACCGACTAACACCTCAAAGAGTTTCAGAAAAATCGTTGGCGCCATTTTTGAGAAAATTTTAATTCTTTAATTTTCCGAAAAATCTCCGTACACTTAACACGTAAAATTTCACGTGCAGATTGCACGTGCTTCGAAGTTTTCCTGGGGTAGTGACCCATATCACGGGGTAGGTCCCCATGGGTACCATATCATATTAAAAAAGGAACAAAATCTATCGAGCCGATTTTCAGCAAATTGGCCATCTTTGTTTCCGTAATGTTAAACCCTATGGAAAAAAGGGGTGTCGATTGCACGTGCATCGGAGTTTTCCTGGGGTAGTGACCTATGCCACAAAGTAGATCACCATCGGGACCCTAACTCTAGAAAAAATCATCAAAATCGTACGAGCCGTTTGGGCTGGTACCAACTATCCCCGATCTCCAACAAGTAGTGAAAACATCTCCCTGATGAGTTAGCTCAGTTGATTTTCAATGGAAAATCTCAATTCTAAAGAATAGAGCTTTTCAGCATTTGCAATCACCTTCGGTAACGTGGGGGCGACGCCTTTAGGGGCATCGCGGGACCGAAGGTGATTGCTCGAGCACCTATTCGCTTCTCCGGAACGGAAGACCCTTGATAGTCAATAGTTTTGAAGTGTCTGCACGTGCAAAACCTTGCACCTTCCTGTTTTCAGTTCATAAAACCCCCACAGAACAATTCGGCAGAAAATAACAAATTTGAATCTCCGGAACGGAGGACCCTCGATAGAGACTGGTTTTGTCACGTGAGCACGTGCAAAACTTCCACCTTGCTGACTTTAGTTCATAACATAACCCCTACATACCAAATTTCAGCCGAATCGGCCCACTGGTTGGAAAGATATAGCCCATTGGGGTTATGCACTACTGCGCATGCGCAGTGCCCCGGTCACTGATTGGCTGTTTCAGAGAGGTGTAGTAGCAGGCTTGTGGCACTGTTCCCGAAAACGGTAGGCGTAGCTCTATTTGTTTGGCCCTGCAAGTATCATAAGTGTTCCATTGCTTTAACACTAATGCTTAGGGTATCTTCACACTGGGGGTGCCTTAGTTTATAGCAAAGGGCCGTTTGCACCTATAATCCTATCACTTCATCAGATGTGACCCCAATACCACAAACGGTACCCGTAGCTCTATTTGTTTGTCAGTGGAAGCCTCATAAGTGTTCCGTTGCTTTAACACTAGTCCATAGGGTATCTTCAAACTGGGGGTGCCCGTGTGTACAGAGGGTCACTTTTTGCACCTATAACCGTCTCACTCCATCAGATGGTGTCAGTCAACGTCATTTCAGTACGTAAAACGGCTATCTGTACGAACAGAGACCGTATACCCTCCCAAAATTCAGTTTTGGAGGGGTGCCCGTCTGCATTCAAGGTCACGTGGCACGCGCTAGGGGGCACCCAAATGATTTCCGATGGTTTCATATGACTCATAACCTCTCTGGGTACAAACGAGGCAAGTTTCGTCAAAAACAGGCCCATACAGTCGCAGCCAGGGGCTTGTGTACTCCAAAAAGGAGAAAATCTCCAGAAATTTTAGAAACCTCTAAAAATCTCCTTAATGGGGGACCTTTATCAAAACAAGTGTAGGGCAGGTAAAGTATGCTAGTGGTAATAGTTGCACCGCAGGTGTTAGTTTTACCCCATCTTTAAAGGCCTGGGTGCTATAGGGGCCACCCACCCGACTGGAGAGGAAAAAATATATTTTAAAGGTTTTGCGCAGTGGAGGACCCCTGGCCAATCTCATACTACCCATTAACCACCCATCCAGTGGCCCCAGGCATTGTGTCCATGGATGCATGCACTTTTTGGCCCAAGGGGCCACCGGTGCCCCACCGGGGCCTCCTCTAGGGGGCAAAAATGAGATTTTTGGGCTGCAAGGTCAATTTCAAGGTCAAATTGCACTCAATTTAGGATTTTCCCAGATATACCACCCATACCCCCCAGTAGTCGAAGGTACCGACTAACACCTCAAAGAGTTTCAGAAAAATCGTTGGCGCCATTTTTGAGAAAATTTTAATTCTTTAATTTTCCGAAAAATCTCCGTACACTTAACACGTAAAATTTCACGTGCAGATTGCACGTGCTTCGAAGTTTTCCTGGGGTAGTGACCCATATCACGGGGTAGGTCCCCATGGGTACCATATCATATTAAAAAAGGAACAAAATCTATCGAGCCGATTTTCAGCAAATTGGCCATCTTTGTTTCCGTAATGTTAAACCCTATGGAAAAAAGGGGTGTCGATTGCACGTGCATCGGAGTTTTCCTGGGGTAGTGACCTATGCCACAAAGTAGATCACCATCGGGACCCTAACTCTAGAAAAAATCATCAAAATCGTACGAGCCGTTTGGGCTGGTACCAACTATCCCCGATCTCCAACAAGTAGTGAAAACATCTCCCTGATGAGTTAGCTCAGTTGATTTTCAATGGAAAATCTCAATTCTAAAGAATAGAGCTTTTCGGCATTTGCAATCACCTTCGGTAACGTGGGGGCGACGCCTTTAGGGGCATCGCGGGACCGAAGGTGATTGCTCGAGCACCTATTCGCTTCTCCGGAACGGAAGACCCTTAATAGTGAATAGTTGTCTGAGGTCTGCCCGTGCATAACTTGCGCCTTCCTGTTTTCAGTTCATAAAACCGCCACTGAACAATTCGGCAGAAAATGACAAATTTGAATCTCCGGAACGGAGGACCCTCGATAAAGACTGGCTTTGTCACGTGAGCACGTGCAAAACTTCCACCTTGCTGACTTTAGTTCATAACATAACCCCTACATACCAAATTTCAGCCGAATCGGCCCACTGGTTGGAAAGATATAGCCCATTGGGGTTATGCGCTACTGCGCATGCGCAGTGCCCCGGTCACTGATTGGCTGTTTCAGAGAGGTGTAGTAGCAGGCTTGTGGCACTGTTCCCGAAAACGGTAGGCGTAGCTCTATTTGTTTGGCCCTGCAAGTATCATAAGTGTTCCATTGCTTTAACACTAATGCTTAGGGTATCTTCACACTGGGGGTGCCTTAGTTTATAGCAAAGGGCCGTTTGCACCTATAATCCTATCACTTCATCAGATGTGACCCCAATACCACAAACGGTACCCGTAGCTCTATTTGTTTGTCAGTGGAAGCCTCATAAGTGTTCCGTTGCTTTAACACTAATCCATAGGGTATCTTCAAACTGGGGGTGCCCGTGTGTACAGAGGGTCACTTTTTGCACCTATAACCGTCTCACTCCATCAGATGGTGTCAGTCAACGTCATTTCAGTACGTAAAACGGCTATCTGTACGAACAGAGACCGTATACCCTCCCAAAATTCAGTTTTGGGGGGGTGCCCGTCTGCATTCAAGGTCACGTGGCACGCGCTAGGGGGACCCAAATGATTTCCGATGGTTTCATATGACTCATAACCTCTCTGGGTACAAACAAGGCAAGTTTCGTTAAAAACAGGCCCATACAGTCGCAGCCAGGGGCTTGTGTACTCCAAAAAGGAGAAAATCTCCAGAAATTTTAGAAACCTCTAAAAATCTCCTTAATGGGGGACCTTTATCGAAACAAGTGTAGGGCAGGAAAAGTATGTTAGTGGTCATAGTTGCACCGCAGGTGTTAGTTTTACCCCATCTTGAAAGGCCTGGGTGCTATAGGGTCCACCCACCCGACTGGAGAGGAAAAAATATATTTTAAAGGTTTTGCGCAGTGGAGGACCCCTGGCCAATCTCATACTACCCATTAACCACCCATCCAGTGGCCCCAGGCATTGTGTCCATGCATGCATACACTTTTTGGCCCAAGGTGCCACCGGTGCCCCACCGGGGCCTCCTCTAGGGGGCAAAAATGAGATTTTTGGGCTGCAAGGTCAATTTCAAGGTCAAATTGCACACAATTTAGGATTTTCCCAGATATACCACCCATACCCCCTAGTAGTCGAAGGTACCGACTAACACCTCAAAGAGTTTCAGAAAAATCGTTGGCACCATTTTTGAGAAAATTTTAAATCTTTAATTTTCCGAAAAATCTCCGTAGACTTAACACGTAAAATTTCACGTGCAGATTGCACGTGCTTCGAAGTTTTCCTGGGGTAGTGACCCATATCACGGGGTAGGTCCCCATGGGTACCATATCATATTAAAAAAGGAACAAAATCTATCGAGCCGATTTTCAGCAAATTGGCCATCTTTGTTTCCGTAATGTTAAACCCTATGGAAAAAAGGGGTGTCGATTGCACGTGCATCGGAGTTTTCCTGGGGTAGTGACCTATGCCACAAAGTAGATCACCATCGGGACCCTAACTCTAGAAAAAATCATCAAAATCGTACGAGCCGTTTGGGCTGGTACCAACTATCCCCGATCTCCATGCAGTTGATGGAAACATGTCCCTGATGAGTTAGCTCAGTTGATTTTCAATGGAAAATCTCAATTCTAAAGAATAGAGCTTTTCAGCATTTGCAATCACCTTCGGTTACGTGGGGGCGACGCCTTTAGGGGCATCGCGGGACCGAAGGTGATTGCGAGAGCACCTAATCCCTTCTCCGGAACGGGAGACCCTTAAAAGTAAATAGTTTTGTGACATCTGCACGTGCAAAACGTGCACCTTCCTGTTTTTAGTTCACATAATCCCCACAAGACAATTTGGCAGAAAATGAAAAATCTGAATCTCCGGAACGGAGGACCCTCGATAGAAACTGGCTTTCTCACGTGAGCACGTGCAAAACTTCCACCTTGCTGACTTGGGTTCATAACATAACCCCTACATACCAAATTTCAGCCGAATCGGCCCACTGGTTGGAGAGATATAGCCCATTGGGGTTATGCACTACTGCGCATGCGCAGTGCCCCGGTCACTGATTGGCTGTTTCAGAGAGGTGTAGTAGCAGGCTTGTGGCAATGTCCCTCGAAAACGGCACCCCTAGCTCTATTTGTTTGTCCGTGAAAGCATCATTAGTGTTCCATTGCTTTAACACTAATCCATAGGGTATCTTCAAACTGGGGGTGCCGGTGTGTACAGAGGGGCACTGTTTGCACCTATGACCATCTCATTCAATAAGATGGTGTCAGTAATCGTCGTTTCAGTACGTAAAAGGGCTATCTGTACGAACAGAGACCGTATACCCTCCCAAAATTCAGTTTTGGAGGGGTGCCCGTCTGCATTCAAGGTCACGTGGCACGCGCTAGGGGGACCCAAATGATTTCCGATGGTTTCATATGACTCATAACCTCTCTGGGTACAAACGAGGCAAGTTTCGTCAAAAACAGGCCCATACAGTCGCAGCCAGGGGCTTGTGTACTCCAAAAAGGAGAAAATCTCCAGAAATTTTAGAAACCTCTAAAAATCTCCTTAATGGGGGACCTTTATCAAAACAAGTGTAGGGCAGGTAAAGTATGCTAGTGGTAATAGTTGCACCGCAGGTGTTAGTTTTACCCCATCTTTAAAGGCCTGGGTGCTATAGGGGCCACCCACCCGACTGGAGAGGAAAAAATATATTTTAAAGGTTTTGCGCAGTGGAGGACCCCTGGCCAATCTCATACTACCCATTAACCACCCATCCAGTGGCCCCAGGCATTGTGTCCATGGATGCATACACTTTTTGGCCCAAGGGGCCACCGGTGCCCCACCGGGGCCTCCTCTAGGGGGCAAAAATGAGATTTTTGGGCTGCAAGGTCAATTTCAAGGTCAAATTGCACTCAATTAAGGATTTTCCCAGATATACCACCCATACCCCCCAGTAGTCGAAGGTACCGACTAACACCTCAAAGAGTTTCAGAAAAATCGTTGGCGCCATTTTTGAGAAAATTTTAATTCTTTAATTTTCCGAAAAATCTCCGTACACTTAACACGTAAAATTTCACGTGCAGATTGCACGTGCTTCGAAGTTTTCCTGGGGTAGTGACCCATATCACGGGGTAGGTCCCCATGGGTACCATATCATATTAAAAAAGGAACAAAATCTATCGAGCCGATTTTCAGCAAATTGGCCATCTTTGTTTCCGTAATGTTAAACCCTATGGAAAAAAGGGGTGTCGATTGCACGTGCATCGGAGTTTTCCTGGGGTAGTGACCTATGCCACAAAGTAGATCACCATCGGGACCCTAACTCTAGAAAAAATCATCAAAATCGTACGAGCCGTTTGGGCTGGTACCAACTATCCCCGATCTCCAACAAGTAGTGAAAACATCTCCCTGATGAGTTAGCTCAGTTGATTTTCAATGGAAAATCTCAATTCTAAAGAATAGAGCTTTTCGGCATTTGCAATCACCTTCGGTTACGTGGGGGCGACGCCTTTAGGGGCATCGCAGGACCGAAGGTGATTGCTGGAGCACCTATTCGCTTCTCCGGAACGGAAGAACCTTGATAGTTAATGTTTTGTGACGTCTGCACGTGCAAAACGTGCACTTTCCTGTATTTAGTTCACATAACCCCCACAGGACAATTTGGCAGAAAATGACAAATCTGAATCTCCGGAACGGAGGACCCTCGATAGAGACTGGTTTTGTCACGTGAGCACGTGCAAAACTTCGATCTTGCTGACTTTAGTTCATAACATTACCCCTACACACCAAATTTTCAGCCGAATCGGCCCACTGGTTGCAGAGATATGGCCAGTTCGAGGCCATGCGCTACTGCGCATGCGCAGGGCCTAGGTTACTGATTGGCTGATTCAGAGAGGTGCAGTGGCAGGCTTGTGGCACTGTCCCCGAAAACGGTAGCTGTAGTTGTATTTGTTTTGCCGTGAAAGCATCATAAGTGTTCCATTGCTTTAACACTAGTCCATAGGGTATCTTCAAACTGAGGGTGCCCGTGTGTATTAAAGGGCACTGTTTGCACCTATAACGCTATCACTCTATCAGATGGTGTCAGTAATCGTCGTCTCCGTACGTAAAAGTGCTATCTGTACGAACAGAGACCATATACCGACCCAAAATTCAGTTTTGGAGGGGTACCGGTGCACACTCAAGGTCACGTGGCACACGATAGGAGGCACCCAAAGGGTTTCCAAATGGTTTCATTCAACACATAACCCTCTCTGGGTACAAACGAGGCAAGTTTCGTCAAAAACAGGCCCATACAGTCGCAGCCAGGGGCTTGTGTACTCCAAAAAGGAGAAAATCTCCAGAAATTTTAGAAACCTCTAAAAATCTCCTTAATGGGGGACCTTTATCAAAACAAGTGTAGGGCAGGTAAAGTATGCTAGTGGTAATAGTTGCACCGCAGGTGTTAGTTTTACCCCATCTTTAAAGGCCTGGGTGCTATAGGGGCCACCCACCCGACTGGAGAGGAAAAAATATATTTTAAAGGTTTTGCGCAGTGGAGGACCCCTGGCCAATCTCATACTACCCATTAACCACCCATCCAGTGGCCCCAGGCATTGTGTCCATGGATGCATACACTTTTTGGCCCAAGGGGCCACCGGTGCCCCACCGGGGCCTCCTCTAGGGGGCAAAAATGAGATTTTTGGGCTGCAAGGTCAATTTCAAGGTCAAATTGCACTCAATTTAGGATTTTCCCAGATATACCACCCATACCCCTAGTAGTCGAAGGTACCGACTAACACCTCAAAGAGTTTCAGAAAAATCGTTGGCGCCATTTTTGAGAAAATTTTAATTCTTTAATTTTCCGAAAAATCTCCGTAGACTTAACACGTAAAATTTCACGTGCAGATTGCACGTGCTTCGAAGTTTTCCTGGGGTAGTGACCCATATCACGGGGTAGGTCCCCATGGGTACCATATCATATTAAAAAAGGAACAAAATCTATCGAGCCGATTTTCAGCAAATTGGCCATCTTTGTTTCCGTAATGTTAAACCCTATGGAAAAAAGGGGTGTCGATTGCACGTGCATCGGAGTTTTCCTGGGGTAGTGACCTATGCCACAAAGTAGATCACCATCGGGACCCTAACTCTAGAAAAAATCATCAAAATCGTACGAGCCGTTTGGGCTGGTACCAACTATCCCCGATCTCCAAGCAGTTGATGGAAACATCTCCCTGATGAGTTAGCTCAGTTGATTTTCAATGGAAAATCTCAATTCTAAAGAATAGAGCTTTTCAACATTTGCAATCACCTTCGGTTACGTGGGGGCGACGCCTTTAGGGGCATCGCGGGACCGAAGGTGATTGCGAGAGCACCTATTCGCTTCTCCGGAACGGAAGACCCTTAAAAGTAAATAGTTTTGTGACGTCTGCACGTGCAAAACTTGCACCTTCCTGTTTTTAGTTCACATAACCCCCACAAGAACAATTTGGCAGAAAATGAAAAATTTGAATCTCCGGAACGGAGGACCCTCGATAGAAACTGGCTTTGTCACGTGAGCACGTGCAAAACTTCCACCTTGCTGACTTGGGTTCATAACATAACCCCTACATACCAAATTTCAGCCGAATCGGCCCACTGGTTGGAAAGATATAGCCCATTGGGGTTATGCGCTACTGCGCATGCGCAGTGCCCCGGTCACTGATTGGCTGTTTCAGAGAGGTGTAGTAGCAGGCTTGTGGCACTGTTCCCGAAAACGGTAGGCGTAGCTCTATTTGTTTGGCCCTGCAAGTATCATAAGTGTTCCATTGCTTTAACACTAATGCTTAGGGTATCTTCACACTGGGGGTGCCTTAGTTTATAGCAAAGGGCCGTTTGCACCTATAATCCTATCACTTCATCAGATGTGACCCCAATACCACAAACGGTACCCGTAGCTCTATTTGTTTGTCAGTGGAAGCCTCATAAGTGTTCCGTTGCTTTAACACTAGTCCATAGGGTATCTTCAAACTGGGGGTGCCCGTGTGTACAGAGGGTCACTATTTGCACCTATAACCGTCTCACTCCATCAGATGGTGTCAGTCAACGTCATTTCAGTACGTAAAACGGCTATCTGTACGAACAGAGACCGTATACCCTCCCAAAATTCAGTTTTGGAGGGGTGCCCGTCTGCATTCAAGGTCACGTGGCACGCGCTAGGGGGACCCAAATGATTTCCGATGGTTTCATATGACTCATAACCTCTCTGGGTACAAACAAGGCAAGTTTCGTCAAAAACAGGCCCATACAGTCGCAGCCAGGGGCTTGTGTACTCCAAAAAGGAGAAAATCTCCAGAAATTTTAGAAACCTCTAAAAATCTCCTTAATGGGGGACCTTTATCAAAACAAGTGTAGGGCAGGTAAAGTATGCTAGTGGTAATAGTTGCACCGCAGGTGTTAGTTTTACCCCATCTTTAAAGGCCTGGGTGCTATAGGGGCCACCCACCCGACTGGAGAGGAAAAAATATATTTTAAAGGTTTTGCGCAGTGGAGGACCCCTGGCCAATCTTATACTACCCATTAACCACCCATCCAGTGGCCCCAGGCATTGTGTCCATGGATGCATGCACTTTTTGGCCCAAGGGGCCACCGGTGCCCCACCGGGGCCTCCTCTAGGGGGCAAAAATGAGATTTTTGGGCTGCAAGGTCAATTTCAAGGTCAAATTGCACTCAACTAAGGATTTTCCCAGATATACCACCCATACCCCCCAGTAGTCGAAGGTACCGACTAACACCTCAAAGAGTTTCAGAAAAATCGTTGGCGCCATTTTTGAGAAAATTTTAATTCTTTAATTTTCCGAAAAATCTCCGTACACTTAACACGTAAAATTTCACGTGCAGATTGCACGTGCTTCGAAGTTTTCCTGGGGTAGTGACCCATATCACGGGGTAGGTCCCCATGGGTACCATATCATATTAAAAAAGGAACAAAATCTATCGAGCCGATTTTCAGCAAATTGGCCATCTTTGTTTCCGTAATGTTAAACCCTATGGAAAAAAGGGGTGTCGATTGCACGTGCATCGGAGTTTTCCTGGGGTAGTGACCTATGCCACAAAGTAGATCACCATCGGGACCCTAACTCTAGAAAAAATCATCAAAATCGTACGAGCCGTTTGGGCTGGTACCAACTATCCCCGATCTCCAACAAGTAGTGAAAACATCTCCCTGATGAGTTAGCTCAGTTGATTTTCAATGGAAAATCTCAATTCTAAAGAATAGAGCTTTTCGGCATTTGCAATCACCTTCGGTTACGTGGGGGCGACGCCTTTAGGGGCATCGCGGAACCCAAGGTGATTGCTCGAGCACCTATTCGATTCTCCGGAACGGAAGACCCTTGTAGTTTTGTGACGTGTGCACGTGCAAAACTTGCACCCTCCTAATTTCAGTTCATTAAACCCCAACAGAACAATTCGGCGGAAAATGACAAATTCAAATCTCCGGAACCGAGGACCCCTCGATAGAAAGTGGCTTTCTCACGTGAGCACGTGCAAAACTTCCACCTTGCTGACTTGGGCTCATAACATAACCCCCTACATACCAAATTTCAGCGGAATCGGCCCACTGGTTGGAGAAAATATAGCCCATTGGGGTTATGCACTACTGCGCATGCGCAGTGCCCCGGTCACTGATTGGCTGTTTCAGAGAGGTGTAGTAGCAGGCTTGTGGAAATTCCCTCGAAAACCGCACCCCTAGCTCTATTTTTTGGTCCATGAAAGCATCATTAGTGTTCCATTGCCTTAACCCGCGCCCCACCGGGGGTCCGGCGCCACCTTCGCCCCACCGGGGGCCATCGATGGCCCCCTCTAACTCCGAAAATATGGGCGTTAGCGCAAATCTGCAAAGTGCAATAGAAAGCTCGCGTGAATTCAGTAAGAAATTACTTCGCATGTTTTAGTGCTCAGGTCAATGGTTTGACCTCCAGACGTCAAATTAGGTCAAGATCGGCTATTTTCACTCAAATATGCAATGATTAAGCAAACTGGGCATAACTCTTATGTCATTAGAGCTATTGAGGCCTGGTAAAGTACATTTGATAGCAAATTGCCAGTACTTTTTCCGCTATGTGGAACGTAAAGACCTCCCGCCACTGGTTTGACCACCAGAGGTCACCTCGTGACCTAATATGACCTGAGGTCACGAAAGGTCAAAAAGTGACCTTGCCGTATATCAAATGAAAGCCAGTGACAAGACAAACACGATGGTGTTTGTTTCATCGCTCTAGCTTAATTAGGTCAAAAGTTATTGTCAAAATACTGTTTTTGACCTCTGGTGACCTTGGATGACCTTGGAAAAGTCAAAGGGCAAATATGACCCCTGGGATCCGTGAAAGGGTGTCGAAAAACGTTGTTCTGAGCAGTCTGAGTATTTGCAATCATTTTTGTGGCTTTTATATCATGAAACAACTTTTCCCTATGCTTTTCCAATGGGAGAGGTCGCCTCGTGACCTGACCTCAGGGCACGAAATCGAAAAATCCCGGATATACACCTTGTAGACCCTGGAGGGGTCATGAAGTGTAGGAAGTTTCAAATCGATCGACTTTGAAATGTAGCTCTTACAGAGCTCTAAAGGTGAAGTGAGGTGACCTTGGTTGACCTCGTCTGGTGACCTGACCTTGGGTGACCCGGGGTAAAAATTTCAGGGATGATGGGAAAATGATGCAGTGAGAGGTAGAGCCCTCAACCGCGGTGCTGCGCCTCGTCGTTTTTCTGCTATCCCGGAAAAACCTTAGGGGGGCCATCGATGGCCCCCCGGTGGGGCGAGGGTTAACACTAATCCATAGGGTATCTTCAAACTGGGGGTGCCGGTGTGTACAGAGGGGCACTGTTTGCTCCTATGACCATCTGATTCAAGAAGATGGTGTCAGTAATCGTCGTTTCAGTACGTAAAAGGGCTATCTGTACGAACAGAGACCGTATACCCTCCCAAAATTCAGTTTTGGAGGGGTGCCCGTCTGCATTCAAGGTCACGTGGCACGCGCTAGGGGGGACCCAAATGATTTCCGATGGTTTCATATGACTCATAACCTCTCTGGGTACAAACGAGGCAAGTTTCGTCAAAAATAGGCCCATACAGTCGCAGCCAGGGGCTTGTGTACTCCAAAAAGGAGAAAATCTCCAGAAATTTTAGAAACCTCTAAAAATCTCCTTAATGGGGGACCTTTATCAAAACAAGTGTAGGGCAGGTAAAGTATGCTAGTAGTAATAGTTGCACTGCAGGTGTTAGTTTTACCCCATCTTTAAAGGCCTGGGTGCTATAGGGGCCACCCACCCGACTGGAGAGGAAAAAATATATTTTAAAGGTTTTGCGCAGTGGAGGACCCCTGGCCAATCTCATACTACCCATTAACCACCCATCCAGTGGCCCAAGGCATTGTGTCCATGGATGCATGCACTTTTGGCCCAAGGGGCCACCGGTGCCCCACCGGGGCCTCCTCTAGGGGGCAAAAATGAGATTTTTGGGCTGCAAGGTCAATTTCAAGGTCAAATTGCACTCAACTAAGGATTTTCCCAGATATACCACCCATACCCCCCAGTAGTCGAAGGTACCGACTAACACCTCAAACAGTTTCAGAAAAATCGTTGGCGCCATTTTTGAGAAAATTTTAATTCTTTAATTTTCCGAAAAATCTCCGTACACTTAACATGTAAAATTTCACGTGCAGATTGCACGTGCTTCGAAGTTTTCCTGGGGTAGTGACCCATATCACGGGGTAGGTCCCCATAGGTACCATATCATATTAAAAAAGGAACAAAATCTATCGAGCCGATTTTCAGCAAATTGGCCATCTTTGTTTCCGTAATGTTAAACCCTATGGAAAAAAGGGGTGTCGATTGCACGTGCATCGGAGTTTTCCTGGGGTAGTGACCTATGCCACAAAGTAGATCACCATCGGGACCCTAACTCTAGAAAAAATCATCAAAATCGTACGAGCCGTTTGGGCTGGTACCAACTATCCCCGATCTCATGCAGTTGATGGAAACATGTCCCTGATGAGTTAGCTCAGTTGATTTTCAATGGAAAATCTCAATTCTAAAGAATAGAGCTTTTCGGCATTTGCAATCACCTTCGGTACGTGGGGGCGACGCCTTTAGGGGCATCGCGGGACCGAAGGTGATTGTTCAAGCACCTTTTTGCTTCTCCGGAACGGAAGACCCTTGACAGTCAATTTTGAAGATGCCTGCACGTGCAAAGCTTGCACCTTCCTGTTTTCAGTTCATAAAACCCCCACAGATCAATTTGGCAGAAAATAACAAATTTGCAACTCCGGAACGGAAGACCCTCGACAGAGACTGGTTTTGTCACGTGAGCACGCGCAAAACTTCCACCTTGCTGACTTGGGTTCATAACATAACCCCTACATACCAAATTTCAGCCGAATCGGCCCACTGGTTGGAAAGATATAGCCCATTGGGGTTATGCACTACTGCGCATGCGCAGTGCCCCGGTCACTGATTGGCTGTTTCAGAGAGGTGTAGTAGCAGGCTTGTGGCACTGTTCCCGAAAACGGTAGGCGTAGCTCTATTTGTTTGGCCCTGCAAGTATCATAAGTGTTCCATTGCTTTAACACTAATGCTTAGGGTATCTTCACACTGGGGGTGCCTTAGTTTATAGCAAAGGGCCGTTTGCACCTATAATCCTATCACTTCATCAGATGTGACCCCAATACCACAAACGGTACCCGTAGCTCTATTTGTTTGTCAGTGGAAGCCTCATAAGTGTTCCGTTGCTTTAACACTAGTCCATAGGGTATCTTCAAACTGGAGGTGCCCGTGTGTACAGAGGGTCACTTTTTGCACCTATAACCGTCTCACTCCATCAGATGGTGTCAGTCAACGTCATTTCAGTACGTAAAACGGCTATCTGTACGAACAGAGACCGTATACCATCCCAAAATTTAGTTTTGGAAGGGTGCCCGTCTGCATTCAAGGTCACGTGGCACGCGCTAGGGGGGACCCAAATGATTTCCGATGGTTTCATATGACTCATAACCTCTCTGGGTACAAACAAGGCAAGTTTCGTTAAAAACAGGCCCATACAGTCGCAGCCAGGGGCTTGTGAACCCAAAAATTAGAAAATCTCCAAAAAATTAAAAACCTCTAAAAATCTCCTTAATAGGAGACCGTTATCAAAACAAGTGTAGGGCAGGTATAGTATGCTAGTGGTAATAGTTGCACCACAAGTGTTGGTTTTTCCCTGTCTGGAAAGCTCTGGGTGCTGTAGGGTCCACCCACCCGACTGGAGAGGAAAAAATATATTTTAAAGGTTTTGCGCAGTGGAGGACCCCTGGCCAGTCTCATACTACCCATTAACCACCCATCCAGTGGCCCCGGGCATTGTGTCCATGGATGCCTGCACTTTTTGGCCCAAGGGGCCACCGGTGCCCACCGGGGCCTCCTCTAGGGGGCAAAAATGAGATTTTTGGGCTGCAAGGTCAATTTCAAGGTCAAATTGCACTCAACTAAGGATTTTCCCAGATATACCACCCATACCCCCCAGTAGTCGAAGGTACCGACTAACACCTCAAACAGTTTCAGAAAGATCGTTGGCGCCATTTTTGAGAAAATTTTAATTCTTTAATTTTCCGAAAAATCTCCGTACACTTAACATGTAAAATTTCACGTGCAGATTGCACGTGCTTCGAAGTTTTCCTGGGGTAGTGACCCATATCACGGGGTAGGTCCCCATGGGTACCATATCATATTAAAAAAGGAACAAAATCTATCGAGCCGATTTTCAGCAAATTGGCCATCTTTGTTTCCGTAATGTTAAACCCTATGGAAAAAAGGGGTGTCGATTGCACGTGCATCGGAGTTTTCCTGGGGTAGTGACCTATGCCACAAAGTAGATCACCATCGGGACCCTAACTCTAGAAAAAATCATCAAAATCGTACGAGCCGTTTGGGCTGGTACCAACTATCCCCGATCTCCAACAAGTAGTGAAAACATCTCCCTGATGAGTTAGCTCAGTTGATTTTCAATGGAAAATCTCAATTCTAAAGAATACGTGGGGGCGACGCCTTTAGGGGCATCGCGGGACCGAAGGTGATTGCTCGAGCACCTATTCGCTTCTCCGGAACGGAAGACCCTTAATACTGAATAGTTGTCTGAGGTCTGCCCGTGCATAACTTGCGCCTTCCTGTTTTCAGTTCATAAAACCGCCACTGAACAATTCGGCAGAAAATGACAAATTTGAATCTCCGGAACGGAGGACCCTCGATAAAGACTGGCTTTGTCACGTGAGCACGTGGAAAACTTCCACCTTGCTGACTTTAGTTCATAACATAACCCCTACATACCAAATTTCAGCCGAATCGGCCCACTGGTTGGAAAGATATAGCCCATTGGGGTTATGCGCTACTGCGCATGCGCAGTGCCCCGGTAACTGATTGGCTGTTTCAGAGAGGTGTAGTAGCAGGCTTGTGGCACTGTTCCCGAAAACGGTAGGCGTAGCTCTATTTGTTTGGCCCTGCAAGTATCATAAGTGTTCCATTGCTTTAACACTAATGCTTAGGGTATCTTCACACTGGGGGTGCCCTAGTTTATAGCAAAGGGCCGTTTGCACCTATAATCCTATCACTTCATCAGATGTGACCCCAATACCACAAACGGTACCCGTAGCTATATTTGTTTGTCAGTGGAAGCCTCATAAGTATTCCGTTGCTTTAACACTAATCCATAGGGTATCTTCAAACTGGGGGTGCCCGTGTGTACAGAGGGTCACTTTTTGCACCTATAACCGTCTCACTCCATCAGATGGTGTCAGTCAACGTTATTTCAGTACGTAAAACGGCTATCTGTACGAACAGAGACCGTATACCCTCCCAAAATTCAGTTTTGGGGGGTGCCCGTCTGCATTCAAGGTCACGTGGCACGCGCTAGGGGGACCCAAATGATTTCCGATGGTTTCATATGACTCATAACCTCTCTGGGTACAAACAAGGCAAGTTTCGTTAAAAACAGGCCCATACAGTCGCAGCCAGAGGCTTGTGTATTCCAAAAAGGAGAAAATCTCCAGAAATTTTAGAAACCTCTAAAAATCTCCTTAATGGGGGACATCTATCGAATCAAGTGTACGGCAGGAAAGGTATGTTAGTGGTCATAGTCGCACCGCAGGTGTTAGTTTTACCCCATCTTGGAAGGCCTGGGTGCTGTAGGGTCCACCCACCCGACTGGAGAGGAAAAAATATATTTTAAAGGTTTTGCGCAGTGGAGGACCCCTGGCCAATCTCATACTACCCATTAACCACCCATCCAGTGACCCCAGGTATTGTGTCCACGCATGCATACACTTTTTGGCCCAAGGTGCCACCGGTGCCCCACTGGGGCCCCCTCTAGGGGGCAAAAATGAGATTTTTGGGCTGCAAGGTCAATTTCAAGGTCAAATTGCACACAATTTAGGATTTTCCCAGATATACCACCCATACCCCCTAGTAGTCGAAGGTACCGACTAACACCTCAAAGAATTTCAGAAAAATCGTTGGCACCATTTTTGAGAAAATTTTAAATATTTAATTTTCCGAAAAATCTCCGTTGACTTAACACGTAAAATTTCACGTGCAGATTGCACGTGCTTCGAAGTTTTCCTGGGGTAGTGACCCATATCACGGGGTAGGTCCCCATGGGTACCATATTATATTAAAAAAGGAACAAAATCTATCGAGCCGATTTTCAGCAAATTGGCCATCTTTGTTTCCGTAATGTTAAACCCTATGGAAAAAAGGGGTGTCGATTGCACGTGCATCGGAGTTTTCCTGGGGTAGTGACCTATGCCACAAAGTAGATCACCATCGGGACCCTAACTCTAGAAAAAATCATCAAAATCGTACGAGCCGTTTGGGCTGGTACCAACTATCCCCGATCTCCAACAAGTAGTGAAAACATCTCCCTGATGAGTTAGCTCAGTTGATTTTCAATGGAAAATCTCAATTCTAAAGAATAGAGCTTTTCAACATTTGCAATCATTTTCGGTTATCACCTTCGGTTACGTGGGGGCGACGCCTTTGGGGGCATTGCGAGACCGAAGGTGATTGCGAGAGCACCTAATCCCTTCTCCGGAACGGGAGACCCTTAAAAGTAAATAGTTTTGTGACATCTGCACGTGCAAAACGTGCACCTTTTTGTGTTTAGTTCACATAATCCCCACAAGACAATTTGGCAGAAAATGAAAAATCTGAATCTCCGGAACGGAGGACCCCCGATAGAAAGTGGCTTTCTCACGTGAGCACGTGCAAAACTTCCACCTTGCTGACTTGGGTTCAAAACATAACCCCTACATACCAAATTTCAGCGGAATCGGCCCACTGGTTGGAGAGATATAGCCCATTGGGTTTATGCACTACTGCGCATGCGCAGTGCCCCGGTCACTGATTGGCTGTTTCAGAGAGGTGTAGTAGCAGGCTTGTGGCAATTCCCTCGAAAACCGCACCCCTAGCTCTATTTTTGGTCCATGAAAGCATCATTAGTGTTCCATTGCCTTAACACTAATCCATAGGGTATCTTCAAACTGGGGGTGCCGGTGTGTACAGAGGGGCACTGTTTGCTCCTATGACCATCTGATTCAAGAAGATGGTGTCAGTAATCGTCGTTTCAGTACGTAAAAGGGCTATCTGTACGAACAGAGACCGTATACCCTCCCAAAATTTAGTTTTGGAGGGGTGCCCGTCTGCATTCAAGGTCACGTGGCACGCGCTAGGGGGGACCCAAATGATTTCCGATGGTTTCATATGACTCATAACCTCTCTGGGTACAAACAAGGCAAGTTTCGTCAAAAATAGGCCCATACAGTCGCAGCCAGGGGCTTGTGAACCCAAAAAATTAGAAAATCTCCAAAAAAATTAAATACCTCTAAAAATCTCCTTAATAGGGGACCGTTATCAAAACAAGTGTAGGGCAGGTATAGTATGCTAGTGGTAATAGTTGCACCACAAGTGTTGGTTTTTCCCTGTCTGGAAAGCTCTGGGTGCTGTAGGGTCCACCCACCCGACTGGAGAGGAAAAAATATATTTTAAAGGTTTTGCGCAGTGGAGGACCCCTGGCCAGTCTCATACTACCCATTAACCACCCATCCAGTGGCCCCAGGCATTGTGTCCATGGATGCATACACTTTTTGGCCCAAGGGGCCACCGGTGCCCCACCGGGGCCTCCTCTAGGGGGCAAAAATGAGATTTTTGGGCTGCAAGGTCAATTTCAAGGTCAAATTGCACACAATTTAGGATTTTCCCAGATATACCACCCATACCCCCTAGTAGTCGAAGGTACCGACTAACACCTCAAAGAATTTCAGAAAAATCGTTGGCACCATTTTTGAGAAAATTTTAAATATTTAATTTTCCGAAAAATCTCCGTTGACTTAACACGTAAAATTTCACGTGCAGATTGCACGTGCTTCGAAGTTTTCCTGGGGTAGTGACCCATATCACGGGGTAGGTCCCCATGGGTACCATATCATATTAAAAAAGGAACAAAATCTATCGAGCCGATTTTCAGCAAATTGGCCATCTTTGTTTCCGTAATGTTAAACCCTATGGAAAAAAGGGGTGTCGATTGCACGTGCATCGGAGTTTTCCTGGGGTAGTGACCTATGCCACAAAGTAGATCACCATCGGGACCCTAACTCTAGAAAAAATCATCAAAATCGTACGAGCCGTTTGGGCTGGTACCAACTATCCCCGATCTCCAACAAGTAGTGAATACATCTCCCTGATGAGTTAGCTCAGTTGATTTTCAATGGAAAATCTCAATTCTAAAGAATAGAGCTTTTCGGCATTTGCAATCACCTTCGGTTACGTGGGGGCGACGCCTTTAGGGGCATCGCGGAACCCAAGGTGATTGCTCGAGCACCTATTCGATTCCCCGGAACGGAAGACCCTAGTTTTGTGACGTGTGCACGTGCAAAACTTGCACCCTCCTAATTTCAGTTCATTAAACCCCAACAGAACAATTCGGCGGAAAATGACAAATTCAAATCTCCGGAACCGAGGACCCCCGATAGAAAGTGGCTTTCTCACGTGAGCACGTGCAAAACTTCCACCTTGCTGACTTGGGCTCATAACATAACCCCTACATACCAAATTTCAGCGGAATCGGCCCACTGGTTGGAGAAAATATAGCCCATTGGGGTTATGCACTACTGCGCATGCGCAGTGCCCCGGTCACTGATTGGCTGTTTCAGAGAGGTGTAGTAGCAGGCTTGTGGAAATTCCCTCGAAAACCGCACCCCTAGCTCTAATTTTGGTCCATGAAAGCATCATTAGTGTTCCATTGCCTTAACCCGCGCCCCACCGGGGGTCCGGCGCCACCTTCGCCCCACCGGGGGGCCATCGATGGCCCCCCCTCTAACTCCGAAAATATGGGCGTTAGCGCAAATCTGCAAAGTGCAATAGAAAGCTCGCGTGAATTCAGTAAGAAATTACTTCGCATGTTTTAGTGCTCAGGTCAATGGTTTGACCTCCAGACGTCAAATTAGGTCAAGATCGGCTATTTTCACTCAAATATGCAATGATTAAGCAAACTGGGCATAACTCTTATGTCATTAGAGCTATTGAGGCCTGGTAAAGTACATTTGATAGCAAATTGCCAGTACTTTTTCCGCTATGTGGAACGTAAAGACCTCCCGCCACTGGTTTGACCACCAGAGGTCACCTCGTGACCTAATATGACCTGAGGTCACGAAAGGTCAAAAAGTGACCTTGCCGTATATCAAATGAAAGCCAGTGACAAGACAAACACGATGGTGTTTGTTTCATCGCTCTAGCTTAATTAGGTCAAAAGTTATTGTCAAAATACTGTTTTTGACCTCTGGTGACCTTGGATGACCTTGGAAAAGTCAAAGGGCAAATATGACCCCTGGGATCCGTGAAAGGGTGTCGAAAAACGTTGTTCTGAGCAGTCTGAGTATTTGCAATCATTTTTGTGGCTTTTATATCATGAAACAACTTTTCCCTATGCTTTTCCAATGGGAGAGGTCGCCTCGTGACCTGACCTCAGGGCACGAAATCGAAAAATCCCGGATATACACCTTGTAGACCCTGGAGGGGTCATGAAGTGTAGGAAGTTTCAAATCGATCGACTTTGAAATGTAGCTCTTACAGAGCTCTAAAGGTGAAGTGAGGTGACCTTGGTTGACCTCGTCTGGTGACCTGACCTTGGGTGACCCGGGGTAAAAAATTTCAGGGATGATGGGAAAATGATGCAGTGAGAGGTAGAGCCCTCAACCGCGGTGCTGCGCCTCGTCGTTTTTCTGCTATCCCGGAAAAACCTTAGGGGGGCCATCGATGGCCCCCCGGTGGGGCGAGGGTTAACACTAATCCATAGGGTATCTTCAAACTGGGGGTGCCGGTGTGTACAGAGGGGCACTGTTTGCTCCTATGACCATCTGATTCAAGAAGATGGTGTCAGTAATCGTCGTTTCAGTACGTAAAAGGGCTATCTGTACGAACAGAGACCGTATACCCTCCCAAAATTCAGTTTTGGAGGGGTGCCCGTCTGCATTCAAGGTCACGTGGCACGCGCTAGGGGGGACCCAAATGATTTCCGATGGTTTCATATGACTCATAACCTCTCTGGGTACAAACGAGGCAAGTTTCGTCAAAAATAGGCCCATACAGTCGCAGCCAGGGGCTTGTGTACTCCAAAAAGGAGAAAATCTCCAGAAATTTTAGAAACCTCTAAAAATCTCCTTAATGGGGGACCTTTATCAAAACAAGTGTAGGGCAGGTAAAGTATGCTAGTAGTAATAGTTGCACTGCAGGTGTTAGTTTTACCCCATCTTTAAAGGCCTGGGTGCTATAGGGGCCACCCACCCGACTGGAGAGGAAAAAATATATTTTAAAGGTTTTGCGCAGTGGAGGACCCCTGGCCAATCTCATACTACCCATTAACCACCCATCCAGTGGCCCAAGGCATTGTGTCCATGGATGCATGCACTTTTGGCCCAAGGGGCCACCGGTGCCCACCGGGGCCTCCTCTAGGGGGCAAAAATGAGATTTTTGGGCTGCAAGGTCAATTTCAAGGTCAAATTGCACTCAACTAAGGATTTTCCCAGATATACCACCCATACCCCCCAGTAGTCGAAGGTACCGACTAACACCTCAAACAGTTTCAGAAAAATCGTTGGCGCCATTTTTGAGAAAATTTTAATTCTTTAATTTTCCGAAAAATCTCCGTACACTTAACATGTAAAATTTCACGTGCAGATTGCACGTGCTTCGAAGTTTTCCTGGGGTAGTGACCCATATCACGGGGTAGGTCCCCATAGGTACCATATCATATTAAAAAGGAACAAAATCTATCGAGCCGATTTTCAGCAAATTGGCCATCTTTGTTTCCGTAATGTTAAACCCTATGGAAAAAAGGGGTGTCGATTGCACGTGCATCGGAGTTTTCCTGGGGTAGTGACCTATGCCACAAAGTAGATCACCATCGGGACCCTAACTCTAGAAAAAATCATCAAAATCGTACGAGCCGTTTGGGCTGGTACCAACTATCCCCGATCTCATGCAGTTGATGGAAACATGTCCCTGATGAGTTAGCTCAGTTGATTTTCAATGGAAAATCTCAATTCTAAAGAATAGAGCTTTTCGGCATTTGCAATCACCTTCGGTACGTGGGGGCGACGCCTTTAGGGGCATCGCGGGACCGAAGGTGATTGTTCAAGCACCTTTTTGCTTCTCCGGAACGGAAGACCCTTGACAGTCAATTTTGAAGATGCCTGCACGTGCAAAGCTTGCACCTTCCTGTTTTCAGTTCATAAAAACCCCCACAGATCAATTTGGCAGAAAATAACAAATTTGCAACTCCGGAACGGAAGACCCTCGACAGAGACTGGTTTTGTCACGTGAGCACGCGCAAAACTTCCACCTTGCTGACTTGGGTTCATAACATAACCCCTACATACCAAATTTCAGCCGAATCGGCCCACTGGTTGGAAAGATATAGCCCATTGGGGTTATGCACTACTGCGCATGCGCAGTGCCCCGGTCACTGATTGGCTGTTTCAGAGAGGTGTAGTAGCAGGCTTGTGGCACTGTTCCCGAAAACGGTAGGCGTAGCTCTATTTGTTTGGCCCTGCAAGTATCATAAGTGTTCCATTGCTTTAACACTAATGCTTAGGGTATCTTCACACTGGGGGTGCCTTAGTTTATAGCAAAGGGCCGTTTGCACCTATAATCCTATCACTTCATCAGATGTGACCCCAATACCACAAACGGTACCCGTAGCTCTATTTGTTTGTCAGTGGAAGCCTCATAAGTGTTCCGTTGCTTTAACACTAGTCCATAGGGTATCTTCAAACTGGAGGTGCCCGTGTGTACAGAGGGTCACTTTTTGCACCTATAACCGTCTCACTCCATCAGATGGTGTCAGTCAACGTCATTTCAGTACGTAAAACGGCTATCTGTACGAACAGAGACCGTATACCATCCCAAAATTTAGTTTTGGAAGGGTGCCCGTCTGCATTCAAGGTCACGTGGCACGCGCTAGGGGGACCCAAATGATTTCCGATGGTTTCATATGACTCATAACCTCTCTGGGTACAAACAAGGCAAGTTTCGTTAAAAACAGGCCCATACAGTCGCAGCCAGGGGCTTGTGAACCCAAAAAATTAGAAAATCTCCAAAAAATTAAAAACCTCTAAAAATCTCCTTAATAGGAGACCGTTATCAAAACAAGTGTAGGGCAGGTATAGTATGCTAGTGGTAATAGTTGCACCACAAGTGTTGGTTTTTCCCTGTCTGGAAAGCTCTGGGTGCTGTAGGGTCCACCCACCCGACTGGAGAGGAAAAAATATATTTTAAAGGTTTTGCGCAGTGGAGGACCCCTGGCCAGTCTCATACTACCCATTAACCACCCATCCAGTGGCCCCGGGCATTGTGTCCATGGATGCCTGCACTTTTTGGCCCAAGGGGCCACCGGTGCCCCACCGGGGCCTCCTCTAGGGGGCAAAAATGAGATTTTTGGGCTGCAAGGTCAATTTCAAGGTCAAATTGCACTCAACTAAGGATTTTCCCAGATATACCACCCATACCCCCCAGTAGTCGAAGGTACCGACTAACACCTCAAACAGTTTCAGAAAGATCGTTGGCGCCATTTTTGAGAAAATTTTAATTCTTTAATTTTCCGAAAAATCTCCGTACACTTAACATGTAAAATTTCACGTGCAGATTGCACGTGCTTCGAAGTTTTCCTGGGGTAGTGACCCATATCACGGGGTAGGTCCCCATGGGTACCATATCATATTAAAAAAGGAACAAAATCTATCGAGCCGATTTTCAGCAAATTGGCCATCTTTGTTTCCGTAATGTTAAACCCTATGGAAAAAAGGGGTGTCGATTGCACGTGCATCGGAGTTTTCCTGGGGTAGTGACCTATGCCACAAAGTAGATCACCATCGGGACCCTAACTCTAGAAAAAATCATCAAAATCGTACGAGCCGTTTGGGCTGGTACCAACTATCCCCGATCTCCAACAAGTAGTGAAAACATCTCCCTGATGAGTTAGCTCAGTTGATTTTCAATGGAAAATCTCAATTCTAAAGAATACGTGGGGGCGACGCCTTTAGGGGCATCGCGGGACCGAAGGTGATTGCTCGAGCACCTATTCGCTTCTCCGGAACGGAAGACCCTTAATACTGAATAGTTGTCTGAGGTCTGCCCGTGCATAACTTGCGCCTTCCTGTTTTCAGTTCATAAAACCGCCACTGAACAATTCGGCAGAAAATGACAAATTTGAATCTCCGGAACGGAGGACCCTCGATAAAGACTGGCTTTGTCACGTGAGCACGTGGAAAACTTCCACCTTGCTGACTTTAGTTCATAACATAACCCCTACATACCAAATTTCAGCCGAATCGGCCCACTGGTTGGAAAGATATAGCCCATTGGGGTTATGCGCTACTGCGCATGCGCAGTGCCCCGGTAACTGATTGGCTGTTTCAGAGAGGTGTAGTAGCAGGCTTGTGGCACTGTTCCCGAAAACGGTAGGCGTAGCTCTATTTGTTTGGCCCTGCAAGTATCATAAGTGTTCCATTGCTTTAACACTAATGCTTAGGGTATCTTCACACTGGGGGGTGCCCTAGTTTATAGCAAAGGGCCGTTTGCACCTATAATCCTATCACTTCATCAGATGTGACCCCAATACCACAAACGGTACCCGTAGCTATATTTGTTTGTCAGTGGAAGCCTCATAAGTATTCCGTTGCTTTAACACTAATCCATAGGGTATCTTCAAACTGGGGGTGCCCGTGTGTACAGAGGGTCACTTTTTGCACCTATAACCGTCTCACTCCATCAGATGGTGTCAGTCAACGTTATTTCAGTACGTAAAACGGCTATCTGTACGAACAGAGACCGTATACCCTCCCAAAATTCAGTTTTGGGGGGGGTGCCCGTCTGCATTCAAGGTCACGTGGCACGCGCTAGGGGGGACCCAAATGATTTCCGATGGTTTCATATGACTCATAACCTCTCTGGGTACAAACAAGGCAAGTTTCGTTAAAAACAGGCCCATACAGTCGCAGCCAGAGGCTTGTGTATTCCAAAAAGGAGAAAATCTCCAGAAATTTTAGAAACCTCTAAAAATCTCCTTAATGGGGGACATCTATCGAATCAAGTGTACGGCAGGAAAGGTATGTTAGTGGTCATAGTCGCACCGCAGGTGTTAGTTTTACCCCATCTTGGAAGGCCTGGGTGCTGTAGGGTCCACCCACCCGACTGGAGAGGAAAAATATATTTTAAAGGTTTTGCGCAGTGGAGGACCCCTGGCCAATCTCATACTACCCATTAACCACCCATCCAGTGACCCCAGGTATTGTGTCCACGCATGCATACACTTTTTGGCCCAAGGTGCCACCGGTGCCCCACTGGGGCCCCCTCTAGGGGGCAAAAATGAGATTTTTGGGCTGCAAGGTCAATTTCAAGGTCAAATTGCACACAATTTAGGATTTTCCCAGATATACCACCCATACCCCTAGTAGTCGAAGGTACCGACTAACACCTCAAAGAATTTCAGAAAAATCGTTGGGCACCATTTTTGAGAAAATTTTAAATATTTAATTTTCCGAAAAATCTCCGTTGACTTAACACGTAAAATTTCACGTGCAGATTGCACGTGCTTCGAAGTTTTCCTGGGGTAGTGACCCATATCACGGGGTAGGTCCCCATGGGTACCATATTATATTAAAAAAGGAACAAAATCTATCGAGCCGATTTTCAGCAAATTGGCCATCTTTGTTTCCGTAATGTTAAACCCTATGGAAAAAAGGGGTGTCGATTGCACGTGCATCGGAGTTTTCCTGGGGTAGTGACCTATGCCACAAAGTAGATCACCATCGGGACCCTAACTCTAGAAAAAATCATCAAAATCGTACGAGCCGTTTGGGCTGGTACCAACTATCCCCGATCTCCAACAAGTAGTGAAAACATCTCCTGATGAGTTAGCTCAGTTGATTTTCAATGGAAAATCTCAATTCTAAAGAATAGAGCTTTTCAACATTTGCAATCATTTTCGGTTATCACCTTCGGTTACGTGGGGGCGACGCCTTTGGGGGCATTGCGAGACCGAAGGTGATTGCGAGAGCACCTAATCCCTTCTCCGGAACGGGAGACCCTTAAAAGTAAATAGTTTTGTGACATCTGCACGTGCAAAACGTGCACCTTTTTGTGTTTAGTTCACATAATCCCCACAAGACAATTTGGCAGAAAATGAAAAATCTGAATCTCCGGAACGGAGGACCCCGATAGAAAGTGGCTTTCTCACGTGAGCACGTGCAAAACTTCCACCTTGCTGACTTGGGTTCAAAACATAACCCCTACATACCAAATTTCAGCGGAATCGGCCCACTGGTTGGAGAGATATAGCCCATTGGGTTTATGCACTACTGCGCATGCGCAGTGCCCCGGTCACTGATTGGCTGTTTCAGAGAGGTGTAGTAGCAGGCTTGTGGCAATTCCCTCGAAAACCGCACCCCTAGCTCTATTTTTGGTCCATGAAAGCATCATTAGTGTTCCATTGCTTTAACACTAATCCATAGGGTATCTTCAAACTGGGGGTGCCCGTGTGTACAGAGGGGCACTGTTTGCACCTATGACCATCTGACTCAAGAAGATGGTGTCAGTAATCGTCGTTTCAGTACGTAAAAGGGCTATCTGTCCGAACAGAGACCGTATACCCTCCCAAAATTTAGTTTTGGAGGGGTGCCCGTCTGCATTCAAGGTCACGTGGCACGCGCTAGGTGGCACCCAAATGAGTTTCCGAAGGTTTCATATTCGACTCATAACCTCTCTGGGTACAAACAAGGCAAGTTTCGTCAAAAATAGGTCCCATACAGTCGCAGCCAGGGGCTTGTGAACCCAAAAATATAGAAAATCTCCCAAAAAATTTAGAATACCTCTAAAAATCTCCTTAATAGGGGACCGTTATCAAAACAAGTGTAGGGCAGGTATAGTATGCTAGTGGTAATAGTTGCACCACAAGTGTTGGTTTTTCCCTGTCTGGAAAGCTCTGGGTGCTGTAGGGGCCACCCACCCGACTGCAGAGGAAAAATATATTTTAAAGGTTTTGCGCAGTGGAGGACCCCTAGCCAGTCTCATACTACCCATTAACCACCCATCCAGTGGCCCCAGGCATTGTGTCCATGCATGCATACACTTATTGGCCCAAGGTGCCACCGGTGCCCCACCGGGGCCTCCTCTAGGGGGCAAAAATGAGGTTTTTGGGTTGCAAGGTCAATTTCAAGGTCAAATTGCACAAAATTTAGGATTTTCCCAGATATACCACCTATACCTCCTAGTAGCCAAAGGTACCGACTAACACCTCAAAAGAGTTTCAGAAAACATCGTTAGCACCATTTTTGAGAAAATTTTAAATGTTTAATTTTTCGAAAAATCTCCGTAGACTTAACACGTGAAATTTCACGTGCAGATTGCACGTGCTTCGAAGTTTTCCTGGGGTAGTGACCCATATCCCGGGGTAGGTCCCCATGGGTACCCTATCATATGAAAAAAGGAACAAAATCTATCGAGGCGATTTTCAGCAAATTGGCCATCTTTGTTTCCGTAATGTTAAACCCTATAGGAAAAAAGGGGTGTCGATTGCACGTGCATCGGAATTTTCCTGGGGTAGTGACCTATGCCAAAAAGTAGATCACCATCGGGACCCTAACTCTAGAAAAAATCATCAAAATCGTACGAGCCGTTTGGGCGGGTACCAACGATCCCCGATCTCGCAGCACTTAGCGGAAACATCTCCCTGATGAGTTAGCTCAGTTGATTTTCAATGGAAAATCTCAATTGTATAGAATAGAGCTTTTCAGAATTTGCAATCACCTTCGGTTACGTGGGGGCGATGCCTTTAGGGGCATCGCAGGACCGAAGGTGATTGCTCGAGCACCTATTCGCTTCTCCCGAATAGAAGACCCCTGACAGTGAATAACTTTTTGACGTGTGCACGTGCAAAACGGACACCATCCTGTTGTCAGTTCACATAACTGCCACAGGACAATTGGGGAAGAAATCTCCGGAACGGAGGACCCTCGATAGGGACTGGCTTTGTCCCATGAGCACGTGCAAAACTTCCACCTTGCTGACTTTAGTTCATAACATAACCCCTACATACCATTTTTCAGCCGAATCGGCCCAATGCTTACTTTATGGCCTTTTTATTAGGCGTTCTGTGCATAGCACCTTTGCCCGCCTCTAAAGGAGTGCGTGGGAGAATTTTAGAAGTTTGTGTGAGGGCAAGCTACGTTAGTCTGTTAAAGCAATGGGAGTTATTTCAAGTAATGGGTTTCAAGATGTTTTAGCTTGCGAATGGATCGGTCGTGGCAATGGCATAGCCATGCCAAGGGAGGTCTTTTAATAAGTTTAGACCCGCAGAGTGCGAAGGTTATTTCTGTGGTTGAAGACCTTAAATTTAGAATTTGGAATTTAGAATTTCGTGTGTCAGCTACTGATGTCCGCTTGTCTACGTTACTCGAAATCCTCCGTTAGCTCAATAATTTTCGTATTTTTAGAAAGTGCGCTAAACACCTGGCCAGGGTGCCGCGAATTTACCCTGCAACCCGGAGGTGAGGTTGCAGCTCCCCTCTCCGGCTGGGCAGCCGCCGCGCAGAGAAAAGTGTGAGAGAATAGTTAGATTGTTAGTAAGAGTATAGGTGTGGTTAGCATAGACCCGCAGTGAAAGGTATCACTGCGGTGAAGAAATCTAACCTATTTAACCTAACCTGATTTCAAAGCTAGCCTAACATAACCTATCCTTAGCCTACAATGAACCATTTAAAGGTTAAACAGCTATTGCTTAGATTTTGCAGTGGATTATCTATGATTGGAAAATAGACAAGTCCTACTTTGGGGGTGCACCATGCACCCTCCATCATATGTACTGGGAGGGGTGATTTATAGAAACTTCTCTAGCCCAAAGTCCTTTAGAAATGTAAAGACTTTTTCGAGTAGCTCAGGATGGTCGTTACCGAGCAGGGTTTTTAGGTCTACAGGGATGTTTTGGATTCGGCAGTAATCTAGCATGATCACCATCACCATCGGGGATAGTGACTTATGCCGCAAAGTAGATCACCATCAGGACCCTATTTCTAGAAAAAATCATCAAAATCGTACGAGCCGTTTGAGCTGGCACCAAGGTGCCCTGATTCGCGGCACTTAGCGGTAACATGTCCCTGATGATTTAGCTCAGTTGATTTTCAATGGAAAATCACAATGCTAAAGCATAGCGATTTTGACCATTTGCAATCACCTTCGGTTCCGTGGGGGCGACGCCTTTAGGGGCATTGCGGGACCGAAGGTGATTTTTCAAGCACCTTTTTGCTTCTCCGGAACGGAAGACCCTTGACAGTCAATTTTGAAGATGCCTGCACGTGCAAAACTTGCACATTCCTGTTTTCAGTTCCCAAAATCCCCAAAGAAGAATTCGGCAGAAAACAATAACTTTGGATCTCTGGAACGGAGGACCCTCGGTAGAGACTGACTTTCTCACGTGAGCACGTGAAAAGCTTCCACCTTGCTGAATTTATTTCATAACATAACCCCCAAATACAAACTTTCAGCCGAATCGGCCCATTGGTTGCAGAGATATAGCCCATGGGGGTACGTGCTACTGCGCATGCGCAGCGCCCCAATCACTGATTGGCTGATCCGGAGAGGTAAAGTGGCAGGCTTGTGGCATTTTCCCTGAAAACAGAAGCCGTACCTCTATTTGTTTGGCCGTGCAAGCATCGTAGGTGTTCCATTGCTTTACTGCATCCATTGCTTCCATTGCTTAATGCACAGGGTATCTTTACACTGGGGGTGCCTGTGCTTGGCAAATAGTGCCGTTAGCACCTATAATATGATGACTCCACCAGACGTTACTCCATTCCCGAAAACAGTACCCGTAGCTGCATTTGTTTGGCACTGCTAGCATTAAAAGTTTTCCGTTGCTTTAACACTAATTCATTGGGTATCTTCAGACTGGGGGTGCCTGTATGTCCAGAGGGGCACTGTCTGCACCTATGACCATCTCACTCAATCAGATGGTGTCAGTAATCGTCGTTTTAGTACGTAAACAGGCTATCTGTTTTGACATGGACCGTATAATATCCGAAAGTTCAGTTTTGGAGTGGTGTCAGTCCAAGCTCAAGGTCACGTGGCACGCACTAGGTGGCACCCAAAGGGTTTTAAATGGTTCCATTTGAAAAGTAACCCATTTGCTACAAACGAGGCAAGTTTCATCAAAAACATTCCCATACGGTCACAGCCAGGGGCTTGTAAACTCTAAAAATGAGAAAATATCCAGAAATTCTATAAACCTCTAAACATCTCCTTAATGGAGGACCTTTATCGAAACAAGTGCTGGGCAGTTAAAGTATGTTAGTGGTCATAGTTGCACCGAGGGTATTAGTTTTGCCCCATTTTGAAAGGCCTCGGTGCTATAGGGGCCACCCACGCGACTGGAGAGAAAAAATATATTTTAAAGATTTCTTCACCGCAGTGATACCTTTCACTGCGGGTCCATGCTAACCACACTTATACTCTTACTAACAATCTAACTATCCTCTCACACTTCTTTTCCTCTGCGCGGCGGCTGCCCAGCCGGAGAGGGAGCTGCAACCTCACCTCCGGGTTGCAGGGTAAATTCGCGGCACCCTGGCCAGGTGTTTAGCGCACTTTCTAAAATACGAAAATTATTGAGCTAACGGAGGATTTCGAGTAACGTAGACAAGCGGACATCAGTAGCTGACACACAAAATTTTAAATTCTAAATTCCAAATTCTAAATTTAAGGTCTTCAACCACAGAAATAACCTTCGCACTCTGCGGGTCTAAACTTATTAAAAGACCTCTCTTGGCATGGCTATGCCATTGCCACGACCGTCCATTCGCAAGCTAAAACATCTTGCAACCCATTACTTGAAATAACTCCCATTGCTTTAACAGACTAACGTAGCTTGCCCTCACACAAAATTCTAAAATTCTCCCACGCACTCCTTTAGAGGCGGGCAAAGGTGCTATGCACAGAACGCCTAATAAAAAAGCCATTGATTGATTGATTAAAGGTTTTGCGCAGTGGAGGAACCCTGGCCAATCTCATACTACCCAATACCCACCCATCCACTGGTCCCAGGTATTGTGTCCAGGCATGCATACACTTATTGGCCCAGGGTGCCACCGGTGCCCCAACGAGGCCCTCTCTAGGGGGCAAAGTCGAGATTTTTGGGCTGGAAGGGCATTTTCAAGGTCAAATTGTACATCACTCAAAAGTCTCCCAGACATACCACCTATACCCCCTAGTAGTCGAACGTACCGCCTAACACCCCATAGAGTTTCATTCAATTCCATGAGGCCAATTTTTAATTTCATTTGTTTAATTTTTCGAAAAATCTCCGTTGACTTAACATGTAAAATTCCAAGTGCAGATTGCACGTGCTTCGAAGTTTTCCTGGGATAGTGACCCATACCCTAGGGTAGGTCCCCATGGGTACCCTATCATATGAAAAAAGGAACAAAATCTATCGAGCCTATTTTCAGCAAATTGGCCATCTATGTTTCCCGTAATGTTAAACCCTATGGGAAAAGGGGGTGTCGATTGCATGTGCATTCGAATTTTTCTGAGGTGCCCATGCCAAAGAATAGATCACCAACGGGACCCTATCTCTAGAAGAAATCATTAAAATCGTACGAGCCGTTTGAGCTGGCATCAAGGTGCCCCGATTCGCGGCACTTAACGGGAACATGTCCCTGATGAGTTAGCTCAGTTGATTTTCAATGGAAAATCTCAATTCTAAAGAATAGAGCTTTTCAGCATTGGAAATCACCTTCGGTTACGTGGGGGCTACGCCTTTAGGGGCATCGCGGGACCGAAGGTGATTGCTCGAGCACCTATTCGCTCCTCCGGAACGGAAGATCCCTGACAGTGAATGGCCTGTTGGCTTCTGCACGTGCAAAACTTGCACCTTCCTGTTTTTAGTTCACAAATCCCCCACAGAGCAGTTCGGCAGAAAAAGACAAATTGGCATCTCCAGAACGGAGGACCTTCGTGAGACTTCTTTTCACGTGAGCATGTGCAAAACTTCCACCTTGCTGACTTTAGTTCATAATATAACCCCTACATCCCAAATTTCAGCGGAATCGGCCCACTGGTTGCAGAGATATGACGCATTGCAGGTCACGCGCTACTGCGCATGCGCAGTGTACAGGTCACTGATTGGCTGATTCAGAGAGGTGTAGTGGTAGGCTTGTGGCACTGTCCCCGAAAACGTTAGCAGTGGCTCTATTTGTTTGGACGTGCAAGCGTCATAAGTTTTCCATTGCTTTAACATTAATGCATAGGGTATCTTCACACTGGGGGTGCCCTAGTTTATAGCAAAGGGTCGTTTGCACCTATAATCCTATCACTTCATCAGATATGACCCCAATACCAAAAATGATACCCGTAGCTCTATTTGTCCGTGGAAGCCTCATCAGTGTTCCATTGCTTTAACACTAATCCACAGGGTATCTTCAAACCGGGGGTGCCCTTTTGTACAGAGGGGCACTTTTTTATAAATTTCGTTCAAGTTGTTCCTTGTACGGCTGCTGGAGTCGGAGTCTCACTAAAGTCATCAAGGGACTTGTCACGGAGACCCCGACCCCACCACCCGAACGAGCAACTCCCTCAATGGAGGGTAAATTTAGAAGCTAAAGTTTAACGTCCCACAAAGCACAGGGACGGCCGCCCCGCTCAGGTCACCCTCTCACCAGTCAGTTGCCAGCCGACTTGTACGTCGGGTAAACTATTGAGCGCCGGAGAGTCTCAGGGGAACCGATCCCAAGCCTAGACATGCACTGCCACTGCATGCTTCTGAGCAGCGGGCCGGAGCCCAACGCTCTACCAACTGAGCTACCGGCGCTTTTTGCACCTATGACTATCCCATTCCACCAGATGGTGTTAGTAAACGTCGTTTCAGTACGTAAAAGTTCTATGTGTACGAACAGAGACCATATACCCTCCCAGAATTAAGTTTTTGAGGGGTGCCCGTCTGCACCCAAGGCCACGTGGCACGCGCTAGCGGGAACCCAAAGGACTTTTGATGGGTTCGTTTGACTCATAATCTCTCTGGGTACAAACAAGGCAAGTTTCGTTAAAAACAGTCCCATAGAGTCGCAACCAGGGGCTTGTGAACTCTAAAAATTAGAAAATCTCCAGAAATTTCAAAAACCTCTAAAAATCCCCTAAATGGGGGACCTTTATCAAAAGAAGTGTAGGGCAGGTAAAGTTTAGCGGTCATAGTTGCACCGCAGGTGTTAGTTTTACCCCATCTCGAAAGGCCTGGGTGCCTTAGGGGCTACCCTACCGACCGCAGTGGAAAAAATAAATTTTAAAGGTTTTGCGCAGTGGAGGACCCCTGGCCAATCTCATACTACCAAATAACCACCCATCTACTGGCCCCAGGTATTATGTTCATCCATGCATACAATGATTGGCCCATCCCTCAGGGGACTGATCTTCACTTGCCGGATTCGTGCGGCAAGTAAAGATTGGAGCAACGGGGTGTGACGCGCCCGGGGCCCCAGTCAGCCTTGGGAGGCACTTTGTTGCATCGCCGCGGATACATCTTTTCTAGCCCTCCGATGGCCGCCGCCTCTTCCGACTTCGGCCGGTTAGAGCCGGCGTCTGTCGTCGGTGGCTCTGGTGATGAGGTCCGCTATGATGCTGATAGCTGCCTTACAGGCCCTTTGTTACCTGGTCGGTAACCTTATTGGATCGGGTCAGTTCTGTCCTGCACCTCCCAGTATGAAGCTCCTGTTTGTTTTTGTTTTCTTATTTTATTGATTATTTTTAATTCCTGTCCTCTTTTTACCCCTTAGTTGTTGGCTCCACAGTTATGTGCCTTCTTCGGCATCTTATGGGTGTAAGGCGCCCACTCGAGGCCTATCTCGAGCCCCGGCGACGAGGTTGACGGGATCCTGGGGAGTTGAGGTCCCCCTCGGGCGGGTCAGTCCCGAGGTCTCCAACACGCCCCCTTTGGCCCAGATATCTCGATCTAACCGGGGGTAAGCCGTCCGTAGGCTGCCGCGGGCGGCCTAGCTACGCGGCAGTGTCTACGGGCACTGTCGCTCGGTCCAGCTGGGCAGGGGGGATTATGTTTCGGGCGTGCGGCGCGGCGCCCTTCGCGGCGGGGACTGTGATAGTTCTTGCCGGGCGCGACGTGGGCTGGGGTTTCGGAAACCGTCGATTTGCGAGACTCCGGCCTGTTGCGCGCGCCTGGTGCTTTGTCCCGACTCATGGCCCTGCCGGCCCACTGGGCTGATGGCGTCAAGGGGGTGGGTATTTTCTGATCAGAGGGGTTGTGTGAGTATCTCTCGCCCCTCTCTGAGACGGACGCACCTGCCCCCGTAGGCACTGTAACAGCCCCCGGGTCCAGCTATTGACAGCTGGCAACCCGGGGGGCCAAAGGTAAATTAAACCACTATGGCGTCTCAAATTAGCACAACCTCTAACACTCCCGTCCAACCGACGGGTTCTTCTTCCCCTGCGGGGGACATAACTTCTCCTAGAGTTCTGATGGTGACTCTTGAGGACAGTCACAAGATGAACCCCTTCCAGGTCATTCAGGCTGTGTCGAAATTCGGGACTGCAACCCATGTTTATCGACACTCGGAAACAAAACTTGAAGTTGTCATGTCGTCGGACAAGGAAACGTGTCATCCCTTGGCGGCAAAGCAGCTTAGCTTTGTAGGGAAAGATAAATATATGGTGTTGGTACCGGTTTCTGTAGCTTTACACCCAACAAAGAACAACGCCTTGGGCGTTGTTACCTGCCACGAGCTCGAGGACGCAGCGGAGGAGGATGTTTTGCTTGGTCTGGAGGAGCAAGTGGTGATCAAGGTGCGTAGGATGAACAGGAGGCAGGACGGCGAGCTAGTTGCCACTAACACTTATGTCCTTACATTCAACAGCAAGGAGCTGCCTCGATCAGTGCGTATTCGTTGGCTTTCAGTGCGCGTGCGTCGGTACGTTCCGGATCCAATACGGTGTTACCGGTGTCAAGGGTACGGCCACGTCGCAAAATCATGCAAGGGAAAAGAGCGATGCGCAAGGTGCTCGGAAGAAGGTCACACCTCCACCTGCACAGGGAACAAAGCAAAATGCACTGCATGTAAAGGGGACCACGAGGCATGGTCACGCTCGTGCTCCAGGTTTCTCTCCGAGAGAGAGAAGCTGAAGGCTAAGGTCCTGGGTACGGCTTCCGGAGAAATTGGAGCGCGAGTAGACAATCACCGCAGGTCTCCTGGTGCCTCCGAACCAGCTGCTGAAGTTTGGACCACAAAGAGCTCCACTTTCAGCGACGCTTTCGTGGGTGAGTCGGGACGATTAAAGTCATCACTCAGTGTAGACTCGAGCATGCGTGACATGATGCACCTATCTGTCCGCGATTTCATGGGTCTATTCGGTGGTCTGACCCCACAGACTATTACCCCCACCTGCACACCCGGTGACGCCCAGTCTGACGTGCCAACCAGGCTGAGAGCTGAAAAGAGCACCCAAACATGCTTCAAAGAGAACGTGTCATTGCCAGTGACAGCTTCGAAGCCAGAGGATCTGAGCAACCACACAGCCGAAACGAGTACTCAGACATCCACAGCCAAGGAACCCCTAACGGTAGCGCACGTCACACTACAACAACAACGGTTAGGTTCTTCCAAGAACAATGCAGGAGCTGACAAAAGTAGGGAACAGCCAGTGACTGAGACTAAGAAAGCCGCAAAACAGTGGGAAGATCATCCTGCAGCAAAACGCGCACGAGTCAATCAAACAGATACTAGTTCTTCAGGCACAGAGGTACATCCTGCTCCGGCTCGCAGCGTAGGCTCCACACACAAACAACCAGAAACTACAGTATCCACCCCTGTCACCGACAAATCTTCAACACCACAGACTCCCATACAATCGAACAAAACAGCACCCTCAGACGTGGTTACCAAGCGGTATGGGTCAGAGCGGTCCTCGTCGGCGCCTCCAAAGGGTCGTATGCGCAAGTAGAGTGGTGAAACCGTTTCATCTCCAGGTCGCGGGGACACGGGGCTAATGCCGCCACCGTACCCTCCACCACCCCCGCCTCCACCAACACCTCCCGCTAAAGCAACAGGCAGGGACCACCTGAGCACAGGCACCCGTGAAGGAAAGCGCAGGCTCTCCTCTCCAAACTTACGTTTCGAGGAAAGAAAATCCCATGACAGAGAAGAGGAAACAGATTTTGTGTTTCGGGATTCAAACGGAAAGCGAATTGCGGTACCGAGAGTACAAAAAGAGGTTCTTCAACCAAGGCTGCACTCGGGCTCCACCGAGTATCGGAAACGTTCAGCACGTCTGGCAGGATGTGCCGCGCCCATCCCCGCTAGTGATGGTAGGCATCCGGGGCCGAGAGTCAGAGAGGCCTACATGGATAGGGACACTACTTTCGTGCGTCGCTCTCCGCCTAAGGGTCTCGGATACCCGGAACGAATGGCCAGACCACCAGCAGAGTGGAACACGCGTTCAGCCTGGTGTGTATCTGAAATGTTCGACGGCAGGAGCTGGGAGACCTAGTCAGTGTTGGGTAATTGGTACGTCACATTAGAAGTTGTTGGCTGATCCATTTAGTTTTCGTTCTTGATATGTTTTGAATGGTTACTGCTGACTACCACTAACTTTTGCTTTTTTGCACTAAGATGGGCGCAAAATGACCTAGCAGTCGAGGTGCCCTAAAACCCCAAACAACAACAACATGATTGGCCCAGGGTGCCACCGGTGCCCGACGGGGCCCCCCTCTAGGTTACAAAGTCGGGATTTTTAGGCTGCAATGTCATTTTCGAGGTCAAATTGCACGAAATTTCGAATTTTCCCAGGTATACCACCTATGCCCCCTAGTACCGGAAGGTACCACCTAACACCCCAAAAGGGTTTGCAAGGAATCCGATTGGCTAATTTTTTTGTAAATTTCACGTTTTTAATTTTTCAAAAAATCTCCATAGGCTTAACACGTAAAATTTCACGTGCAGATTGCACGTGCTTCGAAGTTTTCCTGTGGTAGTGTCCCATACCCCAGGGTATGCGTACCCTACCCCCATGGGTACCCTATCATATTAAAAAAGAAGCAAAATCTATCGAGCCGATTTTCAGCAAATTGGCCATCTTTGTTTCCGTAATGTTAAATCCTATTGGAAAAAGGGGTGTCGATTGCACGTGCATCCGAATTTTCCTGGGGTAGTGACCTATGTCACAAAGTAGATCACCATTGGGACCCTAACTTTATAAAAAAAATCATCAAAATCGTACGAGCCGTTTGAGCTCGCACCAAGGTGCCCCGATCTCATGCAGTTGATGGAAACATGTCCCTGACGAGTTAGCTCAGTTGATTTTCAATGGAAAATCTCAATGCTAAAGCATAGCGATTTTGACCATTTGCAATCACCTTCGGTTATTCAATGGAAAATATCAATGCTAAGGCATAGCGATTTTGACCATTTGCAATCACCTTCGGTTATGGGGGCGACGCCTGTAGGGGCATCGCGAGACCGAAGGTGATTGCTCGAGCACCTATTCGATTCTCCGGGATGGAGGACCCTTAATAATGAATGGTTTTGACGTCTGCACGTGCAAAACCTGCACTTCCCTGTTTTCAGTTCTTAAGATCCCACGGAACAATTCGGGAGAAAATAATAAATTGGGATCTCCAGGACGGAGGACCCTCGGTAGAGACTGCCTTGACCACGTGAGCACGTGCAAAACTTCCACATTGCTGACTTGGGTTCATAACACATACCCTACATAACAATTTTTAGCAGAATCGGCCCAATGGTTGCATAGATATGGCCCATTGAGGGTATGTGCTACTGCGCATGCGCAGTGTCTCGGTCACTGATTTGCTGATTCACGCGCTAGGAGGCACCCAAAGGGTTTCAAATGAATTCATTCGACACATAAACCTCCTGGTTGCAAACGTGGCAAGTTTCGTCAAAAACGTTAGCATACAGTAGCAGCCAGGGGCTTGTGAACCCAAAAAATTAGAAAATCTTCAGAAATTTTAGAAACCTCTAAAAATCTCCTTAATGGGGGACCTTTATCGAAACGAGTGTAGGGCAGGTAAAGACCGAAGGTGATTGCTGGAGCACCTTTTCGCTTCTCCGGCACGGAAGAACCCTGACAGTGAATATTTTTTTGACGTGTGCACGTGCAAAACTTGTACCTTCCTGTCTTTAGTTCGCATAACCCCACAAGACAATTTGGCAGATAATGACAAATTTGGATATCCGGAACGGAGGACCCTCGATAAAGACTGCCTTTGTCACGTGAGCAGGTGCAAAACTTCCACCTTGCTGACTTTAGTTCATAACATAAACCCTACATCCCAAATTTCAGCGGGATCGGACCACTGGTTGGAGATATGGCCCATTGGAGGTCATGCGCTACTGCGCATGCGCAGAGTGCAGGTCACTGATTGGCTGTTTCAGAGAGGTGTAGTAGCACGCTTGTGGCGCTGTCCATGAAAACGGTAGGCGTAGCTCTAGTTTTTGGCCGCGCAAGTATCATAAGTGTTCCATTGCTTTAACACTAATGCTTAGGGTATCTTCACACTGAGGGTACCTGTGTTTATAGCAGCAGGCCGTTTGCACCTATAATACTATCACTCCATTAAATGTGACCCTATAACCAAAAAAGGTGAATGTAGCTTCCTTTCTTTGGCCATGCAAGCATCATAAGTGTCCCACTGCTTTAACACTAATTAATAGGACATCTTCAAACTAAGGGTGCCCGTGTGTACCAACGGGCATTGTTTGCACATGTGACCATCTCACTCTATCAGATGGTGTAAGTAATCGTCATTTTATTACGCAAGGGGGCTATCTTACGAACAGGAACGGTATACTGTCCAAAAATTCAGTTTTGGAGGGGTGCCGGTGCACACTCAAGGTCACGTGACACACGCCAAGGGGCACCCAGAGGGTTTTAGAAGTTTTTGTTTGATAGATGACCTCTTTGGGCACAAATTTGGCAAGTTTCGTCAAAAACGTCACCATACAGTAGAAGCTAGGGGATTGTGAACTTTAAAAACTAGAAAATCTTCAAAATTTTTAAGAAACCTATAAACATCTCCGTAATGGGGGACCTTTATCAAAACAAGTGTAGCACAGGTATAGTATGCTAGTGGTAATAGTTGTACCACAATTATTGGTTTTTCCGTATCTGGAACGCTCTGGGTGCTGTAGGGGCCACCCACCCGAATGCAAAGAAAAATAAAATATTTTGAAAGTTTTGCGCAGTGGAGGACCCCTGGCTAATCCCATACTACCCAATAAACACCAATATAATAACCCCGGGCATTGTGTCCACGCCTGCCCATTTTTTGGGACGAAAGTGGTAGCGGTGCCCCGCCGGGGCCCCTTCTAGGGCGCAAAGTCGAGATTTTTGGGCTGCACGGTCATTTTCAAGGTCAAATTGCACATGATTTCGATTTTTCCCAGGTATACCACCTATACCCCCTAGTACTCGAAAGTACCGAATAACACCCCATAGAATTTCATTAGATTCCCTTTGGCCGATTTTTGGAAATTTCACTTTTAATTTTTCAAAAAATATCCATAGACTTAACACGTAAAATTTCACGTGCAGATTCTACGTGCTTCGAAGTTTCCCTGGGGTTCCACCTAACCTCTAAAAATCTCCTACCTGGGGGACCTTTATCGAAACAAGTATAGGGCATGCAAAGTATGTTAGTGGTCATAGTTGCACCGCAGGTGTTAGTCCTACCCCACCATGAAAGACCTGGGTGGTATAGGGGCCACCCAACCAACTACGGTGGAACAAATATATTTTAAAGGTTTTGCGCAGTGGAGGACCCTTAGCCAAACCCATACTACCCAATAACCACTCATCTACTCGACCCAGGCATTTTGTCCACGCATGCATACACTTTTTGGCCCCAAGTGGCACCGGTGCCCCACCGGGCCCCCTCTAGGGTTCAAAGTCGATATTTTTGGGCTGCAAGGTCATTTTCAAGGTCAAGTTGAATGTAGATTTCAATAGTTCCCAGCCAGTCCCCAACCGGAGATTGTCTAAGCCTCTAAGTTTCCGAGAGCTCAGGGGGCCTACCAGCCCCCTCCAATGCGCCTATTAGACCCCTCTTCAATGCGGGTGTTAAGGAATGGGACATTTATTACAATTTATTGTTTTAAATATATCCTTACCTTCATGTCCCACCAATCCCACCATTGACACCTTTTTCGTGACCCGAGACGTTTGATAATTGCAGCGACGGCGGGCCGCGCTTGCGCACGAACCTCACAAAAGTGGGGATCGGGACGTCTGGGAGCTCAGGGCCCCATTTCATAAAAGGCGTAAGTTACGCTTATAGCGTATAAGTAACATAATGCAGGGTAGAAAGTGAACAATACACCACAATCTTGTTTCATACAAATGCAGTGTAAAATACAACTACTTGCAAAGTTACGCTGTACTGGAATGCAGCGTAGAATATTCACAATCCTGTTTCATATAGCAGACAACATGTACGTTGAATATGTGAAGCACTCCAGAAAAGCTGCGCAAGAAGTAGTAGCGTAACTTTTATCAGCCAATTAGGCAAACACATGAAAAATATATAATTTCTTCCGAAATTCTGAATCTCAGGCAAACTGTTGTAGTGAAGGACAAAGAGTCATGCAAGTAAAATAAACTTAGGCAAATAAGAAGCAGTGTAAGTTCTTACTGGCATAGTTTGAAGTGAGAGCTACTCATGCTAAATTGAGATGATATACAGACTTCTATGACCATTTGGTATGGCAAAAAATGATGATAGCCATTGATGCAAATACACAGGAAAGCTGACATTTATTTTTTTACTTTAACTTTCTGCCGTTATTTTTATTTTACAGTCTAGGGAGTCGAGAACCCTAGATAGGCTGACACTGACACGGTGTTATATTGAGTCTATGCAGGGTAAAAATTCAATTAAAGGTGCCAGTAACCAACAAAATCCAAGTATCTCAACCGAAGCCTCTGACGAAAATGATATACCTACATACTGGTATCTAGGTATTCTTCTCACCATTTCTTTCCCAGTTTCACGAAATTACAAGGTTCACAGACCTTTCCCCGTTCACTCACGGCTAGAAGACACACCTCAACTTTAGTTCCACTGGAGTACACTTGCGCAACAATAATACAGTAACCTTTAGGGCCCTGACAATAACTACCTAACCGGTCATAGCAAACAAACTGCAAAAACAGGGTACTGCCAAAAAATACGTCGTATTTTTATTCCGTTTGCTATAGCGCGTCTTCTTTCGCAGTATTTTTTTAAGTTCATGGAAGCTTAAAAATCAAGTAATACCAAATAAGTAGAATAATTTCTTTCAACTAATTAATTAAAAAATACATATGGCCTTTTTATGTTAATAAGCACCTATATGTTGTATTTGGAACGAGGTAATTCCATTCTGGAATTGGGCGCAATTCACGCTGCATTTCATATCTACGCCGCTTTTGCGTGAATGTTACCGCTCTTTATGAAATGTGATTCTGAGTACGGCGTAAATTTGCTGGTCAATGTAGTGTAAAACACTGATAAGTTTTGAAGTGCTGCGGCGAGGAGCGTGATGATGAGTTGTTAAGATGTTCCCTGGCCTCACCCCTCGAATCCGGAAATGTAAAAATACTGAAGATTATATATTCGGGCACAGCCCTTCATCAGAATCGTGGAGTAAATATCAATAATTCTCAGTCCTAGTATAGCCAGACCTCGAATGCGTGGTTCGAGGTCTGGCTATACTAGGACTGAGAATTATTGATATTTACTCCACGATTCTGATGAAGGGCTGTGCCCGAATATATAATCTTCAGTGTTTTTTACATTTCCGGATTCGAGGGTGAGGCTAGGGAACATCTTAACAACTAGTGTAAAACACGTCCTATTTCTACAACTTTTATGAAATGGGCCCCAGAATTCGCTTTCTGTTAAGCCCTCCGTTCTTTTTATTGCTGAATCATATATAGAAAAATAAAAAGAGTAATATGAGCGTCCAACAGTTTTAAATAATTCATAGCAAAATGATTTTTATAAATTTTGAAAAACAAATCAAGAATGTATGATATACTCCAAATTTATATTTTTGGATTTTGGCCCCACCATTTTTTCAAGAGCCAGAATCCGTAGTTCGTTTTCAAGACACTTAGATCAAGTTATTATGATATTTGTATAAGCATATTGGTAAAATTTCGTCTTTAAAAAGGACAGGCAAGTGACCATGGCCAAAATGCCTGAGTGAATATTTTTCAAACCGTAAGTCAGTGAGGAAAATGAATACGAAAATCGTCAGCAGCTCCATCAATAGCCCCCCTCTCCCAAAAATACACTGAAATCTGCGCTTTGAGGACTTATCGACTTGTCGACGGTGCCGTACACAGTACACAGCCCCGGCGCCGTACACAGTAGAAAACCCCGGCCCCGTACACAGTACACAGCCCCAGCGAAGTACGCAATACGCAGCCCCGGCCCCGTACACAGTGCACAGCCCCGGCCCCGTACACAGACACCGGTGAAGTACACAGTACACAGCGCCGGCCCCGTACACAGTACACAGCCCCGGCCCCGTACACAGTACACTGTCCCGGCTCCGTACACAGTGCACAGCCCCAGCGAATTATACAGTACACAACCCCGGCTCTGTACACAGTGCACAGCTCCGGGGCCGTACACAGTACACAGCCCCGGCCCCGTACACAGTGCACAGCCCCGGCGCCGTACACAGTAAACAGCCCCAGCCCCGTACACAGTACACAGCGTCGGCGCCGTACACAGTAAACAGCCCCGGCCCCGTACACAGTAGACAGCCCCGGCTCCGTACACTGTACACAGCCCCGGCTCCGTACACTGTACACAGCCCCGGCTCCGTACACTGTACACAGCCCCGGCGCCGTACACAGTACACAGCCCTCAAGCCGTACATACTACACAGCTCCAGCTCCGTACACAATACACAACCCCGGCTCTGTACACAGTGCACAGCTCCGGGGCCGTACACAGTACACAGCCCCGGCTCCGTACACTGTACACAGCCCCGGCTCCGTACACTGTACACAGCCCCGGCTCCGTACACTGTACACAGCCCCGGCTCCGTACACTGTACACAGCCCCGGCGCCGTACACAGTAGACAGCCCCGGCGACGTACACAGTACACAGCGTCGGCGCCGTACACAGTACACAGCCCCGGCCCCGTACACAGTATAGCACAGCGTCGGCGCCGTACACAGTACACAGCCCCGGCGAAGTACACAGTACACAATCCCGGCTCTGTACACAGTACACAGCCCTCGACCCGTACACAGTACACAGCGTCGGCGCCGTACACAGTACACAATCCCGGCTCCGTACACAGTACACAGCCCCGGCCCCGTACACAGTACACAGCCCCGGCGGCGTACACAGTGCACAGCCCTCGAGCCGTACACAGTACACAGCCCCGGCCCCGTACACAGTACACTGTCCCGACTCCGTACACAGTACACAGCCCCGGCCCCGTACACAGTACACAGCCCCGGCGGCGTACACAGTACACAGCGTCGGCGCCGTACACAGTACACAATCCCGGCGGCGTACACAGTGCACAGCCCCAGCGCCGTACACAGTGCACAGCCCCGGCCCCGTACACAGACACCGGTGAAGTACACAGTACACAGCGCCGGCCCCGTACACAGTACACAGCCCCGGCCCCGTACACAGTACACTGTCCCGGCCCCGTACACAGTACACTGTCCCGGCTCCGTACACAGTACACAGCCCCGGCGGCGTACACAGTGCACAGCCCCAGCGCCGTACACAGTACACAGCGTCGGCGCCGTACACAGTCAACAGCCCCGGCCCCGTACACTGTACACAGCCCCGGCGCCGTACACAGTACACAGCCCTCAAGCCGTACATACTACACAGCTCCAGCTCCGTACACAATACACAACCCCGGCTCTGTACACAGTGCACAGCTCCGGGGCCGTACACAGTACACAGCCCCAGCGCCGTACACAGTGCACAGCCCCAGCACCGTACACAGTAAGCAAAAACTCGGCGCCGTACACAGCCCTCGAGCCGTACACAGTGCACAGCCCCGGCGCCGTACACAGTACACAGCCCCAGCGAAGTACACAGTACACAGCCCCAGCGCCGTACACAGTGCACAGCCCCAGCACCGTACACAGTGCAAAACCCCGGCGCCGTACACAGCCCTCGAGCCGTACACAGTGCACAGCCCCGGCGCCGTACACAGTGCACAGCCCCGGTGCTGTCGCAGCTGACAGCCATTCGCCCATTCACTCTGCTCACCAGCTCAGGCACGTAGCGCTCCGGAATGTGGATCTTCTGCGGCGCCGCCAGCAGGGCGTCGATGGTGGCTGCGTGGTAGGGTAAGTGGGCACGGCTGCGGGTACACCGCACCAGCTCCGGTCCCGCCCACACGTCCATGTCGTCGGCAGACCGAGCCTGCAAGGCAGCCAGCAGCCACCGACCATCAGCTGATGCAGGCGCCGGGCTCACCTCACGCGTGGCATGCTGTGTACACGCCAGGCGTCAGAAGCCAAGTGCTGGGCCACACAAGCACTACCAAGGACACTACTGGCAACACTGGCTGTTTGGGCTCTTTTAACACCCGCCCCAGTGGACCTCCAAGCCACCTTCGCCATAGTGGGCGGGGGGAGGGCGTCAAACACCCCGCTTGAACTCGGCTCCGATACGGGAGGGGTAGCTAAACACGCGAAAGCTGGTGGATAGCTCATACAACTTCATGAAGAAACTATGTCGGTCACATCTTGGCTCAGGTAAATATTGAGGTCATAACACATTAAAGTAAGTGGCATGTTAGAGAAAAGCTTCGGCGCTCTAGCGTTTGACAGTGTTGAGCTAGAACCATTTTTGGGCATTATTCGCTTCATCTCGTTACAGCAAATCTGATGATGTAAAATATGACTATACTAGGTCAAAACACAAAAATGACCCGACCTGAGGTCAGGTCAATGTCTGATCTGATCTATCTGATCTAACATAGTCAATATACACATAAATCGACGCGTAACAACAATCTAAACGTAATGGTTTCAAAATAAAAGCTTTATCGTCATTTCCTGCAAAGTTATTGACCCAAGTTTGAAAATCTGCCTAGGTAGCCTAGATGCCCTCTCAGAGGTCACAGGTAAAAAACATGTAGCATGAACCTAGAAAGGGACCCATGATACCACGATTCGGAGAATATGAAGGTATTTTCCGCTTTATCTACACAAATACAGCCCAATTCCTGTTTTTCCCATGCATTTCCAATGAAGAGGTCATGATCCGTACCCGACCTTAGATCATCGATATGAAAAATCCCATAATGTATGTTGTAGTACTCGGTAGGCCCATTATGTGGTACAAGTTTCAATTTGATAGATTTGCCCTTGTCTTATATAAGCCACCTTGAACATTTTTGGAGGTGAGGTCACTTGACCTGCACTGTTGACCTGACCTGTGATGACCCAACCTTAAAATTGGGGGAGGGGAAGTTTCGGAATTGATCAAACACAAGGTATGCCACGTACGGCGGCGCTTCGCACTGCCGTTTTTCGTGCCGCAGGTAAAACGCGAGAGGGTGCTCAAACACCCTCACCGGGGCAAGGGTTGTACTTTTGTAGCCTGATCGGGGTGTCATGGCCTGTCTGGGGGTGTTATAGCCTGCTCAGGGTGTCATAGTCTGCTCAGGGTGTAATAGTCTAATTGGGATCTCATGGCCTGCTCCGGGTGTTATGACTTGCTCGGGGTATTATAGCCAGATCAGAGTGTTATGACCTGATCAGGGTGTCATAGCCTGTTCGGCTTGTTATAGCCTGCTCGGGGTGTGATATCCTGCACGGGGTGTTATAGTCTGCTCGGGGTGTTATAGCCTGCTCGGGGTGTTATAACCTGATCGTGTGTGTGTGTGTATTGGGGTTTTAGGTCGCTGACTTGGCCATATAGTGCCCTTCATTACAAGAACTTCTCAGGTGTTAATACTATATGTGGTTTCAACTCTGTGTCGCCTGAAAAGGTCACTTAGAAATGAGATGGTTAGCACAACTAAGTCTCCCAGCTTCTACCGTCATACATTTCAGATACGCACCAAGCCGTGCGTGCGTCCCACGCTTGTGGTGGTCTCTCCGTTCGCTCAGGATATCCGAGACCCTTGGGTGGAGAGCGGCGAACGAAGGTCGTGTTTCTGTTCATGTAGGTCTCCCGGACTCTCGGCCCAGAATGCCTGTCATCACTAATAGCGTAAGGGCGCGGCACATCCTGCCAAACATTTTGGACTTCTCCAAAACTTTCTAGGGAGCCCGCTTGCTTTATTTTAATAGGGAACTCTTTTTGGACTCTTGGCACCCAAATTTTCTTTCCCTTTGTGTCACGGAAGAGGAAATCTAGTTTTTGATGCTTTTTTGGCGCCGTGTTGGCGGTATACCTTTTCTGAACTTGGGCAAGGGGAAAGCCTTCGCTTCCCTTCACGGGACTCTGTGCCTGAGTGACCTGTGTCGATTGTGTTCGGCGGCGGTGATGGTGGAGGGTATGGTGGTGGCATAAGTGTAGAGTCGCTACCTGCTGAGGTTGGCAATAGCGCTACACTTGACTCCTTTCGAGCGCTGCGTCCTTTTGGTGGCGCTGAGGTAGAGCGCTCCCATTCACGTCTCTGTAGCTTGGTTTGCCTCTTTGCTACTTGTGCAGCAGCCCCCGAGTCAGAGACTGGCTGCTTCCCTCTCTCGTCAGTCTCAGCACCCTTCCCGGAGGAAGCCGCAAGAGATAAGTGGAGGGTATGAGTGAGAAAAATGACGGCAACAAAGCTTGCTATCCAGCCGTGTTAAGTTCAATACCCTAGCTATCATGTTCTGGAAACCAGGTGCCTGAGAACAAAAAGTTTCAAAACTTATATTTTATTTTTGCCTATAGAATAAAAATTTTCAGTCTGAAAGTTTTATCTCTAAATATATAAAGAAGAAGGCTATTCTTTTTTATTATCTGAAATGAAAACTGAATTTGATTAATTAGATCGAAAAATATAAGGGATTGAATGATATTTTGAGAAATGCAGACCTTCACGGAATTGGCTAAAAATGAACCTCAAATTTCCGTTTTCATTTTGTTTTTGTGTTTGTGCAAAACTGCACAAACAGGCCTATAAGTTGATATTTGACTTAGAACCTGAACTGGCCTAGCTTCAGATATTTCGAGCCTATAGTTTTGACCATGAGTTTTCCGTCAAATTTAGGGTGCAAAGTTTAAAAGCGAATTTAGAGCTGTAAATTTGAGATTTTTTCTTCCCAAATTTTTGGTAAACTACAAATTTCCCTGATGTAAAAGGGTGCAAGTTTGAAGACTGTAGATGAATTAGCAAAAAATAAGAAATAAAAGTTAAAAATCACATAATGCACAATTCTGGGCAAAATTTTGGAAATTTTGAAAATTCAAAACCGAGGTGCTTATTCATTTGGAAGTGCCTTCTATCCACAAAAGTTTTAAGTCTTGTGGCGTATGTCACAGCCCTGGCCGTGACGTAGGCGGTTGCCATGGCAACCTCAGCGTCGCAGGCGGGACGGTGGCGCGGGACGCGGACGGCAGGCAGTGAACGTTGGGCAGGTACGAGAGCTGAGTGTTCTAAGGTGTCTTGAAGTGTACTGGGGACTCAGATAATATACGTGCATATGAACAGAGTGACACGTGCACGTTACAAGTCTCTGATACCACCGCTCAGAAAAGACAACAACAACAACAGACAACAGCCCCGGTCTGCGACCTGGGCTAACGCCCCACCGGCGCAAGAGAGCCGCATGACAATGTGCTGAACGCAAACCATATTTCCTTCTCAATGTATCTCTTCATAAGCATGTAGGTCGGTGTTATCATTCTTTTCTTTGAAATAACTAATAAATATCCCGCAGTCAACCCCAGATTCGAACTGGGAACCCCTGATCACGAGACAGGGCCTCTAACCACTAGACCACTGCTCCACAATGTACCGGCTCCCACTAACCCTGCACCTGTGACCCGTCACGTCACTGGCCGGTATCAATCAAAACGATGCCGTCATCGTGGCGCCGGGTGCTGTGTTCGTACAGAAAAGGCATGGTGCAAAGCTGCTTCTAGAAGACGAACCAAACTTTTTATTGGCCTAGAATTACTTGTATCGGCAACCCAGGACCCTAAGCTAGCTTTATGCCAAATTGCATCCACTTCCATTCATTTTGAGGACTTTAAACCATGGTGAGGAGAAAACGTGTTCCGAGAAATTTAGCTCATTGAAATACCCTTCCGGATGAATTACTCGAAAGCCGCTGGAGATAAGTGGGTAGTGTCCCCTCAGGAGACCGATCTTCATTTGCCGGATTCGTCCGGCAAGTAAAGATTGGAGCAACGGGGTGTGACGCGCCCGGGGCCCCAGTCAGCCTTGGGAGGCACTTTGTCGCATCGCCGCGGATACATCTTTTCTAGCCCTCCGACGGCCGCCGCCTCTTCCGACTTCCCTCGGTTAGAGTCGGCGTCTGTCGTCGGTGGCTCTGGTGATGAGGTCCGCGGCGATGCTGATGATTGCCTTACGGGCCCTTTGTTACCTGGTCGGTAACCGTATTGGATCGGGTCAGATCTGTCCTGCACCTCCCAGTATGTAGCTCTTGTTTGTTTTTGTTTTCTTACTTTGTTGATTATTTTTAGTTCCTTTCCTCTTTTTATGCTTCAGTTATTGGTCCCACAGTTATCTGCCTTCTTCGGCATTTTATGGGTGTAAGACGCCCACTCGAGGCCTATCTCGAGCCCCGGCGACGAGGTTGACGGGATCCTGGGGGTTGAGGTCCCCCTCGGGCGGGTCAGTCCCGAGGGCTCCAACACGCCCCCCTTTGGCCCAGATATCTCGATCCAACCGGGGGTAAGCCGTCCGTAGGCTGCCGCGGGCGGCCTAGCTACGCGGCAGTGTCTACGGGCACTGTCGCTCGGTCCAGCTGGGCAGGGGATTATGTTTCGGGCGTGCGGCGCGGCGCCCTGCGCGGTGGAGACTGTGATAGCTCGTGCCGGGCGCGACGCGGGCCAGGGTTTTGGAAACCGTCGATTTGCGAGACTCCGGCTTGTTGCGCGCGCCTGGTAGACCGCAGTCTCCGCTGCGTGAGGGCTGCCGCGTTTTGCTTCGTCCCGACCCGTGGACCTGCCGGCACACTGGGCTGATGGCGTCAAGGGGGTGGGTGCGTTCTGATCGGAGGGGTTGTGTGAGTACCTCTCGCCCCTCTGAGACGGGCGCACCTGCCCCCGTAGGCACTGTACCAGCCCCCGGGCCCAGCTATTGACAGCTGGCAACCTGGGGGGCCGAAGGTAAATATCTCCTCCATGGCATCTTTACAAGCTTCAACCTCCGCTAATCAGACTGCACGGATTCCGACCTCTGCCACGACACAGACCACCCTGTGTTCACCCCTCGTACACTGCCGATATGATGGATTTTATGGAAGCCAGGTCCCCCGCGCGGACTAGACCAGAGCTGGCTGGCTCCTCTACCTCTGTGTTGGACAAACTTCTTCTAAGGTCCTGGTCCTCACTCTGGATGAGGCTCGAAAAATCAATCCCTTTCAGGTTGTTCAGGCGTTGTCTAAATTTGGAACCACGACCCATGTCTATCGGCACTCCGCCACCAAATTGGATGTGACCATGTCTTCAGAGGAAGAAACGCGCAGTCTGTTGTCAGCTAAAAGCCTCTCCTACCCAGGAGAAGGAGGCGCCTTAGTTTCGATACCGGTGACAGTAGCTCTCCATCCGACAAAGAACAGCTCTACTGGAGTTGTTACTTGTCGGGAGCTCGCAGAGTCGACAGAACAGGACGTACTGAGTGGCTTGGATGAACAGGGGGTGACAAACGTGCGGAGAATGAGTAAGAGGCTTAACGGTGAGCTCGTAGCAACAAACACTTTCGTCCTTACATTCAACACTAAGGAGCTGCCTCAAACCATCCGTGTAGGCTGGCTTTCCGTGCGCGTGCGTAGATTCATACCAGACCCAACGCGATGCTACCGATGCCACAGATATGGCCATGTGGCGAAAGCTTGTAGAGGACAGGAGAAGTGTGGGAGGTGCTCGTTTGGTAGGTCACGGCTCAGCGTCTTGCGAGGCTGACGTCCCTATGTGCGTCGGATGTGGTGGCGACCACGAGGCGTGGTCGCGCAATTGCCCCATGTTCCTCTCTGAGCGGGAAAAGATGAAAGGTAAGGTCCTGGGAAGGTCTCCCAAAGAGATTGCAGCATCAGGAGATAGCCGCTGTGAGGTACCTGGCTTTCCAAAACCGTCTGTGATGGAAGAAACTACCGTGCCATCCTCTCCCTATCGCGACGCTCTAGTGGGCGGGCCTGAACGAGCGAGGTCGTCCTTCAATCTAGATTCCTCCCTGCGGGGATATCATGCACTTATCGGTCCGGGATTTTATGAGCCTTTGCAGTGGGCGGGTGCCACAGCCAGTTAACTGCCCGACAAGTGGAGTTAGGACCACGGCTGAGAAGTGCATACAAACTGACCCAATAAGGAACCCTGACGTATTCCCAGCAGCACCACTGCTTAGCGATCAGAGTGGGCACACAGCTGATAAGGGCACCCAAGCGGGTACCCATGAAGGGGGTGTGATGGCATGGGACGCCGCACCACCAGTAGACCTCTCCGGGGAGAGTGCTCAGACTGACGAGAGAGGGGAGCAGCCAGTCTCTGACTCGGGGGCTGCTGCACAAGTAGTAAAGAGGCAAACCAAGCTGCAGAGACGTGAATCGGGGCGCTCTGCCTCAGCGCCACCAAAAGGACGCAGCGCTCGAAAGGAGCCAAGTGTAGCACTACTGCCAACCCCCGAAGATAACGACTCTACACTTATGCCACCACCATACGCTCCACCATCACCGCCGCCGAAGACAATCGACACAGGGTCCCGTGAAGGAAAGCGAAGGCTCTCCCCTTGTCCAAGTTCGGGAAAGGCATCCCCCAACGCGGCGCCAAAAAGCATAAAAAACCAGACTTTCTCTTCCGTGACACAAAGGAAAGAAAATTTGGGTGCCCAGAGTCCAAAAAGAGTTTCCTATTAAAATAAAGCAAGCGGGCTCCTAGAAAGTTTTGGAGAAGTCCAAAATGTTTGGCAGGATGTGCCGCGCCCTTGCGCTGTTAGTGATGACAGGCATTCCGGGCCGAGAGTCCGGGAGACCTACATAAACAGAAACACAACCTTCGTTCGCCGCTCTCCACCCAAGGGTCTAGGATATCCGGAGCGAACGGAGAGGCCACCACAAGCGTGGGACGCACGCACGGCTTGGTGCGTATCTGAAATGTATGACGGGAGAAGCTGGGAGACCTAGCTTACCAACCATCTCATTTTTAAGTGGCCTTTTCAGCCGACACATAATTGAAACCACATATATTATTAACACCTGAGAAGTTCACAATGCCCGAGCGCACCCAGGACAGAAAGAAGTAGGCTGGAGTGCCTCACGACGCATCACCTGCGGATTCGACTGTGAACCAAATCAACAGAGACAATTATCAGATCAACAGCGTCAATGATAAAAGGTACAAATTAGACGAGGTGCAGCTCATGGTAATACCTGGAAATGGTCGCGAGAAGCAGCGGTGTCCGGCAGTGGCTGACACTGGAGCCGAATGCTGTGTTGCTGGGCCGAAGCAAATGAAAATCCTCGGGCTGAAAAACCTGACTGACCGGACAGAGCCGACGCTAGGATCCGCCACGCCGGTGGTGGCGCTCTCAATGTGCTTGGAATGAAGAAATGTGCGCTGCAGCTGGCCGGCAGAGGCACGGTACAGCGCATTCACTTAACTGACGGCGTTAGGCGTTTGTTCTTGTCCTTTGACGCGTGCAAGTCCCTTGATTTGGTTGACAAGAACTTCCCATACCACACACAGCATGGGCTGTTGACAGTTGGGGCAATCTCTAACGCCCGATAATCTGCCCAGCGTAATCTGCCAACACGGCCAGTGCGGCTGCCGTGTCCAGCAACGGAGTAGAACGTGGCTCAGCTGGAAAATTTCCTGAGACGGTAGTTCCCTGGGACAACGTTCAACAAGGACGCTACCCCACTACCCATCATGGAAGGTCCACCCCATACCATACATATCAACCTGATGCTGTGGCCCACGCCCGACACACCAATACCAGTCAGCAAGCACTGGGAGGATTAAGTAAAAGCGCAGCTCGATGAAGATGAGCGCAAAGGCATCATTGAGAAGGTTCCGCCGGAGAGCCATCGGTGTGGTGTGCGCAGATGGTGGTAGTGCCGAAAAAACGGCAAGCCGCGACGAACCATCGACTTCCAGGAGCTAAACAAGTCTGTGTTCGGGAGACTCACCACACGAGACCGCCGTTTGATGTTATCGTCGGTGCCGCGGTACTCCTTCAAAACGACCTTAGATGCTTTCTGGGGTTTCCACCAGGTAACTCTAGCTGACGAAAGCCGACCCCTCACTACCTTCATTATACCATGGGTACGATACAGGCATCGTCGCACACCAATGGGGTATATTTCAGCTTCCGATGCGTATACAAAGAGGTATGACGATGCCGTTGTGGACATAGAACGCAAGCTTAAGTGTAGTGACGGGGGCGCGGTAGTGGAGTGGTCAGCATAGCTGTCCGCCACGCAGCCGACCCGGGTTCAAGGCCCGGCGGCTTCCCTGAACAAGGAGCAAGCTGGCTCCCGAGAAACCCTTCCAACAGGGAAAGAGTTGGCGACGCCATATGACCCTGGCAGTTGGTGCGTCGATAAGCCCCAGAAATTATTATTAAGTGTAGTGACGACGTCATTCTCTATGACTTCAATGTAGAGCAGGCATTCTGGCACTGCTGGGATTTCCTGGAGATATGCAGCAAGGTAGGCGTGACGTTGCTACCTGAGAAATTCCGCTTCTGCCGACGGGAGGTAGAGTTCGTTGGGTTTCAACTTGACTGGGATACGTATGGACCGGCGGCTGGAAAAATATCGGCCATCTCAAGCTTCCCTATGCCGAGCGATCCAACGATCACGGATATTAGGTTGTTCGCCGGCCTGATCAACCAAGTAGCACTATTTATGGCCACAACTCCCGTCATGGAACCGTTCAGAGCCCTCCTTTAAAACCCTCAAACCAAAAAGATGTATTGGGACGAGGAGCTCCGGAGACAGTTCCAAGAAATTCGAACAACCGTATCGCAGCTGGTCGCACGTGGTCTGCAGTACTACGACAAAAATAAAACCACAGTTATGCTGACTGGAGCAACAAGTGCATTGGGTTCGTCGTTCTGCAGCAGCATTGCTCTTGTTCGAGCTTGGAGCGGCCCTTCTGCTTCCCGCACGAATGGAACCTGACTCTATGTGGCAGCAGATACCTGACGTCCGCTGAACAGAGGTACGCAGCAGTTGAGTGTGAGGCGCTTGCAATAGTATTGGTGCTTTACAAAGCGCAACTTTTTCTTTTCAGTTGTCACAACCTGGAAATAATCACCGATCATAGGCCCCTTGTAAAATTGTTCTCAGACAGAGGACTCAAAGTTATTTCCAATCCAGGATTGTTTCATCTGAAAGAGAAGACGCTACTGTACCATTTCACGACGCGGTTCAGCCTCGGGAGACTGAACAAATTGGCGGATGCCTTGTCCCACTATCCAGTGGAACAACCAGGACCTTCAGAGGACGACGTTTCACAAGGCGAAGAGCTCTCGGTGGCAGCGCTGACGGCGGTGGAACATTGCAGCGACACGATAACCATTGATCAGGAAACGGTGCGCCGTGTCGCGAACGCAGACAGCACATACCAGCTCCTCAAGCAGCGTATCTGGGCAGATAGCTGGCCGGAGTGGGTGTGGTCAGGAAGTCAGCGAGCTGAAGGCGTACTTCAAGGTACGATATCGACTCAGCATCGCTGGTGATGTAATATGCTACTCGTACGGAGACGGCCCACTTCAAACTATTCATTCCAGAGGTACTGAGAACACGGGTTGCGAGAAACCTGCATGCAGCGCACCAAGGCACTGATAGCATGATCCGTCGTGCCAGACAGGCCGTGTATTGGCCTGGATTCGAAGCAGACGTGGAAATGGCTCGAAGACAATGCATTGACTACGGCTATCATGCTCGATCTCAGCCCTCTCAGCCTCTGATCACGACGTCACCACCTGAATATCCGTTCCAGCAAGTGGCCGCGGATCTCTTCAAAGTGTCTGATCACCATTACGTCCTATATGCGGACAGGCTAAGTGGCTGGATCAAACTGGATCCCATTAGACCGTTCACGTCCAACGTACTCATGCAGGTCTTCCCGAGACACTTCTCACAGTATGAAGTTCCGGAGGAGATCTCAATAGATGGGGAACCAGTCTCGTCAGCGCACAGATGGAAGACTTCTTCGGGCACTGGCGAGTGGAAATCCGCCAATCATCGGCAAGATATCCCGAGTAGAACGGCAGAGCTGAAGCAGCAGTTAAATCTGCAAAGACAATTATGCGCAGCAACACGGGTCGCGATGGCAGTCTTAACACTGCACAGATAGCGTCGGCTTTGCTCCAGTACCACAACATTCCTCTGCAAGAGGGAGACAAGTCACCAGCACAGCTGCTGTTGGGACGCCAACTCAGAGGAGGTGCGCCTATACCTGTCACTCAGCTGCTGGTTACTGAACACTGCACAGTGATGCAGGAGGCTTGAAAAACGGGACGAAATTCCTAGCTCAATAAATAATAATGATAGAACAATGATTTTGGGTGCAGTTTGAAGCTCTTCATCTGGCGGCTCAAACAAGCACACCAAATTTCGTTTTTCCTCTTAACCCTCATTTTGCCAGGGGGTTGATTCTACCCCCTCTTAATTTTTCGCGATGGGAGAAAAACTGCTCGGTTTAGCGCAATGCCGCGTGGCAAGTGCCATCCAACATCAATTTTATATATCTTGACAAAATATCAATCCAAGGTCAGGTCAGGTCACCGAGTTATGATGTCATTTCTAAACCAATGTAAAGCAATTTTGGTTCCAAAAACAA